>CM053571.1:127183097-127500117 GCA_028646485.1 Cryptoprocta ferox
AGCTGTCCTACAGGAAAAAAGAGAGGGGTGAGTACTAGCCTCACCCCATCTGTTCAAGAAGCAGCTGGAGAAACCCAATGCTTTCCAGCAGCACCCAGAGTACTGAGGTAGGACCTGCATGACTTGGAGGAGGGAGAATCTTGGGAAAGAAATAGACAAGAAATAAAAAGAATTAAAGGAATGCAGTTCATGCTGACTACAGTCAGGACATCAGCAGGAAGCTTGTCCAAGAGCCTGGGGGAGATCCTCACCCAAGGATCACCTCACCAGGTCCACAGGCACTCCCAAGCCCCCGCGTGCTAAATCCACACCTCCCCCAACTCTGCAGCCAGTTCTTTGCACACACTCAGGAGTGTGGTGGTGAGAGCCCTGTAAACCAAGTGCTTTCAGAAAACCAGGTGAGACTCAGTAGGCAAGGAAGTAACCACAAACTTGAAAGATAGTGCCATCTTCTGGAAAACAAAAGAGACGTTTCCGGCAGCCAACCTGAGGGGTTGTAAGGATCGGGGAAGACAGCAATACTTATGAATTCTGCCGAACAGGAAAACAAAAGTGTGGAGCAGATGTATCCATACAAGGTCAGAGAAAATCCCAGGTATAACAGAATCAATGAACAGAATACCCCAACTGAAGGCAACTAGTAAAGTTTTGAGGAGGTATCGTCTCCTTCAAATGGGGAAGCTGCAGTGCAAAACTACAAGGAAGGGGAAAATCAAGAAAACATGCCAACACCAAAAGGTAACAATAATCTTCCAATAACTGAGTTCAAAGACAGAATTTTGTGATCTAGCTGATAAAGAATTCAACATAGCTGTTTGGAGGAAGTTTAATGATCTACAAGAAAATTCAGAAAGACAATTTGATGAAATCAGGAAAAACTTTATGAACCAAATGAGAATCTGAGAAGAGATTGATATCATAAAAAAATTACCAAACAAATTCTGGACCTGAAGTATTCAAAGAATGACACATAAAAGATAACAGAGAGCATCTACAGCAGAGGAGATTAAATGGAAGACAGATCAGTGATCTAGAGGGAAAGAATTTTGAAATAAATTAGAGAATGAAGAGAAAAGAATGAAAAAAAGCAAAGAAAGCCTCCATGATCTGTGAGATTCCTTCAAGCATACAAATATTAGAATAATCAGATTCCAGAAGAAAAGGGGGGGAAAGGCAGAAAGTTACTTTAAATAATGGCTGAGAATTTTCCATACCTGGGAAACTTGGACATCTAAGTTTACAGAGCTAATAGATTCACCCTATTATCTCAATACAAAAAGGCCTCCTATGAGACACATTATAGGGAAACTGTCAAAAATCAAAAACAAAGAGAGAATCTGAAATGGAGCCAGAGGAAAAAAGATTGTAACTTTAAAAGGAAGCTCCATCAGTCACCAACAGATTTCTCAGCATAAACCATATAGGCCAGAAGAGCATGGGATGACATATTCAAAGTGTTGAAAAAAAAAATTGCCAGCCAACAGTCCTCTATTCAGCAAAGTTATTCTTCAGATGGGAAGGCGAAATAAAGAGTTTCCTGGGGAGAAGGGGGAAAGCAAAGAGTTTATCACTAGACTCACCCTACAAGAAATAATGAAGGAATGCTTCAATCTAAAATGCAAGGACAGTAATCAGTGACATGAAAACATAGGAAAGTATACAACACAGTGGTGAGGTGAATATACAGTCAGATTTAGAAAATGTTAATTCTGTCATAGGATGCAATGCGAACCACTTAACTACAGTACTAAAAATATCTATGGCTGCTATACTTTGTTAATGGATGCCCAGTATTAAAAAAGGTAAATTGTGACCTCAGAACCATAAAATGTGGTGGGAGAATTTTTGTATGTATTTGAAGTTAAGTTGTTATCAGCTTAAAATACAGTTATATCTGGGTTTTATGTAAGCTTCATA
The DNA here is from genome assembly GCA_028646485.1 of Cryptoprocta ferox. Classification (NCBI taxonomy): domain Eukaryota; kingdom Metazoa; phylum Chordata; class Mammalia; order Carnivora; family Eupleridae; genus Cryptoprocta; species Cryptoprocta ferox. Next base: position 127,185,015 of record CM053571.1, read on the forward strand.
GTAACCACAAAGCAAAAATCTAGAGCAGATTCACAAAAGATAGAGGAAACAGAGCATAATGCCACAGAAAATCACCAATTTACAAAGGCAGGCAGACCTAAAAGGAAAAAGAAACTATTGAAATACAAGCAACTAGAAAGCGAAAAATAAGATGGCATTAGTAAGTCCTTGCATATCAATAATTACTTTCAATGTAAATGGATTGGAGGCAACAACGAAAAGACACAGAGTAACTAGGTGGGTTTAAAAAAAAAGACTCAACTGTATGCTGCCTACAATAGACTCACTTCAGGTTCAAGGACATGCATAAGCTCAAAGTGAAGGGACAGAAAAAGATGTTCCATGCCAGTGGAAACCAAAAGAAAGTAGGGTAGCTACACTTATATCAGAAAGAAATAGACCATAAGCCAAAAACGGCACAAGAGACAAAGAAGGTCATTATATAATGATAATGGGCCCATTCATAAAGAAACTATAACAGGCATAAAAATGTATGCACCCAATGTCAGAGCACCTAAATATCTTAAGCAAATACTAATAGATCTGAAGGCAGAAGTAGAGAGCAGTACAGTATAACAGGGAACATCAGTATGCCTCTTTCAGCAATGGAGAGGTCATGCAGACAGAAAATCAACAAAGAAACTTGAACTTCAACCATAGATTAGACCAAATGGACCTAACTGACATTTATAGGACATTCCATCCAAAGGCAGCAGAATCCACATTCTTCTTAGGAGCACATGGAATATTCTGCAGGATAGATCATATGACAGGACACAAAAAATGTCTTAGTAAATTTAAAAGATTGAAATTGTACCAAGTATCTTTTCCAACCACAATGGTATGAAACTAGAAATCGGCAAGAGGAAACTTGGAAAATTTACAAGAATGTGAAAACTAAACAACACAATCCTGAGCAACCAATCAGTCAAAGATTCCAAAAGGGAAATAAAGAAGTATCTCGAAACAGATGAAATAGAAACACAAAACACCAAAATCTATGGGATGCTGCAAAAGTAGTTCTAAGAGGAATGGTTATAGCAATAAACATATATTAAGATAATACAACCATCTTAAATAAACAACCTTCAGGAACCCAGAAGGAAACAAAAAAAAGGACAAAATCTGATATTATCAGAAAGAAGGAAATAAAGGTTAGAGTGAAAATAAATGAAATAGAGACCAGGAAAACAGTACAAAAGGTCAACAAAACTAAAAGCCTTTTTTTTTTTCAAAAAGATTAACTAGGCAAACCTTTAGCTAGATTAAGAAAAAAAAGAGTTAGGACTCTAAAGATTAAAATCATAAATGGGAAAGGAGACATAACTACTCTTACTACAGAAATACATAGGATCATAAGAACTATAAACTATAAGCAATTATATGCCAACAGACTGGATAATCCAGAAGAAATGGATAAATTCCTAAAACATAGAATCTACCAAGACTGAATCAGGAAGAAATAGAAAACCTGAACAGACCAATAATAAGTAATGAGATTGAATCATTGATCAAAACCCTCCCAACACAGAAAAGTCCGGAACCAGGTGCCTTCACTGGTGAATTCTACCATTTAAAGATGAACTAATACTACTGCTTCTCAAACTTTCCCAAAAAATTGAGGAGGGAGAAACACTTCCAAACTAATTTTATGAGGCAAGTGTTATCCAGATACTAAAGCCAGATAAGGGCACTACAAGAATGGAGAATTATAAGCCAATATCCCTGATAAACGTAGATGGATCCTCAACAACATATCAAACTCAATTAAAACGCACGTTAACAAGATCATACACCATGACCAAGCTGGGTTTGGGATACACGGATGGTTTTATATAATTATAAAAATCATATAATCCTCTAAATTATCCTTTCTAGATGCAGAAAATGCCATTTGACAAAATACAACATTTCTTTATGAGAAATTGGGTATAGGAGGAATCTATGTCAACATAATGAAGGCCACATACAACAAACACACAGCTAACATACTCAATGGTGAAAGACAGAAAACTTTTCCTTTACGATCAGGAGCAGGACAAGGGTGCCCAGCCTCACCACTCTTATTCAGCTTAGTACTGGAAGTGCCTACCCAGAGCAATAAGGCAAGAAAACAAAATAAAAGTCATCCAAATCGGAAAGGAAGAGGCAAAATTGCCGTTATTTGCAATTACGCAAGTTTGCATATACATAATCCTCCACCAAAAAATTCAGTTCTCTAATGGGTCCAAGAGAAGTCTGCAAGGATGGGAGTGAGAGCTTCCAAGCTCTTCACTTGTCAGAGATGAAACTGGAAGTTAAACCCCTGCTGAAACTTTGCAAACCCCTGCTGATCTGAAAACCTGCTCTCAGAAAATCCTCAGCTGTGTAGTGCTGCCTTCACGGCCTCCCTCCCCCTCAGCCTTACCAGGCACAGCTCGGTCCTGGGATCATGTCACTGCAGAATGGCAAATGAGGACACTTAGAGAGGTTGTGCGTTCTGCTTCCCCCCAATTATCCTGAAGAGAACTCTGCGTGGAGTTAAAGTTTCCAACCCCTAGTCAGTGGGCAGAACTTGTCCTGGAACCCACAAGGACAAATGAGCACTTGTGCCCTTCAACTCTGTTTTCAGTGATGCAACTCGAGATGCTTACTGCCGTCCTAGTACGTGGGGTTCCCTCACCTTAAACGCCTGCACAGACTGGTGGCCCAAATAATATCTGGAGTTTAGATTTTGTGACATGGTTGTAAAAAGTCTCTGAGACAGAGCCCTCCTGGTAGAAAAAAATTAACATCCGAGATGTTTTACACTGCCAGGCCACAAGAAAGAAGTGTTTGAGAAAGTATAAGACTGCAACCTTGGGCATCAAGGTAACCATAATTTTGTGAGCTACACAAGGCATAAATACAAGGAACCTTAAGTAATAGAACTTAACTAAGAAGTAAAATAATAAAAAAATATTGAAACACACACAGGATTCCATTAACTAAATGAGTCACCCAGAGAGTAATAGTCATAAGAATTCAGAGGAAAGGTTAATGGCTTCAATCTGGAAATGATCAGTAACACGAAATAATCTTCTAGCATTCTTCCAACTCTGACTGCTAGCTTCTAGAAGAGTACCAAGAATGCAAGAGCATTCCAATGGGAAAAGGTGAGAGGTAACTTAGCTTTTATGATTCTCTATGTTTTCAAAGAACTTCAGACAAACTGGATATGTCAGTTCCGTAATTGAGTCCAGGTCTATGTATACTAGGAGAGTCAGGTGTGTGGTGGAAACATCCATTCCATTCAGGTCCAGGCAGCAGGTGACAGGGGCAGTACATTCTGTTCCCTGCCTGCTGTCTAGCCACATAACTCATTACAGAATTCAGAAGTCTTGTGGTTTTATCTACAAAGTTGTGTCTGTGTTGAAGGTGTTCACAGTTCTTATAAACTCATTTTCATTTGTGTGCTAGGTAAATTGATTCCGGGAGCTGTTTGGCAGAATCTGTTATAGAAATCTTAGGCTATTTTACCACTGAAGAAATGTCACCACACCAAAGTCTTTGATGAGACCCAGAACTTTTGCTTTATTACTTAATTTTTTTAATTAAATGGCCATAAATTTTTAGTGCTATCATTATTACAGGGTTGTCTTTGTCCCTTTACAGATAGATGAATAATTCTGGCTCTGACTTTGGGGAAAGATCTCATTATCTTTATCCCTGTGTTAAAGTTGAGATTTGAATTGGTGCTAGACCATGGGAAATTTTATGGCTTTGCTTCCTCAAGATCCAGCCCAAATGTCACTCCACCCATGGAATGCCCTGTCTTTTGACTCCATTAGTACTTTGCATATTCACCTATTAAATCACACTTACTTCATTGTAACCAGTTTATAGGAGTAAATGTCCAACCTCCCCATTAGACCATGAACACCTTGAGATATAGGATGGTCCTCATCCCCACTGCACCTCCATGCCTAGCACCATGCCTAAGAAACAAGAAGCTCTCAGTTAATGTTAAACAAATGCTCTTGAATGTTTTACTTCTGATTACTTGGTTAAATTGAACACACAGGTATGTAGCCCTCACACATCTTGACCACACAAATGGCTTCAGTTAGTATAAGTTGTGTGAGTGGGCCAGCTGAGACTAGCCAGTGGTGGGAGATAGTGTGGTTGGATTGAAACTCATTCCATGGAGTCACACTGGAGTCCAGAAGAGCCAGGTGACAGTTTCTGGGCCATGTCCCATACTTGATTTTATAGTGCCTTCCTTAATCTTCAGGTTTTCCAAATTTCTTATAGGGACCATCTGTCACTATTGTGATTGAACAAGGACCAGAAAATTTCATATTTTCCAATGAAATAAGATAAAATTTCCAAGGAACAAGACTTATAATGTGGTGACCACTCTGAAGTCCTGTCTGCCTCTATCGTATCTTTTCTGCTGTCTTAGACTTTTGTAGGTTTTCAAGGTGACTATTTTATTATTATTATTATTATTATTATTATTATTATTTTAATTTTAGAGGGAGAAAGTGAGCTGGGGAGAGAAGCAGAGGGAGAGAGAGAGAATCCCAGGCAGGAGCAGGGCTCGATCTCACAACCTTGGGATCATGACCTGAGCCGAAATCAAGAGTTGGATGTTCAACCGACTGAGCCACCCAGGTGCCACAAGGTGACTATTCTAAACAGGTAACATTCATTCATTATATGTTTCAATTAGGAAAATTGTTACAATGTTTTATAATCACACAGTTTTGGAAAAAAAATTGGAAAAACCACCCTACTAATTGTAAATCAGTAAAAGAGCAATGCAAAACAATATTTAATTTAAAGTATTAAGATTAAAGTTTCCAGTTTAAGGTATTACATTGATTGGTGATGGCAGTATTTGTTGAAGAAATTAAGACTTCAGAACAATCCTAGAAAAATTTCCCCCTTTGGGGCTTCATGGCATCTCTACAGTTGTCCAGTGGGATAACTGTGCCTGTGTCAAACGTGTATTTTTCATCAGTATGCAACTATTAAACTTGTGTTATAAGAAGGTAGGATGGGGAGGGAATTAGTTAACTTGCTTGTTACCTGGAAAGATCACCATTATAATTCCTTGCCAAAATCAGGGGTGATTACCTTATCTGAGCTAAGTATGGTTTTAAGATGGACATTTCAGCTACAAGACACAGAGAATCAAAGTGGTCCTCCACACTTCTCTTTATTCTTTACCCAAGGCAATGCTGTGTAACACACAAATATTATACAGACTGCTTCATGGGCCACAGCCAAAGATATCTTCATTCCAAAGGTGTAAGTAGTAGAACTTTGGAGCTCAAATGGCTTGCTTGTCTTGGGGAGCACACCCATGGGGGGTTGTTTGCATCCTTTAGCCAAAAGGTGGGGGTGCAATGAGGTGATTACCAAAAAAGAGTCCTCTTTTATTACTTCCTTGGGATAGAAATTTGGGGTTATGGGTAACAGTCAGTCATAATTGCATTATTTCAATGGGCAAAACCCATAACCCATAGCCACGTAAATAGCCCTGGATAGAAGGATTTTCTGCAGGAATTTTATAAGGATTACATATTTCACTGGTGGCAATACATGCATAACTGTATTCTAGAAAAGATGTACCTTGGTACAAGTGATAGGCAAGCATCACAATTTGCTAATTGTCTTTGTTTCACTGAGAAAGAGAAACATAGGAACTGAAGGATATTGGAGAGATTCAAGCCCCTGGAAGGGAATTTTCCTGAGGGTCTCAGAGCTCCCAGAACATCCCCATAGAGACAGATTTTTTTAAAGTCGTGTAAGTAACAGTGTACATTGGGTAGCCATTGGGTAGCAGGTAGTTCCTGCATTCTTAGTCTTTCTCAGAGCTCTGTGATTTCCACACTGTCCCCTTCAACCTGTATGCATAAAGTTAGCTATTGTCACAAATACGGCATCATTTCATTCAGAAAACAAAAATCCACTAACCCGCTGACTTTTGCATTATTCTTTGCAACTTTAAGATTTTCCCTTTAAGATTTTCCCTTCTCTAAAATTCCCTTACCTCTCTTTTTCAACATAACTCTCTTAACAGATACAAATACAAACTCATTCATAATAATCTAAATCTTATCAAAAGAGTAATGTATACTTTTAAAACTAGATCCATATCCCAGGGTGACATAAAACAAAGAAAGGATGGTAAAAGTCAGCGTACTGTGGATTGAGGAGGTGGAGGAGAGTTTCATGGAAGAAGTCTTGAGATGAGCAAATTTTGAAGGATTTGGATAAATGGTTAAGACCTGTGGTCAAGAACCAAGTTATTATACAATTTTTTTTTTATGACAAGTTGAATCACTATGCCGGAAACCAGCTACCTCATTATGAATTAGATCCAAATATATGTTCACTTTGTAAAGGCAAACATCTACGGGTCTCTGAAAAATAGCACTGCATATAAATAACACAGATTCTCTGGGAGAAGTGAGGGAGACGCAGCTCTGGTAAAATCTGCAATCTGAAACATATACGTACACAACCACCAGCAGATTTTCCTGTCATACACTAACCTGGTAAATATTAAATCACTGTGTACTTGCCATAGTATAACTTGAGGATGTTATTAGCTGCTGATTCATTCTGTTGCTTAGACACCATAGACTGATTCTACTTTGTAGTTTGGGCTTTAGTCATTCAGAGCGTATTAATTTTAAGAGTAGCGCTTACCCGTCAAAGAGTTATTGACTACCGCCCAATGTTTTCGTAGAAAATTCTCTTACTGCAACTTCCCAGTTGCTGACCAAGGTCAGATTCTAAACACGATTCAGCTTTTCTACCCATCCTCTCAGGTCCCCAGGAGCACAGGATTCCCATAACTGGGCGCTTACAGGGCAACTTAATTCTGTCTTCTATTTAGAATGCTCTTTCTCCCTTGGCAGTAGAGTCTGGTGGTGCTGGTGTATTTAAATAAAATCTTCCAAAGGTGAAAACAAACCTATCATTTTATAATGACTGGCTGTGTTCTAATTCTTTTACTAAGAATGCTGAAAGTACTTAGATACGATTGCCATTTTTAAAAGATTTTTTAACTTGTTAAACTATTCACACGATACAAGTGCAGATTCACCAAAGCTAGGAGAGCACTAACAGACTAAAGAGAGAAAATGATCAATTATCCACTGAAATCCATCAGTGTGGCTAAAAAACACATGGTCTCCAAACCTTTGCAAAATGTTCCACCCGCCACTGCTTGTCTATTCAAAGCTTACCAATCATTTATGTGCCACTCTAATCCCGTATGATCCTCATAACTGTTTTCTCTACATTTGTATTTCAAGCGTATTCCGTCGTGAACCAGACTGCCTTTTTTTGTGGCAGTTTTTGAAGAATTCAGTTACTAGGTTGCTTTCCAAAGGACATTTGCGAAAAGTTGGGTAACCTCTGAATTGCATGTAAATCAAGTCAAGGACTCCTAGCTTGAAGACATTTAGAAGTGAAATGAACTTCCTTCATCAGGCTCAGATGTAAAGTAAAGCAGGAAAGCTCTGTGTACATGAGTTCACAGTAATTTCAGGGATTTTTACGTTTTCTAGCACAGATACTTTTTTGGGGAAGGAAAAGTGTGGCTAGAAAGTTTCTATAATGGGAGATTAAAGATTATTTTCTCCCCTACCAGACCTTTTCTTCATGCTATCTGAGAGAGGAGAGTTGAAAAGGGAATTATCAAAGGACAGAACGGTAAATTTCAGATCACCTACCGCAAGCACCTATAGATGAGGAAACGCACAGAAATTTTTATATAAACCCACATGACAGCTTGGGAAAGGATCAATGCGCCACCTGGACCCTAAAGGAAGTCTATGGAAGCATTTGATGCTGATAAATCTGAACCTGGGTTGAAGGTAAACTGAAAAGTTTCTATCTCAAAGGTAGTTAATGGACCAGAAGCATCCTGGTATCTTTTAAGTCAAGACTAATAAGGAAAGAAAAATCAAGGAACAGAAAGGAGGATGACAACATTTACGAAACATGGAAGATTTCTCATTGTTCTCTAGAATTGTTTATTTTCCGAATTTTATTTCCAAATTTCTAAACTCAAATGTCAAATAAGCTTTTTAAAGACAAGTCCTTATTGCACCTATAATATTTATTAGAGAAAAATATATTGTTACACACACATAATTAAAAACTAGAGAGACGTGGTAAAAGAGAAAAAGCTTAAGGATAGTCTCAAACTGGAATTAAAAAAAATTTTTTTTTAATTAGGAAATACTGGCACCTGGCTGCCTCAGTCAGTTACGGGTCAGACTCTTGGTTTCAGTTTAGGTCATGATCTCACAGTTCATGAGTCCCAGCCATGTAGGGCTGACAGCACAGAGCCTCCTTGGGATTCTCTCTCTTGCTTGCTCTCTGCCCCTCCCCCACTCTTTCTCTCTCTCAAAATAAATAAGTAAACCTTAAAAAAAAAAAAAAGGAAATACTATGTCCCCTGGTGGCAACATTTCCCAAATGCAGGAAACAAAAGGGAAATAAATCCCCCTTGGGGAGCTTGATTTACAAAATTAAGTCATAGAATGATCGCCCATAGCTCTTGGTATAAAATTGTTATGGACTCTATTACACATTGTCTTGAATGGTCACATGTGTACAAATCTTATCTTCTGACAAGTTCAAGTTTTATGAGTATTAGGACTATGTCCCCTACCTCTTATGAAGCTCTGTTTATACTTAACACAATCCTAATTGACATGCTGGCTACTTAATTATGAATTAAACTGAATTAAATTTAACTCGCTGTTCTTGATAAATAATAGCAGGCTTGCAAAGCTATAATTTTAACCTAGGGAAAATACCCATGGATTTCCTCTCTCTATCATTCCCCACCCACCCTGGACTCCATTTTCAGTGCCATGGTTGCACCTTTAATTTTAGAATTCATTGATTGAGAAAACCCTCTGCATATATTCAGGCATCCCTTGCTGAGACATAAATGCCACCACACATCCCTCCTCTCCCGGTGCAAAACACACACGCTGGGAACCGCTGGAATAATTTTAGGAGCATATTTTAAAGATGAATCAACAGAAGATTATAAATTGAGATTTCCAAGGTACCTTTGAACTATGTTGGGGAAATATTTGGAAACTCATCGAAGCAGGCAAACAGCATGTGTGAGGAGGGGATAAATTATTACAGGAATAGAAAATTATAGAAGCAATAGAAGGCACCAGCCTGAGCTTGGCCAACTGCTGACAAGTCTCCAGAACTACCAGGACAACGAACCGACTTGCACGCTGTGAATTCTGCTTGCGTTCTTTGTTGTGGTTTCCCGCGTCTCCCCACACACCCTTTCATATTTCTATCTCCTCAAGACTGTTTTCTTGTTCACAATGAAAATAGCTCTTTTTTTTCTTTGATTATTTAAATATTGCATACTGATTATACAAAACTCACACCTTATGTGCAAGTGTTTGGAACAAAAATAAACGCTGTCTGAATTGCTATCACCCCAATAGAAATCAACAGCATTGTAGTCATGTGTACGCTGACCATGATTTACTTTCCTGTGAGTTACCCATTCATAACCTGTGACCATTTTTACTGTCTTTTTCTTACCAGGCTCTAAACTCTATTTGTACAATATTAATATTAACCACTTTTGTTAACTGCTTTGCAAACAGTTTTAGTAGTTTTGCTATATCAACGGTTTTATATCTGCAGTCTTTATAGGTATTTATATATTTTGTGCATTTGGTATTTTTGCTATATAAAAAGTTTTTATATTTATAGAGTCTAATGCATCTTTTTGTAGCCTTTCTGGGAGGTTTTCTGGAGTGCTGCTGAGCTTGAGACACCTGAGCATCGTTATATTTGCCACGAAGTCAACGTTTGTCAAGTTTCCTGGATACACTGATGTCTGTTGTTCCTGAATGGTGATATAAACCTATGTCTACAAGGGCAGGGATGTCACAAAACCTGGGATATTTCTCTCCTGGAGAGACCCCAGCTCCACCAAAATATGTCACTGGCATGGGCACACCTCACAGTGCTCCAGGGACGTGCCCCATCTGGATTTGGTCTGCAAGCTCACTTCAATTCTGCTCCTTTCTGTGTTTCCATGTAACCAGAAACAAATGGTTGATGCCCACACCCTGCTAACCTTGCCCCACTCTCCAGTCTTCTTTATCTCATTAAATAGCAATTTTATTTCATGCTGTTCCTCCCATCAAAAGCCTTGAACCTATCCTTGACTCCTTTATCAAACCTTGTTGGCCTTTCCATCAAACAGACCCAAATCTTACCTATTCTCACCTCATCACAGCTATCATTCTGGTGGTAGAACTGACTACAGGTCTTAAGGAACTGTATTCCTTTGTTTTTCACCATCATGAAATACCACCTTCACACACACGCACCCAATACCTATATTTTGTTTGAAATATTCACAGAGATGATCTCCCAAAACTATATTTTTTCCACAGCTATTAAATATTACTGTGAAAAACACCAATAGAAGATGAAACTCGCACCCAATATGGCAATATGTTTTCACTCTCAATCCCTTTTTTTTTTTTTTGAAAGAGAGAAAGTGATTGAGAGAAAGGGTCGGGGGCAAGAGGGAGGGAGAGAGAGAGAGAGGGAGAGAGAGTCTTAAGCAGGCTCCACACCCACCACAGAGTCCATCGCGGGACTTGATCTCACAACAGTGAGATCATGACCTGAGCGGAAATCAAGAGTCCAGTGCTTAACTGACTGAGCTACCCACGCGCTCCTCAATCACTTTTAATTTCGGGGTGTGTCCATGTAGAAAATTCATGAAAAAAATAGCTATCCATTTCAAACAAACTTTTCCTTAGACATAAGCATACACCACTTGAAGAAAATTTATAGTTTATGTTTATATTTGTACATCACCTGTTGATCCTTAGACTTATTTTAAGATATTTAAGATGGAGTATTTCAGTGACATCTCTTTTCTTCTAAATAGGTGATATATATGTCAAAATATACATTTCTCTTTATCTGTGATGTAATTGATGTGAACACCCATGATTTTATTCTAACATATTTTAGAAATATATTATTTTATCATTTTAGTTATATCCACTAGCTTTATCAGTGGCTATAAGCAATACAGTGATTTGTAACAATTGGATCTTATGAAATATCTTTTAGATGTTTTGTTTAAGGAGTTACTATTTCTCTATGTAATATATTTATACACTATATTTTTGGTTATCCTGTTCAAACTATTTTTCCCTTTTTATTTCTCTATGTCATGATGGAGCAGTATACCAAGAAAAGACATATTTGACCGATAACCTAGAGATTACCAGATGTAAAACAAAATATAGCCAGATGCTCATTACAATGCTATCATCAAGGTCTAGAGATGGGAGGCCTGGCCCAGCAGACGTCCTGAAAACAGGGCACCAAATGAGGGGCTTCTGAGAACTTTGAGCTTCAGCAAGCAGTTGTATGAAAGGGGCCCAGTGATTCATGATTGCCCAGAGAAGTACCTTACAATAATGTACTCTGATATCCAAGCACAGTGCATTCATTATTTTATAAAGTAAAAAAACACTGTTCTAAACACTCTGAATGTAATATAATCATTCTCTTTCATTTATTTGAATGGTAAATGACAGTATCTAAAAATCATAAAATTAAAATAGCCGCCCTTTTTTATATGTGCATTTCTATCTAAATGAAATCTACCGTACCTCAGGGTCTATGTTCAGTGTAATATTTTCACTCAGGCTCAGTCTACAGCCAATACTTCGTGCTTTGACACTAAGATTCTGAAAGCATTCATTTTTTTCCAATTTCAATCCAATTTTATAAAAATATATTTTCTAGAAGTAAAAAGGAAAAATGTCAGAGGATTTTTTTTATTTGTACATTTTACTTACTATTTGATTTTTCGTAAGAAAGCCTCAAATGAGTCTGATTTCCTTTTGAAAACCTCACACTTCTGTGAGTCTTCACTGCGAACAGTAAACAGGGGGTAGAATGTCCCAAGTAACCTAGCAACCATCCAAATTCCATCCACATTCTTGGCCTGTGCTGTGGTTCTACAGGCAAGAACCATTCAATCCAGGAATAGACCAGAAAGAGCCGAAATCTTTGTGACGACGCTGGAGAATGAGCAGCAAGCAAAGCATTATGCAACAACACGGTTTTGCCTTTTACAAGCTCCCTGGGGTTTTTTATTCTGGTAAGAGGACCAAGATTTGGGTTCAACTAAAGAGGAAGATAGTTGCCATCTACTGACAGGAGAGCAACGTTAAGGAGTAGAGGGCATTGAAGGTGCAGTTTCTGACATGTTACGTTCAAAACACATTAACAGGTGTTTCCTCTGAGGGCAGGACTGGAGAAGGTGGATGGTTATCAGGTGGGATGATAAGAGAAGTGGAGAGAGGTAACATGAACTTGAAGGCACGCCAACATTTAGAGACCTAATAAGGACAAACTGGCCAAGGAGATTGAAAAAGGCTGGTGATAAGTAAGGGGCATATATGCCAAAAGCCACTTCAATTAGTGTTAAAAAGGAGAGTGACTAACCGTGCCAAGTTCTGCTCATAGGTAGGCAGGATAACCACAAGATGACGACTGGCCCAGGCAGCGTGGGAACCCTTGGGGACATTGACAAGAGTTACTTCAGAGCAGTGTTAGGGACAACGCCTGTTGTGAGTGCATTCAAGGGAGACTGAATGGCTTCCCTTCCCATGAGTTGTGGGACTGGTAAGTAGCATAATAGAGCATCTCAATATTGCATACCTTTTTTCAAAAAAAAATTTTAACATTTATTTACTTTTGAGAGAGAGACAGAGTATGAGAGGGGGTGGGGCAGAGAGAGAGGGAGACACAGAATCCGAAGCAGGCTCCAGACCCCAACTGTCAGCACAGAGCCCAACATGGGGCTCGAACTTGTGAACCACAAGATCACGACCTGAGCCGAAGTCGGATGCTCAACTGACTGAGCCACTCAGGCGCCTCGAACCTTCAAATTCTTGAAAGCCATGCCAAAATATCAATCCAGGGTGACGTCTTCCCAAAGTGGGTCCCCAGTGCATCCAAGGAAAAGCAGCAGGGAGGCCGGGAAGGAAAAGCAGGAGGCTACCCTCCTGGCCTCTGTGTGTCCCTGCCACTCAGCTCTCCTCCCAGCAGCAAACAGTCGCTCACACAAGGGGCTAGAAACCCAGGAGGCTCCCGAGACAGGAGCCCTTGAGGAAACAGAGCCCAGAGCTCGGAGCATAGGAGCCACAGCCTCAGAACATAGGAGCCACAGAGACCCAAACATGCGGCTGTCTGTGCATCGCATTTGGTGTTCCGTGGAGCCAATGCTCTTTAATGTGTATTCAGCTTTTGTTTCCACAAGATACAAACCAGCTTTCTCTCCTTAATTGCCCAGAGCAATTTAACTGACTACAGACTTAACACCCTATCCTACAAAACAGAAGCCCGAAAATTATGACCCCATCCTCGAGAAGGTACGCTAGGAATAATAGTCATCACCTGTGACTAACGCATGCTTCCCTCATGACCAATGCATGCCCCTCCCATTTCCTTTTGCTTTTAATTAGTAGACGTTCTCTTTTAGGTCTTAAGTTTACTGAAAACTTGAGGAGAAGGTACAGTGAGTTGCCTTGCACTGTTTCTACTATTATTATCTCGCATTGATGTGGTACATTTGATAGAACTGATGAGCCAACACTGAAAAATTATTATTAACCAAGGCCCATGGTTTACATTAGGGTTCCCCCTTGTGTCGCACATTCTTATGGGTTTTGACAGTTGCACAATGTCATGTATCCATCGTGACAGTGTCATATAGAATGGTTTCACTGTCCTAAAAACGAATGGCCCTCCCTTTTCCTTTTGCAGTAATTTATCCCAGGATCCTTCACAAAAGTTATCCACCTCATCACACCTTCACTGATGTTTCATTACCCGGGCGGGGTTTGAACATCTCTCGCATGGCGTGGGCTGACTGGCTGGTCCACGGGAATCAGGCCCTAACCGTGGATCGTCAAATCCCCAGTTTCTGTTTCCATCGCACCAAGATAGAATTTCAAAATTTATGATCAGCAAGTGAGAAGGTGATTCTATATACCTTGTCTTCATACCTGAGTTCACTTAGGGGCAAAAATGATGAAGTCCAACACCAAGTGGACACTTCCCAGCATGCTACCTTCACAGAGACTCCGAACAGATGACAGAAAAAGAGCCAATGCCATCATTAAGGCAAGGTTACATTACCCACCAAATTCTGGTTTCTTTTTGCCAAGTTCTCTTGAAGGGGAATGAGTTTCCTCCTGAAGCAAGTTCAAGTTTCCTTTCTTTGTAAGGAGGCTTCGGTTCTAATTGCTGGCTACAATTGTATTCAGGACCTGAGTCTGCTTGTTGTTTAAGAGGTGTGAGCCTAAATATAACAGAAGGACAGACCAGCTGTTCAAAGTGTACAAAGCGTTCCCCAAATTACTCCAGCCTGAATCACTGGGTGTGTTGAATTTTGAGCATCCCACTTCCAGGGAAACTTAGGAAGAAAAGGGAGCTGAAATGCTTGGGGTGGGAAAAATCAATAAAACACCAGCTTTTAAGATTGATGCAAAATTAACAGCACAGAGGAGGGACAGTGCAGTGAAGTAGAAAAACACAACGTTTGGAATCGGCGCTAAACTCAAATCCAACTCCTGTCACTTAGTGGTTGCATGTCCTTGCCTAGCTTATTAAACCTCAGGACTTCCAATTTTTTTTTTATCTCTAACCTAAAGAAAATTATTAGTTTGGTAATTATGTTGGGTCAGCTTTATGGAGAATTTAACTCCCAGTAGGTAAGGACACATACAGGGACTACTCTTTATTTTTGTGCCATGTAGCCTATTAAGTACGTGTATATTTTTTAACTGAAGTCCTTTTCTCTCTATAGAAAAGCTTCATCGATGTATTTGTTTCCTAGCACACTACGCTTTGTGTCGGCTGATTGTTCTTTGTGGCTTGATGAAAAAATGTCTTCACATTTTTAATTTGCTTGAATTATTCTATTACTATGAATAGACAGCCTGTAGAGAAATAATGATTTGTCTCCCATTAGCAGAAATGAGTTTCACATCACAAATTTAAATTATCTGTTGAACTTCTTTTCAAGAAAGGCCTTTTTTAAAAAAAAATGATGATCATAGCATGAGTACAGTAACTTTTTCTAACCCAACGAGCCAGAGGATTTAGAATATAGATGATTATCCTTTTCAGAGAAAGAGAAAGCACGTAGCAAAGTTTCTTTTTAGCCAGTTTGCCTTGCTGTGAGAAAGGAGCTTAACCCAAATACAGAGGCAGCCCTGAAGGGCCGTGTCCTAAGCAGTGGAGAGCTTTCTCCTAGGTACAGGTAGGCATGGGCACAAGCTTTTTGGAGCCTTATTATTATTGTTATTATTATTCATTTTTCAGCCTTTTCTCCTCATGAGAATTGCTGCTGACTTTATTTCCCACATCTGCAATAGAGTTTAGAAAATGATTAGGAGACCCCGAAGAACCTTCAGACCAACCCAAACTTTTCCTTCACATATCAGTGAAAGCTTCACATAAAACAAGCAAACAAAGACAGTTAAGGGAAAAACATTTATTATGCATTAGTCAGTGAGCTCAAAAACCATAAAATTCACTTTTGACAGTTACCCTGACCTTAATTAAAGCCTGTTTTAACATTATTTCAAACTCTGTTTTTAATTTAGCTCTTCTGTTATTGTTTGTCATTTTGTTATTTATGAAGCCCTATGTAGGGAAACCTCAGCCTCCCTCCTGTGTTCTCCTTTACTCACACGCTGCTGCCACACTCACAGTGCTTCTGACACCAGGTGTGTGGCAATTGTCCACACAACAAGCAACTCTGTGACACCAGATTGAGGTCCTACAATTTAAGTCACTTCTGACACGAACTACTGGGAGATAACATCAGATCCCTTAGGTGAAGGGAATGGTTCCATGAGACTGCCCCCCATTTTGTTCTCCATTTCAAGTGGTGGGTCCCCACATTACCCACAACTTCTGTCTAAGTCTTTAAATGAGAGATTTCCATGACCTCCACCCTCCTTGGGTTTGACTATTTGAACAGCTCACAGAACGCACGGAAGCACTTACCTTTAACAGTTTAGTAAAGGATATGATAAAGATGAACAGCCAGATGGAGAGATACATAGAGTAAGGTCTGAGAGGTTCCCAAGTGGAAGAGCATCTGTCCCTCTCGAGTTAAGTGCATCGTCCTCCTGTGTTCACCAACCTGGGAGCTCTCCAAACCCCGTATTATTGGGGTGTATGGAGGCTTCTTCATATAGGCATGACCAATTATTATTAACTCATATCTAGCCCTTCCCTCTCTGGAAAATGGGGGGCAGGGCTGATCATGGTTTGGTCTTTCTGGTGAGCAGCCCCCATCCAGGAGCCCACAGAGAGTCACCTCATTAGAGCAAAAGACACTGATACCACCCAGGAAATTCCAAGGGATTTAGGAGCTCTGTGTCAGGAACCAGGGTCAAAGACCACATATTAGAACAAAAGATATTCCTCTTATGATGTAGGAAATTACAAGGGTTTCAGAAGCTCTGTGCCAGCAACTGGGGGCAATGGCCAATATATATACTTCTTACCATCTCATATCCCTAAATAAAATATCTCTTTACACATAGACAAATGCTACCTGCAGATTAGCCTATCACTAAAGTCTGCCCATGGGTATAGCTAGGTATGACTAGGAATTTTTTCACAGTCATTCTTGTTTTTCTAACTTTAACTGGCCCTAACTAAAGACTATTAACAATAGATATGAGAATTGAAGACATAGTACAACTGGAAGAGAGAAATCACAAGCAAGCCACCAAACCAATGCTTCTCTTCCTTAGTTCAACTGTGATAGCTGATCACTGGGGTCACTGAGAGGCAGAGAAAGACTAGAACTAGGTAAGACCTCGTAGTCAAGGCCGGAGAAGGTGCTTGCTTTATTTCCTAACTCTTGCTAGAATTCAATCCTTGCTCCAACATTGGCACGTGAAAACTATTTTATTATTTAATAGGTAAATAATGATTTCGCATCGATTACACACCAAGACTATTGAAGGTACTGTGGATGCAATAGTGAACAAAACAGAAAAGGTCTCTGTTTTCAGGGGGGCTTACATTCTAATGTAACCTGGAGAAAAACATCAACACATAAATATAAAACATTTTTCAAGGAATGGAAAGTTCTAAGGAGACAGATAAAGAAGGGAATGGATAAAGAGTGATGGAAGGTGCTATTTTAGGTAAGGTGACAGGGAAGACTCTTTGAGGAGGAGATCTTAGCAAGAAGTCTGAATGAAGTGAAGAAGTGGGCCATATGCATATATGAGGGAAGAGCATTCCAGACTGAAGGAACAGCAAAGACCCATGTGGTGGGTGGTGGTGGCTACATGTGTGGCATATCCTGTGACCACCTGAAAGGCCAAGGTAGCTCAGTTAAAGTGAACAAGAGGAAGAGTGAGCAATAAGAAGGTATTATGATCTGTAGTAAAGAGTTCTGATTTTACTCTGATTAAGATGGAAAGCCTTGGGGTGCCTGGGTGGCTCAGTCAGTTGAGCATCTGACTCTTGATTTTGACTCAGGTCATGATCCCAGCATCGTGGGATTGAGCCCTGCATTGGGCTCTGCACTAAGCATGAAGCCCATGTGGCATTCTCTCTCTCCCTTTCTCTCTGCCCCTCCCCCTCCCAAAATAAATGATCTTAAAAAAAATGGAAAGTCTTGCTGGAGTTCAAGCAGAGAGTATCTTGCTCTAATTATGAGTTTAGAAAGGTCATCTTGCCATCATGTGGAGAATGGGCCATAAGGCAGCCAGAGGAAGGCTAGGGAGTTACATGGAGCCTTTTGCAGTATAGTCAGTACCAGATGCTAACAGCTGGGACACAGCAATAGCAATGAAGGTGGTTAGAGAGAAAACTGGACCAGGAGGTTAGGACAAGAGTCAAAGATGACTCCAGTTTTGGGATCAGAACAATTAGAAAAATGTCTGAGATTTGTCACACTGGGTTATTTTATTAGACAGCTGAGTGGAATGTCAAACGGTCCCTTAGATACACAAGCTAGATGTTTAAGGGAGCATGTTTAAATATTTACATTTTGGACACATCCACACAGTTCAAAGACATGTGTCTATATGTGGTCATCCAGGAAGTGAGTTACAGGAATAACATCAGGCTTTCAGACAGAAGATAAGACTTCTTTTTCATCTCTCTCCCAATGCAAAGATCTTAAAAAAAAAAAAAAAAAAAAAAAAAAAGCATGCCCAGAGAAATGACTACAATCTTAGAAATCCAGTAGTCATCAGGAAGATATATGTCTCTGTAAATGGCAGTGACCGCAGAGCAGAAATGGTACTGTGAAAATTTAATAACCAAAGTCTGTCTTGTCTTAGTAGAGTGGAAATTGCTCCGGATGCAGTGGTAGGAATCTATTCACTTCCTTTCCAGAGTCTCGGTTTCCTTATTTCCAAAATCTAAGGGTTGGATAGGCTCTAAGTTTCCTTCATGTTTCAAGAGTTGATTCTCATATTTTGCTATTTATTTATTGCATTCTACAATGACAGATGGATAGAGTATTTTTATTGTAATCTATTTTCTCTCTCTCTTATACACACACACACATATATATATATCCATGCAGAGAGAGAAATACAGCTTTTAGAACTAAATTTTTGTCTAAACCAAATGCCTTTCAGAATCCATATGCCATTTATTACTCTTATATTCACACTGAAAACAGTTTTCTCCTTTTTTCACCTTCTGGTTTTCCAGACATCAATGCAATCAGGGATAATCCAATTGATCAATAGACTTGTGTTCACTGAACTGCGGCTGTGAATCCAGGATTCCAGAAATTCCACTGTCAGTTAATTGCGTGTGTTTTTTCTTCAAGATTCAACAAGTGCTTTTCTTCTATAAGTTCTGACTTGTACAATATAAACTGTGCCATCTTTCATTTCATCAAACACTGTAAACACAGAATTAGATATGTCCAAAGGCAATGCTAAACTATGCAGGATTCACATTGAGCATCAGGACAAGTTGGAGCATCACATTATAATTCTCTAGCCTAGCTGTTCCTCAAGCATTAATACCAAGGTTTCCTGAGGTCATAGGGAGAAGATGACAGAGGAATTCAGAGTTAGTCGAGTAATTTAAATCATAATGTCAAAAAATTGAAAACACCTGCACCCACAATGTATCCATTCTTTTTAAACTCCTACCTTTTACAAAGCATATTTAAGATGAAATCCATAAAAGACAGCTTGTTTAAAAGCATTTCCTAAACCAGCTGGAATGTTTCTATAAAAATTAGAGGTTTTATTTTAATACTTAGCCTCTACCTTAGGTTATTTGATATGCCCCCCACACATATCTTCATAGCTATGCAATACACTTAATTAAAAGAGAAACCCTAAAAGGAATCACAAACTCGATACACAGTAGGAAATAGATGAGGAGGGAGTGGGGTAAAATGGCACTTACATACAATGGAATTTTAAAAAGTCATTAAATATCACACTTTGAAGATTGTGGAAGATACAGGGGAATGCTCCTGATAATAATAAGTGAAAAGAAAAATGTACGAGGACAGTATGATTTTAAAATTTTACAGAGAAAAATGTATTTCAAATTAGCAATGGTTTTATAAGGCTAAAAGAAAATATTGTTTCTCCAAATGACAGAATTTATTATTCATTTTTACTTTATTTTTGTCATTATTATAGTGGACATGTATTACTTTATATTGAGAAAAATGTTAATTTTTGAACGGATCAGAAATGTAAAATCTTTCAAATATCAGAATTATGTTGCAAGTAATTGTACAGGGGTTGAATCTCATTGGCCTTTCCAATATTGCTGAAGTTTTATGATGACCTTTGTACCTGATAAGCAACTGCTCTTCACTTACAGGTAACTATGCCTTATGATTATTTCTATAGAACTCTTACTTGGATAGGGTCAGCCATCCTTTTACATAGGCTTAACTAAGTTTTAACACTGTGAAAGAAAAAATTATTCAATGACACTTGATTTTTTTTAATGTTTATTTCTTTGAGAGAGGGCATGCAAGCAGGAGAGGGGCAGAGAGAGAGGGAGCTAGAGAATCTGAAGCAAGCTCCACGTTGTGGAGAAACTCCTCCCACCCCCCTGCCCCAACGAGGCTCAAACTCACAAACTGCGAGATCATGACCTGAGCCAAAGTCAGATGCTCAACCAACTGAGTCACCTAGGAGCCCCTCAATGACACTTGTTAAAGATGATAAGAAAGATTTTATTCAAGGGAGACATCACGATGGTTATAGGGACCACTGAAATAGCATCTTGCAGTGAGGGCAAGATTGGACTCAACTTCGAATACAGCAGGGGCAATTGGGATAATTGAGGAGCCAAGGAACAAGGGAGGGCTCAGTGGATGGAAACTTATGAAGGGAAGATATCAGGGGTAGGGGGTATTCTGGCTAAACCTATGCAATAGGATTTGTGCTGGAGGCAGGCCAGCGGGAGTAGACATTATCTGGCAGACAATGGAAGACGAAGAATGCCTGTTGCATATCCAGGGGGATCAGATATGGAGCATGAAGAGTTCTAGCTGAACCAACATAGCAGGGTTCTTGCTAAAATTGGACAATGCAACGATGAACATCGAAGTCCAAATGTCAAGGCCTGGTTGAGAAATTCAGGGGAGCCTGAATAGATTTGGGTCAAGGAGAGAATCTTTGGCAACACAAATCCGAAAAGTCCATCAAATTTAAGTGGTGTGAACTCCAGAATCCAGTTTATACCTCAACGAATTTGGATCAGGTGATTTTCAATATTCAAGATACACAGATTAGACACCTGGGTTGAATTAATCGAGGTGGGAAAGTTGCTCTTCAGGATCCTCAGACACTAAGGGGTGGATGTGTAGATAACAATTCCCCATAATGCATATTTCACATTAATTCATAAAATATGTAGCAGGTATCATGTGATGTATCCATACATAAGTACAAATATTGTTATATGGTTGTTAATTTAAGTGGAGATTAACCTTAAGATGCATTACATCTGATTTTGCCTTTATTCTAAGAGACGGGGAATAATTTCTGTGCCTCCTTACACTCAAGGGAAATCAAATCTATACATTAAGATGTAAACAATCCAAACACAGTAAGAGGAGGTAGGGGAGAGATTACAGAGTCTAATTTAAATTCTGAAAAGGGAAACATTTTTAGAAGCCAAAAGTTATAAGCCTCCAAATTTCTCTTTCTTGCTTAATTTTGTAAGCTTTTGACACTAAAGGCCCATAAAATTTAATCTCTTCATGTATTTATTTGATTATAGTCTTAAAGTATCTATTTTATGATGGTGGTCTTCTTTTTACATTTTAGTTTTCCCGAAAGCAAGAGCTGTCTCTGTTTAATTTCAATCTGTGGTACTTGAAGTGATATCACTTGATTGCAATTATAAAGATGATGACTATGGTATTCCTGCTGCTGCTTTTCAGAAAACGCTCAAGAAAATCCAACCCACAACTGTAAAAGACAGTTTTGCTGAGGCAACATATTATTAACTCATAGTAACTGTAGGCACTATTCCGAAAGGCCCCAAATCATCGTAAAAGTACAGACAAAAGGAAGAGGTACTAACGTATTCACTCCAGGTGGTTTTTAGGCAACACATTAATTCTTGAACATGAATATAAATAAATAATAAATAAAACAGAATTCATCCCAATCTATCATAGAACTTCTATGACAACATAAAAGTCAACCAAATAAATCAGAATAATAAGATTTTGACAAAACAAGACATTTATCTATTCCCAGAGAAACATATTGGTCACACAACTTATAAATTGCCAATAGAGTTTCCCCATCCATCACCAAGATTCCATCTAATGACAGGGAAATAATTACCACACCTCTACCATGTCATGAAATCTTTTGATATGTCAGGAAGTGAAACAGTATATAAATGCAGCCCTCACTGTGTGGACAACACCTGTGGGGTGGGTAGATTTTTTTTTTCACTAACAGCATCTAAATTCTCTCCTGAATAAGTGGGGAATGTTTGTAATCATTCTACGGCTTCAGGAAAGGCTGTGGACCCTTCCATGGAAGAAAGAATATTTAATTTGGGCCTTCTACAGGTTATCACAACCCTTTTCCCACTAACATGTCCCCCCAAAATGTCCTTTCTAATATTTTAAAATAATTCAGATTCATATTTAAGGTAATTCCGATTCAGTTCCAACCCACTCGGTCTCTGCAGCTTAAAAATAGAAATGTTCTTTAACCTGAAACCTGTAGGCATCTATTAGCATTGAATTTGAATATTTGAATAAATGAATTGGGATCCTGTTTCCAAATTTTACATTATTTTTTTCACATATATATTTCCTGCATATGCATATGAGAGAGAAAACCTGTCCAGCAACATTCCGACTGCAAAAAGCAACAAGGAACCTTGCTGGTAATCAGGCAGGGAGGACACACATAAAGCCAGCTGCGTAATCAGCAGGAAATGCTGTTCCTCCCAAGGCCATGCAGCAACTGTAAAATGCCATAAAAACTCTCTTCTTGAGTGAACACTGCTTTGTCACCAAAGACGCTCACAGCCCTACGTCACTATAACTCATCTATTACTGGGGGTATCTAATTGTGAAACGTTCCTTGCCCCATGACCACACATCATGCTTAGTTAATCTTCACTAACTTGCTGACAAACAGCAAGGGATTTAGCACTGATTCGTACTGGCTTCCACTGGACCCTCCTCAGAACCTTTCAGTGAGAACACAAACTTTGTAAAAGACACTTCCTCTGGTCAAGGTGCGTTGCTGGGCGCTTCCGAAGGGACCCTCCGCCCCTCCCTGCAGATCAATATATCAGATCTTGTCAGCCTGCAGGTTTGTCCGTAGTGATCTGTAACTCATTCGATTTTCACAAAGTGGAGGTTTTATCTGGAGTTGGCTGAGCCCCTGAATACACCAAGACTCTAATAATGAGCACATTTGAGACCCTTGAATCACACCTTGTCCAGTCTTCTCTGTCCACAATTGCTGGGGTGTTTTACTGAACCAAGGGTCTGATGACCTCTATGGCCCTTAAGTACCAGGTTTCTATTGGTCTCCCAGGATTTGGGGGTTATAATTCTGACTTTGTCAGACTACAGGTTTGTTACTGGTGGTCTAGAAAAAAAAAAGATGATAGGCAGATAGATAGATAGATATAGAATTGCTTCTTCAGTTCAAAAGCAAATTCTTTTTGAGATTAAGGTACACTGAAGGCACAGATTTAGATATTTAGCTTTCTAGTTTAATTATTCAATTGTTTTTACTAGCTTGTATGTAAGAATGGACATATTTAGAGACAGAAGGAATAAAGGAGTCAAATGGTGGGTATGTGAACCCCTCTTGGAAAATTCATTTTCAGAGAACAGTTTAGGTTTCGTTTTGTTTTGGTTCTAAGAATTCTTGGTCCTCTTCATAAACATAATTTTGTTGTTCTTTTATGATTATATGAGTGATACGTCTTGGTCCCTTTATTCACTAGATAACTTCCTCTTTTTTGTTTTTAAACAATCAGGCAAGAACAGAGAACACTCAGACTGATTAGCAGAGCTTTTTCCTTTTTTCTTTTTTTTTTTTTTCCCTTCTCAAACCACAATGACCTACGATCAGAGCCCTCTGATAATTTATGCTTCTACCTTAGGATCCGGTTTCATTCTACAACTGGCTGAAGCATGAAATGAACTAAAATAAACCGAATTGAATGGAACTGTACTGTACTGAAATAATGCGATTCCCAGTACACTTGATGCCTTAAGGACAGAGAAGCTACCTCACTCACCTTCCTCCCCAAGGTCTCAGCACAATGACCAACCCATTCAAGACTCTGAGTGTGTGACCGTTGGATTTTACTACCAGCAATCTGTTCCTCTCTGTGTCATCTACCCTGGTTTTGCCAGGGCTGAAAACACCCTGAATTGCATTAGAGAGAACTATAAACCAGTTGCCAAAGCACATAACTTCATCCAAATGTATCTTTATTTTAGTTAGATGTGAGAAAACAAAATTTGGAAGACAACCAAGAAAGGAAATGACAGACTTGAATACTGAACCCCAATTTCCCCTTGATTTACCTGCTTTCCCCTTCCTCATCCCATTGACCATTTCTTCTATTCCCATCCCCATAAGTTTTCTGGTATTTGTTGGATGTTTACTAAATACCCATCAATGTGCTAAGCACTTCCCATGCATTGTCGCATTTGACCCTCATAGCCGTGCACTATCATTAATGCTGCTTTAACACAGGAGTAAAGAGACTCGCTTAAGGCCACCCCACCAGTCGATTTTGAGCCACGTTCTACTCAAGCCTAATTTCCAAATCTCTGAACCCACATCATCATTTACTGCAATGGTAAAATATGGAGAAAAGGCAATACTTTTAGTGTACAAACTAGATGCAGATTTACAAGTAACTAAGTAGGAACTCTCCAGAAACTCAGCACACCAGTTAGCACTATTTCTGTCTCCTCCTTCACTTTTCCTTCATCCTCTACCTCACTGTCTAGAAGTCCTCCCAGCACCTGATGCCAACCCTGACCTCACCCTCCATCCATCTGCACTTTTTTTACCTTGCCCCACCCAGCTCAGGACTGGTTTAAAATTATATGGGAAAAACTACTTTGCTTGCACGAGCATCAATTAACTGATGCTTGCACACCAATTATCTGAGAGGACAAGCAGATAGATGTTCACCAGTGACTTCCCTCCCGGTAGGCATGATACATACAAATAAGCTAATACATGTATTAAAGTTCTTTTCTTTACCATATAAACAACTCACATATAAAGCTACATTTGAGTTTTATGACATTTTTTTCTGCCTTGGTTGTTGTTAACTGAGCACATTTCTATTTGTGAATCATCAGATAATGAATTTATATTTAGGAACAGAAAATCATTTCACTTGATACGTATGCAGGTGTTGGTGTTCCCATACCAACCCCATCCCACTCAGTCTCATGGCAGGATTCACTACTTGAAAATGCTTCGGGATCCTAAGGCTTCCCAAAGACTCAATTTTCAAAATAAGCATTACAACTTTCACATAGCAAATCAGCAGATCATTTTTTCACTATAAATCTCTTTTGTTGGGAAACAGTTTACTCGAATTCTAGGTGGCGGGTTCACTTTAATGTTCTTCTTCTCTACAGAAATCCATTAAAAATAAATCCACAATCTTGGCAGATTTAGCTAAAAGATTGATGTCAGACTTCTTAAAAAAGAAAATGACTTGGGCAGAATTCTGACTGAACAGCAGGTGCCCCTCTCTCGTTTGGTTGTTTTATTCTGCTTTTTATTTTTTCAGTTCGGTTTTTGTTTTCATGAAAATTATAAACGCACATAGCTGAGTCAAATAGCTCTTTTAAACACAATAGGAAGAACAATGGAACTCTGGGATCACAGTCCAACACATATGTATTTCCCACCCTCTAGTGGCAACCGTTTCCAATTTATAGCTTTCTTGTTACTGTTGTTCATAGTAACCTCCATAACTAAGGAGCTTCTAATGCTTCTTTTGATATTTCTGCTTTATGAATAATCTATAGGCTTTCCCTTGTGGAAGATGAAGATTTAGGTCTCTTTCACTCTCTCTCAACCCAACCAACTACCAGTATCATTTCACAAAGTTTGGTTAGATTACTCTTAAATACTTACCTTATCGAGGCACCTGGGTCGCTCAGTTGGTTACGCTTTCGACTCTTGATTTCAGCTCATGGTTCTGGAGTTCGAGCCCCATGTTGGGCTCTGTGCTGACAGCATGGAGTCTGCTTAGGATTCTCTCCCACTCTCTCTCTCTCTCAAAATAAATAAACATTTTTTAAAAACATTTAAATACTTACTTATGTATTTATGTAAATGTTGGAACATATGTTAATTGATAACAATTTTTCTGTGCATGTTGCACAATATTTGTTATTTACCTAGAGTTAATGATTGTCACATTTTTGTTTGCTTAGTTTTGTACATATTTATCACTAATGCATCTGCAAATTTGCACTCCCATGTTTATACTCCCTCTCAGAAGTTTCAGGGGGCGCCTGGGTGGCTCAGTTGGTTCAGTATCCGATTTCAGTTCAGGTCACGATCTCACAGTTTGTGAGTTCAAGCCCTGTGTCAGGCTCTGTGCTGAATGCTTGCTCAGAGCCTGGATCCTGCCTCCGGTTCTGTCTCCTTCTCTCTCTGCCCTTCCCCCACTCGTGTTCTGTCTCATTCTGTCAAAAATAAATAAACATAAAAAATTTTTTTAAAGTTTCAACCACATGCAGTACTCTTAATAAGTTCATTTAAAGACAGACATAGTCTTCTGACATCATCTGGTCTGGATAGGTTTCTTACCGGGCCATCTCTCCAGCTGCCTCTTTCTTAACCACAAATTCAAGATTAGAATCCTGTGCCTGGATCCTGTATCTTCCTCACTGTCTTTTTCTTTCAGTTTTTGGTGAAGCACATTCTCAACAGCTTACTAAGAAAGCACATGTGTGGGAAATAAATTTTACAAAGGCTTGGTCTGAAAGTATCTTTATTCTTGATTGTAAATCATTATCCCTCAGGGTAATTAAGATATTGTCCCTGGCTTCTTGCTTCCAATATTGTTTTTGAAAAGTCAAAGCCACTCCGATTCCTGATCCCTTTGTATGAACTCCCCATGTGGAGGCTTCTGGGTACTTTCTTTTGCCCCAGTATCTGAAAGTGACTGTTGGGTGCATTTCTATTTTTATAGATTTTCTTGTCCACTCAGTGAACCCTTTTCATCTACAAACTCATCTTTCATAATTCTTGGTAATTTCTTGAATTTTTTGTTCTGATCATTTCTTCTCCCTTTTCTTTTTCCTTTCTGTTATTTAGATGTTAGAATTTATAGACTAAATCTTTAATTTTTGTGTTTTCCCTTTCTCTTTCATTCTCCTGTATCTCTTGTTGAATATTTTGTTTCTAATGTATTCTTACTTCCTGGAGCTTGCCTTTTGTTATTGTGTGCTGATTATTCTATTTATACAAAATTTGTTTTTGGTTTTGGTTTTGGTTTGCATAGATAGATATCTGCTCCTATCTTTCTGTTAAAATAAAAGTGTTTTTGTTTTTGTTTTTTATTTTTTTTCCCTCCTGGCATAATCTTGGTTTCTTTCAAATTACTTTTTTCTTTGTGTTTGTTTTGTCAACTTTCTTATTAGAAGCTTTTCTCAGATGACTAGTGATCTTTGAGAGTTTACATTAAAAAAACAAAAACTGATTACAGTTGCAGGCTGATGAGGCTTCTCAACTGTGAAGGGTGACCTTTACTGAATGAAGATCTACTGGACCTTTTTGTTTGGAAACCGTGAGAGCAGAGGTTTTTTTTCCATTGGCCTCATCAGATTACCCAGTGCAGACTCTTCCGGTCTCTTGCCTTGAAGTAATAGCCTGACCTTCTGTTTGGGGAGCCAAACTGAGGAAGAGGTTGGGTGTCTCAAAACTCAGTTTGCAAAATTTCACTAATCCTTTTGTTTATAGAATGGTATCTCCACTCTCAATTCTTTGGAAAGACTTCTAACCCAAAACCATCTGTTTCACCCAAGGTCTTAGCATAAAACTGGTAGCAATTCAAATTAGGATAACTTAAAATGGTTTAATAAGGGGACTCTTTACAAGGGTATAAGTAGTGTGTAACGTAGTGTAGGGAACCCTCCCCCCCCCCAGGAAGAGTGGGAACCTCCTGTCAGTACTACCTGTAGGCCCAAGGAAGGAGAGAAGGGGAAGATTGTTAGCATGGGGAGGGTTGCTAGCACCTATGAAGAGACCAACTGCTGAGGAACTGTGACCCTCAAAGAAGAGAGGAAGTCATCCCAAAGGAACCTCACAGAGAGGAAACTTGAAGGATAAATGCCCTTACTTTGTTAACAACCTCCCATCTCCTGTCAGGATTCTCCATTGACCAAACCCAGTGGGAAACCAAAGGAGAAGGGGATCTATTAATTTAATCCATAAAGATTAGATTCCTAGGGCCAAGGAAAAATGCAAAGGATGGAGAATGCATCTAGAGGTGCACTTGGGAGATATCCAACACATGTCTAAGAAATAACCTCAATATTATGCTAGAATGAAGTATATGCCAGCCATAAGTTTATATGGAGAAGAAGGGAAATTTTGAGAGTCTAACTGCTCTTAAACTGACTTCTCTCCAACAATTCTATTTTGGGTCATATTTTTTCTAGCTTTATTGAGACACAATTGGCAAATATAAATTGTATATACTTGAAGTATACATTCAATAATTTGATATATGTAGCCATTGTGAAATAATGACCACAATCAAGTTAATTACCACATCCATTAACCCACATGCAAGTTTTGTGCATGTGGTAAGAACACTTAAGACCTCATCTCTTAGCAAATTTCAAGTATACAATACAGTATGACTAACTATGGTCAATCATTGAACAACATGAGTTGAATGGCATAGGTCCATTTATATGTGGATTTTTACAATACAGTGCTATAAATGTATTTTCTCTTCCTTATGATTTTAATAACATTTTCTTTTCTCTAGCTTACTTTATTGTAAGAATATAGTATATAATACAACTAACATACAAAATATATGTTAATTGACTGTTTATGTTATTGGTAAGGCTTATGGTCAATAGTAGACTATTAGTTAAATTTGGGGAGAGTCAAAAGTTATATGTGGATTTTTGACTGCAGGGGTTGGCATCCCCAACCATTGTTAACTGTCGACATTGTTCAAGGGTCAACTGTATAATCATTATGCTCTGCATAACATCCCAAGAACTTGTTCACCTTATAATTGAAAGTTTGTGCCCTTGGACCAACATCTCCCATTTACCCCTACATCCATACCCTTGGCAACCACATTCTACTCTCTGCTTCTATGAGTTTGAAGTTTCTAGATTCCACATACAAATGAGATCCTACAAAATGTGTCTTTCTCTGTCTGGCTTATTTCATTAAACATAACATAATGTCCTTCAGATTCATTCATGTTTTCTTTTCTTATTTTTTGTGGCTTAATAATAATCACCATTGGAATATACCACATTTTGTTTCTCCGTTCTTCCACTGATGGACACCTAGGTTATTTCAATATCTTGGCTATTGTAAATAATACTGCAATGGACATGGGGGTGCAGATAGCTCTTTGAGCTCCTGATTTCATTTACTTTGGAAATATATTCAGAAGTAAGATTGCTGGATCATATGGTAGGTCTAGTTTTAATTTTTGAGGAAATTTCTTACTGCATTCATAGTGGCTGTACCAGTTTACATTCCAAGCAACAGTACATATGGGTTCTCTTTTCTCCACATCCTCTTTGACACTTCCTATCTCTTGGTTTTTTCATAATAGACATCCTAAGAGGTGTGAGGTGATATGCCATTCTGATTGTGATTTGCGTTCTCTGATAATTAGTGATATTGAGCACATTTTCATATACTCATTGCCTCCATGTATGTCTTCTTTGGAAAAAATGTGTATTCAGCTCCTTGGCCTATTTCTTAAATTGCGTTATTTGTTATTTTGCTGTTGAGTAGTATGTACTCTCTACATATTTTGGATTTTAACCCCTTATCTGACACAGACATGTATTTGCGAATGTTTTATTTCATTTCATAGGTTGTCTTTTCATTATGTTAATAGCTTCTCTTTTTTTAATGTTTATTAATTTTTTTATAGGAAGAGAGAGAGACAGATAGAGCACGAGCAGGGGAGAGGCCGAGGGGTGGGGGCACAGAATTTGAAGCAGGCTCCAGGCTCGAGCTATCAGCACTGAGTCCAGTGCGGGGCTCGAACACACAAACTGCAAGATAATGACCTGAGCGGAAGTCAGACGCTTAACCAACTGAGCCACCCAGGTGCCCCATATGTTAATGGCTTCTTATGCTGTGCAGAAGCTTTATAGTTTAATGTAGTCCTGTTTATTTAGTTTTTTTCTTTTGTTGCCTGTGATATTGGTGTCATACCCAAAACCTCATTGCCAAGATCAGTGTCAAGGAACTCTTCCCTTATGTTTTCTCCAGGAGTTTTATGGTTTCAGATCTTACATTTAAGTCTTTAATTCATTTCAAGTTAATTTTTGTAGACAGTGCAAGAAAAAAAACACAATTTCTGTTTTTTACATGTAGATATTCAGTTTTCCCAAAACCACTTAGTAAGGAGATTATCCATTCTCCATGTTGTGTTCTCGGCACCTTCTCAATTACTAGTTGAGGATATATTTGTGGGCTTATCTCTGGGCTCTCTGTTACTTTGGTTTATGTGTCTGTTTCTGTTGTTTCCCTATGTGTCATATTTATGCTAGTATCATACTGTTTTGATGACCACAGGAAATGTAGCACCTCCAGTTTTGCTCATCTTCCTCAAGATTGTTTTGTTAATCCAGTGTCTTTGATGGTTCCATATGAATTTTAGGACTGTTTTTCTATTTCCGTGGAAAATGGCATTGGAATTTTGATAGGGATTGCACTAAATCTGTAGATCACTTTGGAAAGTATGGATTTTTTCTTTTTTTTTTTTTGAGAAAGAGACAGAGACAGCATGAGCAGGGGAAGGGCAGAGAGAGAGAGAGAGAGAGAGAGAGAGAGGAGAGAGAGAATCTCAGGCAGGCTCCACGCTGTCAGCCCTTAGCCTGACAGAGGACTCAAACTCACGAAACCTTCAAATCATGACCTGAGCTAAAACCAAGAGTTGGACGCTTAACCAACTGAGCCATTCAGGTGCCCCTGGGTAGTACGGATATTTTAACAATATTAATTCTTTTAGTCCATGAACACAGGATATATTTCCATTTATCTGTGGTTTCATTTAATTTCTTTCATTCATTAGTTGTTATAATCTTCAGTGTACAAGTTTTTCACCCCTTGATTAAGTTTATTCGTATTTTATTCTTTTGATGACCTTATGAATTTTTTTAATTTCTTTTTTGGATAGTTCATAGTGTATAGAATGCAGTTGAGTTTTACACACTGATTCTTTGTTCTGCAACTTTACTAAAGTCATTTATTCTAAAAAATTTTTAGATGAATTTTGGGTTTTCTATATATAAGACCCTGTCACCAGCAAACAGAGACAATTTAACTTCTTCCTTTCTGATTTGGGTGGGAGTCGGGGCTGTCCCATTGCACCATCTTGCTGATGTCACTCTTTTGCCACCTTAACCTTACTTTAGATGTGCCTGGGACCACCAGTCCCAGAGCCTTTCAGGGGGGTTGCCACAGACCTGTCAGATAAAATGCCACTATCTTCTCTTCAACATTCTGCAATTTGATGATTATTTCTCCTCTTGCATCTCTTCTCCCCTGAACTCTTTTTTAAAAAAGCCTGTAACTGTCATTAACTGAGAGTTGAGAATGGATCAGTAGTTAACAGGTGTGTTCAATCGCCCACATTTTAAAACAGTTTTTAAGAAAATTTAAAACAACCACTGAACTTCGCACTTGGACAGTCAGTGAAAGCTTTAGCAGAAACGGTTTTAGGAAATGATTGTGTGTGTTGGTGGGGGAGCAGAGAGAAGAGAAAAAGAGGCCATATTATAAGGAAGAGAGGAAATCAATGGGCAGGGCAGAAGTGGAGGCAATGAGATAGACTCCTTTGAAGGAATTTGAAAAGTAGCAGTAGAGAGATTAGTGGTGATTGATGTTAACTAGAAGGCAGAGGGCAATGGAAGTCGATAGTCTGACAAATTCAGACTTTATTCATAATCAAGAAGTTAGCCATGGAAAAGAAAAATACATATGGACCAACATTTATATCACAATTATTAATTTATGAGAATGAAATGAGGAATCATTGAAATTATAAATCCCAATCTAGCCAGGCTTCAGAAAATGACAGAAAATGCCAAAGATTTGTTTTGAAAATCAACTCTGTACTTTCTGATCTAATATCACATGAGTAGCTCATTATTACCTGGAAATAAAGAGAATTTAAAAACAAAACAAAACAGTTCTTTAGTATTATTTTAGGAGCTGTAACAAACTGAGGAGGCTTAGTTATGACTGTTTCTGGCTCTGACTGATAGCACTTGCATGATCCGGTTAAGTGCAGTATCACCAAAGGGCAGTAGGGTGAATGTGAATACGTCTCATGACCAAGACAAAATGTGCAAGTGAAGAGGCCCCCATGCAATGACAACCACAACAAAATATATAGTAATGGATTTGGGGCTAAGCAACTGGAAAGGAAGAATATATATTTCTGAGATAAGCTGTGCTCCACGCAGGGAAAAACCTGCCAAATCACTTCCTGCCATTATTTTTCAAACCAATGATTTGATTGAAAAACCAAGGAAGACTAAATTAAAACTAAAGTTCAGCTTCCCAGGGTCAGCACGTGGGTCCAGAAAGTCTTCTGGGAAAGATCTTTGCATTCATTTGCCCTTTTTAGACATACCAATGATCTGAGAAAGGCAAGTTTCAGCAAATACTTATTCCAGCATCTGAAAATATCAATGCTACCTGAGAATGACAATACCTAGATAACAATGGGGATAGTAGTTCAATTAATATTGGCTGTAGAGCGCATCAAGGACAGTCATCTTTAACCTATATTTGCTAAACTTTCCTGTGTGTTAATTAGGAAAGTGAAAGGATTATCAAGTTTAAGTCAGGCTCATTGCTCTGTCTTCAAGAGCTACTCACAGCCACCACCTATCCCTTTTACAAGCCACTTCATCGGGCTTGGCTGTACCTGATCTTGTTTGCCAGCCTAGAGAATGATCTCTTTGATCAGATTAGGAGATGTCTCATTGCTCGCAGCATGAACAAACTGGGGACAGTGCCTGCCCCTATGAAGGCTGGGGACGCTGATTCTATTATCCAGAACATACACGTAGCTTCAGGTGAGGTCTCAGGGAACATTGACCTTTAGCTGCTAACTACTGAATTGCAAAGAAATAACTCAACTGACTTACCTAGACCATACCAGAGTGGCATAAGCCTAAACCCAGGACACCAACAAGACCACTCAAGACTTCACAATCCAGTAGTCACACTTTGACTTTGGCTTGAGCATCTCATTTTTTGACTTTTCTATTTTTACTCAGATCAGTGATTTTAATATCATTCAAATTCTTCACTTGTGTCTTCCAAGTATTATTAAGGTCATACAGAGTCTACAATGACAGGGCTAAACATTCTGTTGTGTTTTTTTCTCAACCATGTATGCTCCCAATTTTACTCCTCCTACAAAATATGGAATGTGGGATCCATGGTAGTAATGGAAAATACACTCAGTTTTGCCATAATGTGACATGTTTCTAAAAAACATGCTATCCAGAAAAAAAAAACAGTGCTATTCAGAAATTGTGCGGTTAGCACCACAAGGCTTTTGGGGAAAGGGGTTAAGGGGACAACATACAAAAACTTTGGCAGTGACACATTAAAAAAGATAGAAACTTGATTAAAACAGTAGCACAATATTACACACAAGAAGTGTCAAGAAATGCACCAGTACTGCAATAAATATGGTGCTTTATCTTTAAAAGACCTGCAGTTTGTGGAAGGAAATGGGTAGTGAGGCAGCCTTCCAGCTGAGATGGGAGAAAGCTGTTAACACCAGGTGTGAAAGAGAGTCACTTACGCCACATGGAGAACTGAGGTCCTTGTAGATGTTTGAGGTGTGTGTTATGTATTCCTAAGCAGCTGTGTTTGGTGCAATTTTCTACTTGCACCCATTGTTTCTTGTGGATGAAACTGAGCACAAGCAAACACAAAATTCTCATGTTCCCATTGTACCTTAATGTCATATTCTACCCACCACGCTGGAACAAGTTCATGTTCTTGGAACAACCGCGATAACAGAACCGACCTCCGTCTCCTGCAGCCCAAGCACTCAGGCCTTCTCACTGTCCCCGGCTGCCCTTCACCTGTGATTCTGCCCTCAAGCTCATGACTCGTCTGGCTGTGGCTGAAACCTCTTCCTTAAATCTGGCGATAGACGGGGGAAGAAGTCAGAACTCCACAGAGTGTGAGAGAAGTGAAAAGGCTACACGCCATCATTTAATAATAATTGTTGTCTGGTTACATTTTTAAAATAAAATGAACCCGCTGGCCTCTAATTCCATGAAGGAGAGAACTGTCTTTTCTCTCTTTATCGCCACTAAATTGCACAGAGCTTGACACCTAGTACCTAGTGACCAACAATGTCTGGAGATCATGTGAGTGTGTGTTCCACTAGAATAACAGCTCTGTCACATCCCCTAATATTCTACTTGGGGCTCTATAATAGAAAAATAAGCTAAAAAAAGAATAAATTGATATAGAGAGAATTGGTTGGTCGCAATGTCTTAACACTAAAAACACCTAACTCTGCTATAAACTTTCGAGCACAGGAATCCATTCCGCTATTGCGGAAGATGAAAGTGTCCATTGACTGATGAATGGATAAAGAAGACATATTATATATATACAATGGAATGTTACTCAGCCATAAAAAATAAGGAGATCTTGCCATTTGCATCCACATGGATGGAACTAGAGAGTATCATGCTAAGTGAAACAAGTCAGTCAGAGAAGGACAAATACCATATGATTTCACTCCTGTGAAATTTAAGAAACAAACAAAAAGGAGGGCGGGACAAAAAGAGATAAACCAAAAAACAGACTCTTAATTATAGAGAACAGACTGATGGTTACCAGAGGGGAGGTGGGGGGGGATGGGTGAAATGGGTGAAGGGGATTAAGAGCACACTTATCTTTATGAGCACTGAGTCATGTATAGAATTGTTGAATCACTATATTGTACACCTAAAACTAATATAACACTGTACGTTATTTACATTGGAATTTAAATAAATAAAATAAAATAAAATAAAATAAAATAAAATAAAATAAAATAAAATAAAATAAATAGAAGGAAAAACATACAACCTAAAGACATATGGCAAGGCTTAAGAAAGTGTGCTATGTGACAGACTAAAATTTCAGGCCCAGAAGGTCCTTTATTATTTTTTTCTGTGGCAGGAATTTAAGGCCTAAAGTTTCTACCACCAAAATTTGCAAGAAAGCAAGTTCTTGCTTGTCCTGATTTGGGTCCCACATCTTTATCAAATCCTTAAGAATCACAGAGATATTTAGCTGCTTTGCAAGGATTTGAGAAGTATGTGGCTGCTGCTAAGCTGGAAGAGAAAGCAAACAAGCTTAGCCAAGGAGATTTCCTGGTAAGAATGTTCTGTGATGTTCTTCATCTGAAGCACTAAGTAGAAATTGCACATTCAGACGTTTCTTTCAAAAAGCACCTATTTCGTTTGGTAACTGGGCTGTCTAATCTCCTGCAGTTGACAGTATGTCCTCGAGCCCCTCTGTTTGTGTTTAAAGATATTTCAAAGGGGAAAATTATCAGAGCACATCTTTCCCATGAAAATAAGTTAGATTTCAAAATAGCAAATGGCCAATTTTTATGTGGTAAAGCCTGTTTGAAATTGTAAAATCAGGGGTGCCTGAGTGGCTCAGTTGGTTAAGTGTCCAACTTCCGCTCAGGTCATGATCTCACAGTTCATGAGTTCAAGCCATACGTCAGGCTCTGTGCTGACAGTTCAGAACCTAGAGCCTCCTTCAGCTTCTGTCTCTGTCTCTCCCTGCCCCTCCCCCCATTTGTTCTCTCTCTCTCTCTTTCAAATATAAATAAACACTAAACTTTTTTTAAAAAAAGAAATTATAAGATCACAAAATAAAATTGCACACATTTGGAAAAATGTATTGATAAATATTTTGGAAAGGTCAAAAATCTATTAAAAAATTATCATTTTTAAAGAAATTTGTAATAAAATCAATAAAGTGGAGATCAAAATATATGCCCACTCTCAATTACCAATTGTAAGACTATTTTTGTTTATTAAAAAAATGATTGAAGACAGCCATTTGCACTAAACCCTAGATTCTAATAAGAATGAAAGAGATATACAACATACCACTCCCCAAAGGGTCACTTTTACTGCAAAGATCAAATGCTTAACGGAGAAGAAAAAGTATAAGCAGGACGAAAGGGCCCCTAAAAATATTGGTCTTGTTTCACTAAGGACTGGCCCTATGGAAAACTAAGTCACAAACTGTAAGAAATTCTAGCTGTGTTGTATCAGAAAGGACAGGTATTCTCCCTTTGTTACTATCCAGCTTTTAAGCAAGAGAGCATTAATTTCATCACTCAGTTGAAGAGATACAAGCTTTAATACACAGCTGTCTCTTTGCTATGAGGCGTACACAGGGCATTTTGTGTCTTCCTTCCAAACGCTTATGATCTAAATAGGAAAAAAAGATCAAGAATACGAGAATTAAATATTACCAAGGAACTGTCCAAGAGACATCACAAAGCACTGTATTGTTATCTACAAAGTGTATAAAGACAAGGGTGCCTGGGTGGCTTAGTCGGTTAAGTGTCCAACTTTGGCTCAGGTCATGATCTCATGGTTCGTGAGCTGGAGCCCTGCATCAGGCTCTGTGTTGACAGCTCACAGAGCCTGGAGCCTGCTTCAGATTGTGTGTGTGTGTGCGCGCGTGCGCGCGCGCGCGCGCGCGTCTCTCCTCCCCTCCCCCACTCATGCTCTGTCTCTTTCTTTCAAAAATAAATAAACATTATAAAAATAAAAAACACAAAAAACACCAAAAAACCAAAGTGTATAATGACAGTCTTTACCTTTTTTGAAAGATATATATAAAATCTAATTCTTTTTATAGTTAACTCAATGACAAGCACTACATTATTGTGCTAGCTTGCACTACAATAAATATTAACTCATTACAATATGAGATTCAGAACATAGCCAGACGCGGTAGCCCAAATAATTCAATAATAATAATAAAAAAGAAAGCTTTTGTCTCTGAGTCATAAAAGCCCTACAAGGTATTCATATTTCTTTTGGCAAGATGAGTTTTCAGAAGGCTTAATAGGGAAGTACAAAGTTGATTTTGAATAAAAGCAACACATATTTAATGAAGTAATTAAGTGCTAATCACTGAGAAAATAAATGATTCAGCATTCCTTCAGATTTGCCTAAGATCTTGGCTGTATGTGGCCAACAAGGAAAATTAGTTACAACACATACAATCACATGGGTTTAATCCCTTCATCCTCAACCCTTGTCTGCTTTTCTCCCAGATTTTCTTTAGTGATAACTTTTCCTCCCCCCAACATCTCCATTGGCTTCAAAACTTTCTACCCCATGACTCCTTCGAAACTGCTCTCAAAAATCATTAATGATCTCCACGCTGCTACCTCCAATGATCAATTCTCAGTCATTGTACTTGACCTCTGAGCAACTTTTGTCATGGTTAGCACAACCCCCTTTTTAATAAGCTCTTCAGTGGACAAGGCAGCCACTCGGTTCTTCCCTCACTTCAGCGGTCTCTTTGCTACTTCCTCCTCTTCACTCTCCTTCTGAATGTTGGATTTCCCAAGGGCTCAGTCTTTTTGACCTTCTTCCTATCTCCATTTACTCCCTACATGATGTCGTCCATTGCTTGTGGTTCTAAACACCAACCCTATACCTCCACCTGCGAGTGTGTATTCCAGCCCCAAATGTTCTCCTGAACTCTAGGTTGAATCCAACTGCCAGCCTGATTCCATCACTTTGATGTGTATGAGGCATCTCAAACCCAAAACGTCCAAAACAGAACTTCCGGTCTTCCCCACCTCACGCGCAAATCAGTCTTTATCATTTCCGTCAAGGGCAACCCCATTCTTGTAGCTTTTTAGGCCAAAAACCACTGTTCCCTAATCTCTGAGAAAATCAAGAAGGCTCCATTTTTACATCTATCCACAATCTGGCCACTTGCTGCCATTTTCACTGCTATCTCTCTGTCTACCAAGCCACCATCAGCTCTCATCTGGATTATGGCAATAGCCCCCAAATAGGCTTCCTTGCTTTATCTTTGCTGCCCTGTAATATATTCTCAGAGAAGTAGCCAGAGTGCAACTTGCAAACATAAGTCAGATCATGCCACTCCTCTACTCAAATGCCCCTGAAATGACTCCACATTTCATTCAGTGTAATGGCCAAATCCCAATGGCCTTTAAGAGTCTACACAGCAGGTCTCCTGGTTGCCTGCCTTGCTTCCTCAGCCACCATTCTTCTCCCACTTCCCTGGGCTACAGCCATACTGGTCTTTTGGTCCCTGCTCAGATCTCACTGTCTCAATGAGACATATCCTGACCTATTTAATAAAGGAAACTCTTTGCCACACAACCCCCTTAACCTTTCCTCTTGTTTTCTTTTTTCTGTACTACCTGTTACCTTTAAACATACCTTAAAATGTATTTATTTATGTTCATTGTTATTGTCCTTTTTTCCCAGGGATCTTTGTCTATTTTGCTCAATGACTTACCTAAACACCCACTCCAGTGCCTGGTACAGTCTGCATTTCACTGATACTTGAGGAAAAAATGAGCAATTCAACTATTTTCCATTGGCTCAGATCAAGTATTTTGGAATCATGTTCAATTCCTCACTTTCCCTACCATCTACCCAATCCGTAGAGAGACCTTGTCATTCCTGGCTTTGAAATATATCTAGGATTCAACCACTTCTCATTCCACCACTATTGATCTGGTCTGGGGCCCGACTGTTTATGGTCAATACTGGCACAATCACCTTGCACTTGGCTTTCCCACTTCTACCCTTGTTCTCTCTTATAGTCTATCTTCGCAATACAGCCAGAGAGACTTGCAAAATTCGTAATCACTGAATTGTTGCTCTTCCCAAAATCTTTCAAGTGATTCCCATCACATGTATGATAAAGTCTAAATCCTAATCTGAGTTTATGATGCTTTCCTTGATTTGGACCCCATCTGTGCTTAAAATGTATTATTTTCCACTTGCTCACTCGACTCCAACAAAATTAGCTTTCTACAGGTTCTTCAAAAAGACAAATGTCATCCTGCATTAGAACCTTTGTACTTGTTCTTCCTTCCTCCAGATTTCAAATTTTCTCATGGCTCATTTGCTCCCTACATTGTCTTGGTATCTAGCCTTGAATGTTAAAGCCTCAAAGTCTTCCCTGACCACACTACATAAAATAGTCTCTTCATTTACTTTCAATACTTCCTTTCTATTCTGCTTTGTTTTTCTTCATAACGTGCATTACATATGGTAACTTTATTCTATATATACATACTATATATTTGTTTATTGACCCTTTTCTCCAAAATATAATCCCCATGAGTCAGGGACTTTGTTCTCCCCACTGCTCTATCTCCAGTGCCTAGAACAGTTCCTGCACATAGAACATACTCAACAAATATTTACTAAATGAATGAGTTATTGAATGTGCAAGAGATTTAACTTTTATCCAAACAAAATAACAAATGGAAATATATTCCAATCCAACCCATTAGTTTTCAATATCAATAAGTACTAAATTCTATTCAATAGATTGAACTTTGGTCACCAGTGTAAAACATGAGGTTACTTGAAAGAATCCATACCATTACCTGGTTTCCAAATAACAGACAGGCACAATTCAAGTTTTAGGAATAAAGACAGCTGATCCTTTTTACAAAAATCTGTGACTTCTTTTTAAATGGAATATCTCTGCTTTGTAAAATTGCAAAGGTTTTTATTCTTGTCTATTCAACTATTACCTCATGTAGAAATTCGACTATGTAAGTTAATTGCTGAAGCAAGAATGAATAATCCCAGAACAAGGCTTTGCTTGAGATTAGAGTCACAAATCATAATCACTTGGATACAGTCCCATCACCCAGATGCTCAACCAAAAGAAATCTCTTTGAGGTTTCGCCCACTACAAATTTTTACATCCCAGGCAATGCTTTGCTGAGTACTTATGGCTAAAGTAGACAGACACACCCCTAAACACTTAGTAAGATTTTATCTATAAAACTTCAAAATGTTTTTTCCTGTAAATTTATCATGCATCTACCTAAGTCACAACCAGAAAAAAATAGTGATAAGGAGAAAAAAACATGAGAAAAACATGTGTACTGACATATCAGACGATTGCTACTGTTGGTTTTATCTCATTTTGGATTTGGGTTTTGTCTGTGCTGTAATAAATGTTGATTTCTGATAAAATTTCATCAAGTGTTGACTTTCTCCCCTCAGGTTTTGTCTAAGTGCTAACCATGTGGAAATAATTACAATGTGCCATTATACATACATGAATTGTTTTATTAGTAGAGCATAGAAACATCTTTGAGAATTGGCTAAAATCTCAACGATGGTGTATGCAGTAATCCCTGAGCTATTTGCTAAATATTTGAGCAAACAGAGCATTGTTTATTTAGTTCTTGTTAGCTCCCCATGTGCATTCTTGGAATGAGGTTGTAGGCTTTCTGTTTGATTCTAAGGGAGACCATAACCAGAAAATCAGAAGCCTGAACTAGAGAAGCTACCCAATCATTCTCTGCAAAATAATTTTTCTCTGATTCCTCACCTATATCCAATGACTTCCCGGACTCCACAGTATCTCCTGATGATCTTTGCTTTGCCTGGCCTCACTCTCTTCATGTGGGCACTAAACAATTCTAACATTTTTTAACCGCTGGAGACCGTGGCCTTTGCTGGCCCGGGGATTCAAAAGACTTCAAGGTCGTGTGCTCCAGAGCAAAATGATGTTCCCACAGCTGGGCCTACGAGATCCCAGGCTCATTTCTGATTGTTCCCTCCTACATTTTCATCTGTAAACAACGATCTCCCAGTCCAAAATGTCAGAGGGAAACATTTTCTCCGCCAGTTCCTGTTTTGCTCCTTCTTAACCAAAGACAATCGGCACTTTCAGTAGCATGAAAACTAAGGGTGGATGAAGCTAACACATTTTCTACCCCATCTCCCTTCCCACAGCAGGATCACACCTTAATGATCTCAGGAGAATGGCAGCTGGGTACCAGAAGGGCGTGATGGCAATGAAGACAGTCTCATTCGGAATAGCCAAACTAACTGATGGTTGCAGTGTCCAGGTCTCTCTCAAGTCATGTTCACCAGGAAAAAGGTTACAAAACTTTTCACGGAAAAAAATTCCTTGAACAACACATTTAGCAGCAGTGTTCTGTTATATTGTTTTAACTCGTTCTTATTTAAAATTAAGATTATTCGGCATGAAGGGCATCTGGGTAGCGCATTTGGTTAAGCACCGGACCCTTGATCTCAGCTCAGGTAATGATCTCATGGTTCATACATTCAGCCCCGCATCAGGCTCTGTGCTGATGGTGTGACTCCTGCTTGGGATTCTGTCTTCCCTGCTCTCTGCTCCTCCCCCGCTGGTGCTCTCTCTCAAAATACATAAATAAACTTGAAAAAAAAAGATATTCAGCATGAAAATTGTGTTTGTAAGACAGACACTTTTTCAGTGTTTGGGACCAGGATATGGTTATTAAGTAGTGACAAATTCCTATCTTTTGCAACCCAGTGCCCTTAAGCAGTGTTTGGTGGAACTGGGTAAATAGTCCAGACGTTTGGGGCAGAAGCATCAGAGAGGTTACAGGAGGGTTTATGGATTCGAACCTTTGCTCCTGAACTTCCAATTTAC
Organism: Cryptoprocta ferox; assembly: GCA_028646485.1. NCBI lineage: Eukaryota > Metazoa > Chordata > Mammalia > Carnivora > Eupleridae > Cryptoprocta > Cryptoprocta ferox. The sequence goes on from CM053571.1 coordinate 127,226,549, forward strand.
TTCTCAAAAAACAGAGAGAGTAAAAATTTATACCAGTATTTCCAACACTAGAGGGTTTATCAGCTATTTCATTTTTAATAATTTAATATTTTACAATTATAGATAAAAGAGATACATGAGTCAATGAAAAAATTATTTTAACTTAGATACCAAGTTACTTTTACCTTACAAGATGATTTCCTTCCTTAAATTAATTTTGACCTTCAAAAATGGTATTGAATTGAGGCACTATGACTCAGTGTAGTACCTGTCAAACTTTTTACGTTTATTGTTTTAATAACAGATTTTTTAGTGCTTGGAAGACTCTTCCTTTGATCTTTCATAGAGAAGCAAGCAATGGGTGCCTGGCTAACCCCACACAGTTCACCCCGCATTGGTGTCCCAGTGATTTGTTCAGACCATTACACTCTCCCTTTGTTAATGGGGACAACTGTAACATAACACACATCCAGACAGAATAAACCACATTATGGCAGCATTCACTGAGGCATTACAGAATCTGAAGGCTCATTAGATAATGGGATTATAGTCAACAAATCTAGTATTAGCAAACTTAAAAATTGTATAATGACTTCCATTATTGACTTCCCATGTCTTCTCATAGGGAGTAGTTTCTTGCTGGTCTGACATGTCCATCATTCTTTCTGCTTTTGAAGCACGGGCTTGCAAATCCTTCTCTTTTTAGTAGATAGTCTTTCCAGTCCAGGCTGGTTAGGAAATGAAGTTGCTGCTTCCGTGTTTGGGGTGTAAAATATAAACTATAGACATTTTTCCTTTTCTTCATGCATGATTCTGACTTTAAGTAATTGTAGTTTAAAAAGACTATTCTGAGGGCGCCCGGGTGGCTCAGTTGGTTAAGCATCCAACTTTGGCTCAGGTCATGATCTCGCTGTTCATGTTTGTGAGCCCCGCGTCGGGCTCCATGCTGACAGCTCGAAGCCTGGAGCCTGCTTCGAATTCTGTGTCTCCCTCTCTCTCTGCCCCTCGCCTGCTTACACTCTGTTTCTCTCGCAAAAATAAATAAATATTAAAACAAATTTAAAAAGACCATGCTAGGAGCGCCTAGGGGGCTCAGTTTGTTGAGCATCAGACTCTTAATTTCAGCACAGGTCCTAACCCCAGGGTCTCGGGATCGAGCCCCCCATCAGCGTCCACACTGAGCATGTAGCATCTTTACGATTCTCTCTCTCTCTCTCCCTCCTCTCCTCTGCTCCTCTGCTTGCTCACTCTTATTCTTTCTTTCTCTCTAAAATAAAAATTAAATACTTAATTAATTATTTAAGTAAAAAATAAAAATATCATCTGGCCACCAAGTGGAAACTAGATATAAGGGAAGCAGCATTAGTAGATGGAGATCAGATACAATCCACATGAAACAGAGAAGTGGTTTGGCTTAGGGTGATGGTAAAGTAAAGAGATAAAAACTTGCCTATTTCTTTTCATTTTTGATGAGGTAATTGTAGAACTCACTGATGCATGGGTGAAGTAAAGAAAGAATCAAGAATATTATCCAAACCTCTGGCTTGAGCAATTGTTAGATAATAATGCATTTTTCTATGATAGATGGGACTATAAGAAAGATAGTTTTGGTAAAATGGAAAAATCAAGGATTTCATTTGGGGCACATTAAGTTTCAGCATCCTATTATACATCAACAGGAAGATATCCGGTAGGTAGTGGCGACAGAGGAGTAGTCCTAACTGGGAGTAAACCTAGGAGTTTTCAGCATATATGTGATATTTAAAGCCAAGGGGAGTGGATATAATGAAGGTAAAGAATAGAAAAGAGCCTAGAAGCCAGCGCTGATGAACTTCAACATTTGGAAGTTGAATAGAAGAGTAATCGGGGATAAGGGAAACTCTGAGTGTGTTGTCTCATGGAAGACCAGAGCAATGTTCTGGAAACAAGGAAATGCTCAGTTGTGTTATGTTCCACTGTGAGTTCAAGGATGATACGGAGAAATAAGTGGACCGGTTGGGTAACATAAAATGAATTAGTGATAAGAACAATTTGGGTGGAGTGATAGTGACAGAATTAATATTGTAAAGGGATAATGTGTGAAAGAGAGGTGGAGGCAAAATGATTGTCAACACATTTGAAAAGTTTCACTGTGGCCAGAAACAGAGAAACATGACTTGTAAAAGAAGGAAAGGTCTCTGAGTTTGGGTCTAAATTTTACATGCTACCCACTGCTAAGGTCCACGTCCTTTATGATGCTCATGTGCTCTTCAAACTTCTTCCTCGCTGCAACCAACTGGGGGATTTACCATTTATTCATTTCATTTCTGCCATATACTTCAGGCAACAAATCTCCTAGTAAATGGGATGTTCTTGATTTTTCTAAAACCAATGGATTTGTTTTTCTTTTTAGTGAAGAGGCATGGTTTACATTTCTATTATATTAGATGATATTGCTAATATTAGTTAAATCCTATTACAGCATTGTTCTAAGAGTTTTACCTATATTTATTCACTAACTTCTCCCAGCAATACTAAAAGGGTAGGAACCATTATTATTCCCATTTTATAGATGAAGAAACTGAAGCTTAAAGAAGGTTGAGTAACCTGCCCAAGATCAAAAAATTTTAAAGTGGTGAAGCTACTTACTCCGGAATCCACCTGTAAAGCCAGTAGTTTTTAATATTGTTTTTTTAAACAGAGGGCTTATTTTTAATACTAAATTAGTGCCCAAGATTTACAAATGATGGGGAGAGGCCTGGAGATTTCTCCCTTCCCCTACTTCCTTCCCCTCTTCCCTTTCGTCTTCTGAGGCTGCCCCTCATGACATTCCACGGAAACTTATTGTTAATTGAACTCATATCTCAATTTCACTCACGTAGGCTCTGTTCGTGTAATCACATTTAATATTTTGATTTATATTTATCGAAACCAATTTAGCATGAATTCTTTCTAATCCAAACATCTTCTTTCTGTATTTGTAATTTTCTTTGGCGGTCTTCATTCAAAGTTAGATTGCTTCTCTAAATGTCTGCGTTCTGATCTTTTCTATATTCTTAGCACAACTGTGATGAAATAAACCTGAAAGTAGATTTCTCTGAATTAGTCATTTGCTTTTCTGGTAAGCAGTATTCACAGAAGGTTGTAGACTTTTCTTTCAAGCAAAGTATATGCATGGCTCTCCATCTCATTTTGTAATTACCGTATTATGGTAAAACAATATACAATCACAATACCTATTTCAGAATTAGAAAATTCTTTATAAGGATTTTATAAAATATATTTTACACTTGTTAGTTGAGAAGTGGGTGTTGAAAACTTTTACTAGGGGGAGATGTCTGGAGAGCTCAGTTGGTTCAGCACCTGACTTTGGCTCAGGTCATGATCTTACAGTTTGTGGGTTCAAGCCTCACGTCAGGCTCTGTGCTGACAGCTCAGAGCCTGGAGCCTGCTTCAAATTCAGTGTCTCCCTTTTTCTCTGCCCCTCCCCTGCCCATGCTCTGTCTCTTTCTCTCTCTCAAAAATAAATAAATATTAAAAATAAATAAATAAACAAATAAACAGACAATTTTACCGGGAAATTGTTTTGCAGGAAAATGGGTGACTGTTACTATTAGATTGTTACTATTACTGTAAGACTAGAGAAATATATTAATTTAAGCATGTAGCCATCCCAAAGAAGTGAACAGTGTTGTTTAAAAGTAGAAGATACGTTAAAATATCTATATCTTTAATTTCCTATGCTTGGAGATATCCACTAAATGGATGGAATTACTTGCCTTTTCTTGCTTCTGAGACAGGCTGTCAAGGTTGTACAGTGAACTTACACAGTAGAAATTTACTGGGCATAAGGCCACACAAACTGAAGTGGGACAGAGAATCAATCAGTCAAATAACAGCAGAAGTTGCCTTGCCTTAAATATCTTGACTGACTCAACAAAAGTTGAATTTTCACCAAAAGGTTTCTGATACTAATCACAAACCTCGGTTTCATTTGAATATTACATACAGAATTCTGATCAGAATGAATTCCACCTTCTTAATACAGAATAAGACAGACGGGACATATTGATTTGACCTAAAGGCACACCAGTATCTGTAGGAATTTATTTAACCACTTTTCAGATCAATAAGATTTAAGGCAACTAACAAGGCACCTGTCCGTCAGTCTCCCAGAGGCCAGGCATCTTCATTCTTTCCTCAGGCTGGGCTTACTCAAATCAGTGAAACCCATCTGGTTTCTGTTAAATCATACCCTCCCTGTTCATCTGCGGCAAAGCCGATTTCACCTTTTCATTGTTTTCCTTTATTCTGAGCACCTATAACTGTGCTGCCTAATGTGAAACTTCGTTTCTCCTAGAAATTAATCTATGAGAGGAGAAAAAGTTCTTCATGTGGTTTAATGCCGTTTGGGGAGAATGAGCGTGTTTCCCCGAGATTTCAGGGAAGATGTTGTCTTGTACTGGGGCAAGAAACTCGAATCAGTTATCTGAGGCAGACACCCAAACTCTGTCAGGACACCGGTCAATATGTTTATTAGGTGCTCTTCACTCTCCAATTGTATTTTCCTGGTTTTGTCAGCATCTTGGGGTGGGGAGGGGCAGGGTTCAGGGGAAGGGTATCCGGGTGATCATAGATCAAAGCAAGTTTAATAAGTTTTAATCTATTTCTGCAATTCCTTCAAAATCTTTTTTTTTTAACATTTATTTATTTATTGAGAGACAGAAAGAGACAGAACACAAGCAGAGAAGGGCAGAGAGAGAGACACACACACACACACACACACACACACACACACACACAAAATCTGAAGCAGGCTCCAGGGTCCAAGCTGTCAGCACAGAACCCAACTCAGGGCTTGAACCCACGAACTGTGAGATCATAACATGAGCTGAAGTCAGACGCTCAACCAACTGAGCCACCCAGGCACCCCAAAATCTTTCTTTTTAATGTTTATTTTGAGTGAGGCGGAGAGAGAGAGCAAACATGCATACGAACAGGGGAGGGACAAAGAGAGAGAAAGGGAATCCCTAGCAGTCTCTTTCTCACTGTCAGCACAGAGCCCTACTTGGGGCTCAGGCTCACAAACCGTAAGATTATGACTTGAGCCAAAATCAAAAGTTGGATGCTCAACCCAAGGAGCCACACAGGTGCCCCTCAAAATCTTTTAAAATACCTGGGACAACTATCAATTTGTTCTTTAGTATATGAGGAAAAGTGCTTGTTGCTTTTATTTTAGATTTGTTCTACAAATTGAGGTTAACATGCTGTCTAAAATAAAATAAAGCAGATTTTGAATTTTTATTCACACTTTAGGTATAAGCTTAATCAACATGTTGCCTTCCTGCATATGGGGCTTTGGTGATTAGTAATTCCTTTTATTCGGTGAAAGGAAACAATTCTAGATATCTCAGAGTTCAAAAGAAGAGATTGTGGTCAGAATAAGACCTGCAAGTCCCAAGTTCAATGATCTGCGAATGGCTCACCACATTACAGACGGTGGGTATGGCCCAGGATATATCTTTATCATAATTTAACTGCTTCCACAATTATCCAGCAAATTCTCCTGTTCTCCTGCAAAAGCACCTACCTATGCACTGATAATACATCCCTAAGCATACGAAATATACATTAAAGGCCACACTGAAGTGATAATAATTTAGGAGCATGCTCTTTCTAACCCCAGGACTCTGATTTGAGGAAATTTCCTGAAAATGCCACAAGTAACAGAAATCTTCCCTGATCACCTATAGTGATTGGTAGAAATGGCCAGGTCTGTACCCAAAGCTCCTAGGATGCTTAAGCAAAGAAGAGTACAGTTTCGATAAGTTCTTCATTCATTCATTCATTCATTGATTCAATAAATATTTGTCCAGCTTCTGCTAGGTATCAGGTACTACCTGGTACATACTAAGTGGTCCTGAAAATCCCAAAGCTTAATTTACAAGTGAATTCCAGCAAAAAATAAAAAATATGGCCATCGCTGGAAGATAGTTATACTTAGTCCTCTGCTAAAAAAAAATGTATACGTGCATAAACACATACACATATTCATCCACGTATACACACATAGCCAAAAGTTTACTGAGGAGTAGGTAATAGGGTGACATATGACCATGTGATAATAAGTATGCTATATGTGGCTTCAAGCATGTAACTACATGTGAAAATTTTTGTTTTTTGGGATTTTTCCCCTTCTTGGATAAGTAAGTCCAAAGAGGCATTTTAGGCATACAAAGTGTTTTCCAGCCAACTTGTGTCTCAACAAAAAGTTATGTCTCTATTGTCACGGTGCTTTTAAGTATAGTTATGAGTCCATGAGCTGAGAACCAATGGGACAATATCTGGCAATGTTTCTTTCTCTTCTACCTCAAGACACATACCCAGAGGGACCCTCTCATGACTTCTGGGCACCACCCCTGATCTATGGCTGCCCATCAGAGAAGGCAAAGATGATAGAAAGAGGTATCCTTCTAAAATGAGGGCAAAAACATTGCCCCAAAGGGAGATTCAAATGCTAACTCTGTTGTTAGCACTGCAGAGTAAGCTCCAGAAGCCTGGAGAGGTGGATATGGCCAACGTTGAAAGGGCAAGGACTGTTCTCCAAGTATCACCACTGTGCATTTTTCTTAATGCCTTTTGCTGGTTAGGAACTGAATTTGACCTAGACTTTGATCATGGAACTGACTGAAAAATCCCCTTACTCTTTCTCACTTTATAATACGTGGACTTTTCGATAATTAAATGATTTGAATATGACTTTGATGTTCATGTATCATTGCCTCATTTTTATTCCACTTAAGAAGTTCCTGTAAATCGCCATTAGGCAGTTGGCAGATTCAGGAAAGAACTTAAAAAATAAGTCCCAGGTGATTTGAGAAAACTTCCCCTCACCCCCTTAAGATTTCTCTGGATCCACTTCTGTCCTTCTGACTTCTCTGTTGAACTATGGAGTCGCCATGCCACCTTCATGCTCTTGGGTGAGAGGCTTCTCAACAAATTCCTATAACTATGAATTTTAGCCATTGCTTCTTGATACCGTTCTGCGTTTGCATTTTTCCTGTGTAGCCAGTGAAATTCCTCATTCCTTTTGCTCCAAGTAACCTCAAGCCAAAAGAAATCCTGACGTGAGGCCACACACCAAAGAGCCAACAAGGTCGCACTCACAGAGGTTTGCTCATCTACTCCCTCCTTCTGCCCAGGGGGTTCCTGCTTCCCTGAGAGCAAAAATCACTCCAATCATGCCATCAGGAAATGGAAATGTAGACGTTAGTACTTGAATTTTTCCTCAGCCAATCACTACAAATGACCAAGGAGTAGTAAAACGCACTAATTAAATAGGTAAAGGCTAGTTTGGCAGGCAAAATAAAAAATATCATTTTACCTTTGCAGAGGTGTTCTTTGGGTTATGAAAAGTCTTCCCCCCACTCCCCAAACGCTCTCCAATGTAAAGAACCTGCCATTCCAGGATAAATCTCAGAGCGATACATCTGACCGCAAATTCTTGCAGAAAAGAACAGATAAATGTGTCATCAGGACAAAGTAAGGAGGGAAAGGGATTCAAATCACCCTGAACATGGTAAACAAGTCTTAGTATCTCCAACCTCTGCTTTAGACCTTCCTGCCCTGGGATATTGGCAGGACGGGGCGGGGGTGGGGGAGGTTATCAAGTAGGCATTGGCCTCATGAATGAATGAATGAATGAATTAAAGTGACAGGGAGTTGCATGCTCACTCTTTATTTATATTTATTATTTACTTATTTTATTTTTGAAAGGGACAGGAGAGGCAGAGGGAGAGGGGGAGGGAGAATCTTAAGCAGGCTCCACACCAAGTGTGGAGCCAGAGGCAGAGCTTGATTTCATGACGGTGAGATCACAACCTGAGCTGAAATCAAGACTTGGGCACTTAACCAACTAAGCCACCCAGGTGCCCCTGCATGCCAACTCTTTAAAAGCTCCTAGGGGCACCCTTGTGGCTCAGTCTGTTAAGTGTCCGACTTTGGCTCAGATCATGATCTCACACTTCGTGAGTTCGAGCCCTGCATCAGGTTCTGTGCTGACAGCTCAGAGCCTGGATCCTGCTTTGGATTCTGTGTCTCCCTCTCACTCTGCCCCTCCCTCATTCATGCTCTGTCTCTGTCTCTGTCTCTGTCTCTCTCTCTCTCTCTCTCTCTCTCTTAAAAATAAACATTAAAAAATTTTTAATAAAAAAAGCTAACAAAAACCTGATTTCTTTAGATATTAGGAGATATAAAAATCTATAAACCAACATTTAGTTATTTGTCTTGAGCTCTTAATTGTCACCGTATAATAACCATAATGTGTTTGTTATTTTAGCAACAGGAATCTATGGAAAACTAACCTTCAAAATTCCATTCAGATTCACACAGTTAACAAAAGAGTGGTCTCTGGAATCAGAATATTCTCCCCCACTGAATAAATATTTGACCTGAGCCAATGAAATAACACAGTAAGTCTCAGTTTCCTGATTTGTAAGATGGAAATAATAATAGTGCCCATATTAGATCATTGCTTTGTGTGTTATGTGAACTAACCCGGAAAAAAAAAACCACAAGCACAATGTCCAACGCAAAACAGATCCTCAAAAATATTAGCTCTATGTGAGAAAAGCAAGAGGAGGCAAATAAAACAGCCTTGGTGTGGGAAGATTGAGAAGGGGGGTCCTGCTTTATAAAGTTGAACATCAAATATTTAAAATCTGGGTCAAAATCAACTAAGAAGGGAAGTGATACAATTCTTAAAAGCACACCCCAGAGAAGTATAGACGAAAAATATGTTGAAGAAATATGTCAAGATGACAAATTTATGCACTAGAAATATATAACAGGCTATTAAAGAGAAACTGGGATGCTCTGAGGCCTGTTCATACGTATTTCAAGAGAATGTGAGGAAAAACAAAATGACCCTCCCCAAACCCTTTTCCAACACTATTGTCGGAGACAAGAGCTCACGTAATGCATGATAGCAACGATTTTGTCCACTGCTGAGAATTAGCATCAGACAGAGAGGTCCGCTGTGAAGGAAAGTTGCTACGTCGAGACAGTGCTAAGCTCATTTATTCATTAAGTCAACAACTGTTTATTGAGTGCTGTCCGCATGTAGGCGGGCACAGTGAAAGGCAGGAGAGACTTATAAAAAAAAAACAAAACAGTGAAAAAAAGCAAATATGTCCTACATGTTTTCATACACTGGCTATGATGAATAATGATGCAATGAACATGGGAGTGCAGCTATGGCTTTGAGATGTTGATTTTATTCTTTTAGTTGGATACCCAAGAGCGAGACTCCTAGTTGCTCAATTTTTAATTTTTTGAGGAAGTTCCATAGCATTTTCCACAAGAGCTGCTGCACCAATTTACATTCCCACCAACAATGAAAAAGGGTTCTGATTTTGCAACATCCTCGCCAACACTGGCTTCTTTGGTTTTTCGGGGTGGGGGGGGGTTGTTTGTTTGTTTTCATACTAGCCATCTTAGCAAAGGTGAAGTGATATCTCACTGTGGCTTAGATTTGCATTTCCCTGATGCTGAGCAATGCTGAGCATCTTTTCATGTGTCTGTCAGCCCTTCGCAGGTCTTCTTCAAAGAGATGTCTATTTAATGTATAAAAACAGAGTAAAATGGTGGTTGCAGGGCAGGGGCTGGGGAATTGCTGTTTGGCAGGAATAAAGTTCCAGTTCAACAAGATGAGTAAGTTCTAGACACCTGTACAACATTGTGCCTATAGTTAATAATACTGTTTTGTGCACTTAGAATTTTGTTAAGAAGCTAGATCTCATGTTAAGTGAGAGAAAAAATAAACAAGAAGAATAAAGAATAAAACCAAGAAAGATTGTGGTGAAAATTTTTTGTACAAAACAAATGTGGCCAGCACTTTCCTGGTTCTCACCCTCCAGTGGGGAGAGGCTAGACATTAATCAAACAATAATCCAAATGGTTGTTTATCGCAAACTGGGGCAAAATGCTATGAAGGAAAGAAAAGATATGTGTCCCTAAGGGATCATAGGAAAATAGAAACTCTTGAGGGTGGGCCGTATATAGTGTCAGGAGAAGAAAGATTTGTAATGAAATCTGAATAATAAATAATAATTAACTATTTATAGTTAAATAACAATTAATTAGATATGGAGGTGGCGTAGGGGAGAAGCAGGGGGGTTTCCAGCCTTCGGAAACAGCATGTGCAAAAGCCCTGTGGTAGAAGAGGGCATGGTTTAGCGGAAAGGCCCCTGTGGCTGGGGAGCAGGAAGGGAGGGGGTGAGGAAACAACCATAATCAGTGACATCTCTGTTTTCTGCTTTAAACTGATAGGAAGTGAACAATACTCTCAGCTAAAAATTCAATTGACTCATTGTCTTAGCATCTGGTAAGATTGTGGATGCCTCCCTCTTTGGGTCAAGTCAGCACTTAGATTCTTTTGATAATCATGAAACAGAAATATCAGCAAAATAAGGGGCAGAAAATTATCATAGTTTCATTCCATTCTCCCTTTATTTCTTACTGATGTTCCTGCTGCAAACCACCTTAGGTTCACCCATGCAGCCCCCACATTGTTCCCGAAGATGGGATTCGTCAGCTTTCCAAACAGTCTCGGGCCCCCAGAGCAAGAGTGATTCACTCAGAGGGCAACGCGGAAAGCGGCGTAATTTCTAGAAGAGGAATATTTTAAAGGAATTTTTTAGACTTTATGGTTCTCCTCCTTCATAATGAACAGCAAGCTCTCTCCAGGAAGTGATTTAGGAACAAATACAGAAGACATGCTTCACTGTTATCTCCACTTCTGTGAGAAGCCATTTATATGGTGATGTTGGGATGACTGTGGGCTCATGAAGGGGACTTTCCTGAGTGAACCCATTACACAAGCTGTGGTAACAATCCAGGCAAGGAATGATAAGGCCCTAAAAAGACAATAAATAATAGAGGGAGGAGGAAGAACAAATAGATTCCAAAAGGGTAAGTGGCTATATTGTCAGGATTTCTTTCTGAAAGCATTTTGTGGGGAGAGAGGGAAGAAGGAGGAGCCACAGATGGGTCCTGTTACTAACTGGGGTCACTTAGGGATTAACTGGAGGAAAAAATCAGATTATTTTTGGACATCTTGGTTTTTTTTTAATGTTTTTTTTTTTTGAGAGACAGAGAGATACAGCGTGAGCAGGGGAGGGTCAGAGAGAGAGGGAGACACAGAATCCAAGACAGGCTCCAGGCTCTGAGCTAGCTGTCAGCACAGAGCCTGATGCAGGGCTTGAACCCAAGAACCACGAGATCATGACCTGAGCTGAAGTTGGACGCTTAACCGACTGAGCCACCCAGGCGCCCCTATTTTTAGACATTTTGAATCTAAGTACCTGAAGAACATACTGTCAGCTTGTCCAAAAAGTAACTCAATTTTGAAGCCTAACACCCAGAATCTCCATCCTAAAGATTTAGGATAACTCAGATTAAAAATACTGGATTTTAGCATCAGAGGTGACAAGGTACCCACAGAAATTATGCAGCGTGAGTAGAACAAGGGACCAAACAGATGTGGTAAGACTTGAGGAATACGAGCTCTCAGAGACCACAGAGTTTGGGGAAGATGGAAATGATCAATAACATTAAAGGCACCAAAGAGTTTTGGTAAAATAAGACCTGAAAAAAATCCTCCATAGTGTTCACCAAATAGTAGGTCTTGGTGATCTCAGCAAGAATGATTCCAGTACAGTGGAGGGAGCCAAAGTCAGATTTCAAATGGCTGAGGAAGGAATCGCAGGTAGGAATGGAGCCAGTGAGTGTAGCCAATGATTCTGAGATGCTTCGATAAAGACAGAGAAAAAGTACTAGATGAGTGTTAGGAACGGGTACAGAGAAAGGGGTTTTTAGATGTTTTCAGGTGTTTTAAGCGAAAAGCTGAAACAGAGAAACTGAACAAATCAGAATTTAAAGTTTCAAGTCAGTTGATATGTCACCTAGGTAAAATGACATAGTTCCTCAAGAACGGATTCGTTTGTTTTATGTTTATAATGAAATAACATAATGAAATATATGTCTGGAAAGTCTTCTCTTTGGTCGGATTGGTTCTCATCTCAGGAGAACCTGGAGCAACCATTTAGTGCCTTGACAAGGAAGACTCATTCCCTATCTTTAAAAATGAATGTTTCTATCTGGTCACAGCAGTGAGAGTGAACGCAGCCCAGGGTTAACTCTGTGAGGCCAAGCTAAGCAAAACCTTTGCCCAAGGCTCCAGAAAACCCATTTCTGGAAGATAATAATGTCCAAATAATTGTTTCTAAGGGGGGATAAATGCAATTTGCTCCCCTTGGGAGTAGGCATTTTTGCCTATTGACTCTTTTTTTCTAATCATGTGTTTCATTACATTTCATCAATTTGTAGACTTATCTCTGGTTGAAATGTGTCTGTTTGTCAGTGGTCCAATTTACTGTTTCTGGGATTTATCCTGTGTTTGCTGACCTCTGGCATAGCTCTTCAAGGACTGGGTCTCCTTTTCAGTGAGCCTGGCTTGACGGATTGCCTTTGCTGAGGGCTCTCCTAAGCATGGAGGACGTCCTTGCTCTGGGAGGTTTCTATTTACTTTTGGCCTTGTGACATTTGTCTAAGGCTGGGCTTCATTCTTTCAGGATCCCTGGGCCCCTCTTCTCATTGCGCTCTCAGGGCTACACACTGGTTACAACAGACCCTTTGTCCCAACTGCTATTTACTTAGAGAGCTTTCTGATTTAGCAAATGACCTAGATAAAGGGTTTCAAAGCATATAATCTGTTTTGTTGTCCAAAGATAAGGACTGTGTGTTTCAGACCTAATATGACCACAGATCAAAATTTTGAAGGGACCATCGTGGAAGTGTTTGAAAATAATTTTTAAAAAGAAAGAAATTTGCAGAGGTTAATAAAGAATAGGCTGTTGTCAATAGAGAGAGAGGTAATTGGTATGTTCTGGAAGATTCGAATCACCAAAAATAAGCTGACTTTCACTTTAAAAAGATAAATTAAGATGAATACACTTTCAGACATGTATACTGTGTGTAACTCTATAGCAGTGCTAATGGTCATCATTTTCAGATAATTAGCCACTTTTAGATAATACACCATAGAAATTACCTTCATTTGTTACTCAGCAAATATTTATTGAGTACTTACTATGTGCCAAGCATTGCCCTGGGTTTGGGAGGGAAACTAGTAAAGAAAAAAGACGAAGCTTCAGTCTTCATGGAGCTCACATTTGAGTAGGGGAAGACCTGCAACAAAATAAGCAAGTGAACATACCATAGGTCAACTGGCAGTAATGGACAGGCGTAAAGAGGAGGTTGGTAGAGAGGGGAAGTGCGGTAAGGGAAGGCCTCACTGAGAGAACATTCCAGCAGAGATGTGAAAGGGATAAGGGAGCAAGCCATGCTGCTATCTGGGAAAGGACATTTCAGACAGAAGGATGGACACAGTCAGAGCACACCTGGTGTGTTTGAGGAAAAGAATGACTGGAAAGAGGTAGGAAATGGTTTGAGAAGTAAGAAGCTATTGGATCACACAGGACTTTATAGGACATGGTAAGGATTTTGGCTTTTATTCCAAGTGAAATAAGAAGGTATTGGAGAATGTGCCTAGACTGGTGTCACAATTTAAGATCATAGTTTACCAGCTCACTGTGTATACTCTGTTGAAAATAGAACTGCAGGGACAAATGGACGGAAGCTTGAAGAACAGCTCAGAGGCTACTGAAATAATCCAAAGATGCTAGAAGAGTGCATCAGGGTGATGACAGCAGAGATGGTGAGACATTATGAAATTCTGTATATATTTTAACAGTAGAGAAAACATGATCTGTTAATTAATTGGATGTGAGATGTGAGGAAAGAGGGATGAGTCAAGGATAAATCAAAATTTGTGACAAGAGCAACTAAAAGGATGGTAGAAAAATATCCAGAGGAACAGTGTGGGTGTAAGGGGAAATATCAGGAGTTTGGTCTGGAACGTGTTCATTTGAAGATCTTCATTAGACTTCTACATAGAAGCCTCAAGTAGACCAGGGGAGATGTCCAGTTTGGAGATAAAAATTTGGGAGTGTTCCAGATGACACTTGGTGAGATCACAAAAGAAGTGACATAGAAAAGAGACAAGGTCCATGGACTAAGTCCTGGGGCAATGGACTTTAGAAGGACAAGGAGAAGTAACTAGTGAAGGACAGTGAGAAGGAGCAACCCATGTGGTAGAAGGAAAATCAAGAGGCTAGGTAAGGAAAATAAGATGGATACGGTTAGGATATGTTATTAAGAGAGTAAGAGAAATAAAGACAAGGAACCGATCTTCAAGTTTATCCATAGGAAGGTCACTGGAAACTTTGTTGAAAAGACTTTTACTGCAGTAATGAAGGCCAAAGGCTATTGGAGTAGGAATGAGTGAAACGAAGAGAAAATGTAGAAATAATGGATACGGATAATGTTTTAGTTGGGGTTCTCCAGAGACACAGAACCAATAGGGTAACTGTTTATGAGAGAGAGAGATTTATTTGAAGGAATTGGTTCATGTGAATGAAGGCTGGCAGATCCAAAGTCCTCAGGGCAGGCCAGGAGGCAGGAGACCCAGCTAAGAGTTGATGCTATAGCTTGAGTCTGAAGGTGGGCCGTTAGCAGAATTCCATCTCCTTCCTGTCTTTTTCTATTAAGTCCTTCACCTAATTGGATGAGGCCCACTTGCATTATGGAGGGCAATCTGCTTTACTCAAAGTCTACTGACTTAAGTATTAATCTCATCTAAAAAATACCCTCACAGAAACATCTAGAATAATTTTTGGTTAACCATAGGCCCAGCCAAATTGACACATAAAATTAATCATCAAGACAAGTCCCAGGAATATTGTAGTGGAGAAGGGAAGGAGAAAGATAGGCAGTAGGTGAAAGAAGATATAGTCAGTTAATTATTCTTTATGATAAAAGAAATAATGACGTGGAAATGTGGAGAGAAAAGCTGATGATGGAGAAAAGAGAGGTTCATCGCAGGAACAATGTCCTTGAGCAAGTGAGGGGAATGGGTTGACCTTTCATAGGAGCAGGGGAAAGTCCTCCTTGTTCCAGGAGGAGGTCTGATTAGAAGACCCAGGTGCAGAGAGGACAGTAAATGTGGCGGCAAAAGCTTATGGAAATTACCTTTGGAGTACTCTGGTTTCTTAGTGAAATAAGAAACAGTGTCAGCAGCTTAGGGATTCGAGTCTGGGGATAAGGATCCTGTATTTCTTGTGGGGACTGATAGGAGTAAGGATAAAGAGTATAATGACAATAGGCTCAATGTTCTCAAGGCAGATAGTTAACACTGTTAATTTGCGTTGTTGGGAAACAGAGTATGCTATTGTTAGTTGTGTCATTTATATGGAGGGGCAGAGGGGAGCCTTGGCAGAAGGAGACAGAGTTACAGGCCTCCTTTCCGCACCAGTCTCTGGTGACAGGGGGGCAGGAAGGAGCCATCTCATTTCACCTGAGGACCTTGAATCCCTCACCCCTTCCTGGTTTGCCTGACAGTATACATTTTTCCTCCTCTGTTCATGAGCTGGGTGTCTTACCCCAACTTGACTTGGACTCGGTGCCAAAGACTGCTGGGAACATTCCAGCTAATGGTCTTTGTCCTTAACTTTGCCAAAAGAAATCTGTCTCTCTCAGCAAAAGCTCTTCTAAGGCTGAGCGCCTGCTGCATCTTCATTTGTGTTGAGATAAAGCCCCAGAGTCAGGACAGGCTGGAGCCGCAGCACTTGCTGGAGTGGGAGAAAACAGGCCCCAGTCCTACCTTTGCCACTTGGGGAAACCCCCCACCTCTCTCAGCTTCCTCAGCTTCAGAAGGAAAGTGTGCAGCTGGGAGAATAGATCCACCTCACAAATTCTGTAATGGTCCCTGTAGTTAATGTGACATGCACATTGAATGACTCTTTCTTCAAAAGCACTATTCAAGAATGGAGAAACTAGAGGAATAAGATCATTTTTTCCAATGCTGTGCTTTGCATGAAGAGAAGAATGCTAAACACTTTTGAGACCATCTCACATGGGTAGGACAGGCTTAAGGGATAAGCCTAAATTTCTCCTACCCCAGAATCACTAAGATCAGTCTGGAGATTGAGAGCAACCCCTATGGACCTAGAATTAGGAGAAAGGTCACAAATCTGAGTACCTACAGAGGCCTAGAAGGAAGTATAAGCAATGTGGGCCAGCTGTGATACAACAGGGCACAGTGGGGACTGGGGCAAACTAGAATAACTACTGGTTTTAAAAAATAGCCATTAGTTAGCTTCAGGTGATGGCTGTCTTCCAGGAATTCAGGTCTCGTGTTCTTCTCTCTCTCTTCTTTTTAATGTTTATTTATTCATTTTTGAGACAGAAGGAACACAAGGGGGAAGGTGCAGAGAGAGAGAGAGAGAGAGAGAGAGAGAGAGAAAGAATCCGAAGCAGGCTCCAGGCTCCAAGCTGTCAGCACATAGCCTGACACGGGGCTTAAACTCACAAACTGTAAGATCATAACCTGAGCCAAAGTCGGATGCTTAACTGGCTGAGCCACCCAGGTGCCCCAGATGTTCTGTTTTTAAAAGCAGCCAGAATTTGAATTTATGTGAAATCACCTTATTTTTAAAATTCATGACTAAATCAAAATATTAAAACCTCTTCATGGGTCATTAAAAAAAAACACCACTTATAAGCAGATTTGACCTTCAGGCTACCAATGTGCAGGCAGTATTCTAAGCTTATACATGGGTGATGATTTCAAAGAGTTCCAGGAGAAATTCAAGTTTAATCAATCCACCCTGAAGACTAAAGTCCTCCGATGTCTCCAGCCACAGTTATCGAATCATATCATTCTTGGCACGTAGTAGGTTCTCATGAAATACCTACTGGATGAGAAAACATACAGAGTCAAAGAGTTGCAGCTATCATTAGGTACAGTCATTTTCACATGTCTTTTAGTAGCTTTTCTTTGACCAGGTGTCCTGGGAGACAGACTTTCAAAGCTGGAGATGTGTGTGCAGCTAGTTTACCGGGGAGGTACTCTCAGGAACAATATCTATAAGGAGTGAGGGCAGTAGGACCAGGAAAAAGGAGGAAGGTGAGCTGTGAGCAGTTGCCCTGCAAACCACAGCCATGCCCCCAGGGGCTCTGCCTCTGTGCTGGCCCTTCCGCGGTCTCCTGAATTGAGGCTGGGGCTGGATCTTTGTCATTAGACATGGGCTACGTCTAGGAATGGACACCTAGAGAGGGACTCAGCTGTGTAAGTGGTCAGCAAGCAGCCAACTCCCATGGCAGCTGACACAAGAGTCCTGAGGCCCAGCATCCACCAAACTTCTCAACCCTTTGGTGTGTGGGACTGTACAGAGAAGTTCAATAGTGAGCAGAGTCAAGTAGAGTTGTGGTGGTTATAAATGGGACGCAGAACCCCGCCTCACCCTTGCCTTTCCTCTCCTCATTCCTTTCCCCAGGGCAGTTCTATGAGAGCATATTCAGCCCTCATAAGTTACTTGCTTGATCCTCAAGAGCTCCCTCATTGAGATACTAGACAAGCCTTTTGGGGGAGACCATACCCCCCCTTCTAACTCTGCTCTCTTTTACTTCTCACCTCAGCTCTCACCTCCCCCCCCCCCCACGCACACACAACTCACCTCTTGGGAAGAGAGCCATACCACCCAAGGGAACCCCTTAAATACCTCATGTCACTTCTTAAGGGAATATTCTGTGATGGGAGTGAAATGATCTGAAAATCATGATCAAGGGTCCTTTCATTGTAAGTGATTCATCCCTGTGGAGATTGCTCAGATTTTCTTTCTCAGAGAAATCTCCCCAGCCTACTTGGCTTCCTCTTTGAAGAACAATATAATTATAGAAAAGAACAGAGAACACCATGCAGATTAAAATGACAGGTTCCTAGTCCTTATAGAAAGCTCGGTGCTGAATTGAACAGCATTCAGATGCCCTTTACTTCACCTTCCAATGTGAGGTTTTCAGAAATGGAAACTTTTTTCAAATGAGGCATACTAGCTGACTGAACTCCTTTCTTTCACTTAACCACTTACTTTCCTTGCCTCATGCTAAGGAGCTCATTAAATTGCCTTCTTACCTGTTTATTTTCCTTAGAAATGGTCTCTCTCTTAGCCTCTCCACTGAGTTTCTTTGATATCTTTGTTCGAATAGAGAATAATACATTTGAGTCACTGCTATGACATTAAAAAAAAGTGCTACTGGCTGCTCAGAATGGTCCATACATGGCATCCATCATTTACAAGCTCTTCCCACAAAAACGAGGTCGAATTTCTATTCAAGATGCTTCTCTTTTCTTCTTCCCTGACTATCCTCTCACATTTCTTCACCCTTGTCCCCCACCCACACAACCACATGCATGCTCAAATCACTAAGGGCAGTTCTAGGAGTGGAATGCATGGCTCCTTGTCCCAGCAATGGAACACTTTCTGCTCATTATCCATAACAGCACATTTGGCTGGATGCCTATTTATTCACTCTGCTTACTCAGCTAAAGCATGTAGTCTGGAAAGATTTCAACTTTCAAATTCAAGGAAGTGATTTTAGGACAGTGTTTGAAACGAGGATACCTTTATTGACACATGCTACAAATCCACAGTTAATGTCGTTTCCAAGAACCTTGTGCCAGGTTATCTCTTTCATCAAGGGCCAAAATAAGAGAGGATGGCATACAACAGCACAAAAGCATCCCATCAAGCAACCAATAAGATGATGTGCCCAACAAGAACAGCAGAAAAGTTGCCATCTTGACTGTCAGATATAACCTTTTCTTCTCAGTCATGTACTTTTCTAAAAGGGTAGAGAATGATTGCTTGCTTTTCTTAGGTTTGTATATTAAGAATTCTGGAAAATAGCACATAAAGCACTTGATTGATTTTTTTTATCTCAGTAATTCAGGCTCTCCTTTCTTATATAATATGGTTCCCTTCTGTGGCCATCATTAGCGCTCTTCAGAAGCCTGGAATTCCACTATCTCTTCAGCTGTTCAAGTGAGGGGAGCCTCTATGACAACTCTTTAGGATAAACTCAGCAAACCCCATCATCAACAGCCTCATTCTCTACCTACTTCAGCTGAAACTCGTGAAACCATTACAAGAATCATCCAATGAAAAACCAAAGCAGCAACTATATGCCGCACCAGAATGAAACATTTTTCCATATGCACACGATAGACCCCTTTCCTGCGAAAGCTAACGCTTTCGATTTCATCAGTAAGTCACTTATAATCAAGACATTCAAGCTCAGGTTCAAATAGACTGGAAGTGGGGCGCCTTCGTAGCTCAGTCGGTTAAGTGTCTGACTTCAGCTCAGGTCATGATCTCACAGTCCATGGGTTCGAGCCCTGCGTCAGGCTCTGTGCTGACAGCTCAGAACCTGGAGCCTGCTTCAAATTCTGTTTCTCCCTTTCTTTCTGCCCCTCCCCCACTCATGCTCTGTTTCTGTCTCAAAAATAAATAAACATTAAAAAAATTAAAAAAAAAACCAGACTGGAAGTTCAGCTTCTGGAATTGACTGGGATAAATCTGTCAGATGGGGATTCACATGGATAAGCAGTACATATGGAAGACCCATTATCTCAGGATTTTTTAAGGTGGACATTTGGCCCAGACATAAAATTAAAGTTGAAAACTTATTAAAGATTTGTCTTTCCCTTTTTCAGCCTCCATACCTTCTACTGCTGTCTCTACCATGAGCTGATTATATATATATATATATATATATATATATATATATATATATATATTCATTCTTGAAATTTTTGAGCTGTCTGTCTAGTCCAATATGTGTAACTTAACTGGGAGAAGAGAAACTTCTCTTTATATTCCATCAACCACATAATCAAATCAACTTTAGAAATACTATGTTAAACAATGGTTCCTTCCATCAGAGTTCATAGATATATGGCACCCAGAAACACTTGTAGAAATAGGTCCACTTTGTCAGTCACCAGGTCTAGCTAAAGGAAACAGAGAGAAGTGCTTTTTTGTGTTTTCATAGGGACAACAGTTGATGTCAGGAGGTAAGGTGGTCTCTTTCATTTATCATAGACCCAAATTGAGTGGTGCATATAAACCAAGCCATTTTGAAAAGACAAAAAAAATGGAAGACTTTTAGAACTAGAGGAATTATCTAGCCCCCATGCCTTTTATTTTATGAATGCTTAAAGCCTCTGAAGACTACAGAAGTTATACAGGAAACAGCTACTTGTCCTTCCCAGGATAACCTCAACAGACACAGGAGCCAACAGCCGCAACCTCTACCTACTTGAGCTGAAGCTTGTGAGGCCATTGTGACCAGAACCATCCAATGGAGAGCCCACGCAACAAAAATGCACGCCACACTGGAATGAAAATGTTCCTCTGGTCTCCTCATTCGAAGTCCAATGGATTTCTCTCGTATGCTGCTCCCTTAAGAAGAACCAACATTCATTTTTCAGCAAATAATATCCTGCTTTGTAAATGACCAATATGGTGGCAGATAGAGATTATTAAATTACCAACAAGAGGTTGCTTACTTGGAAATCTTAGCTGGCCAGAGAATTCTCATATCCTGTGGTCTGATGGTAATCACTTCTCTCACAACAGGGTTGTGTATCAGTTCAGAAAGAAGAATCAGAAAGCCAGAACCATGCTGTTTTTAAAAAAAGCGAAGACATTGGTAAAGAACTCTCTTATTTTTAAGACACATCGACTGGATATATATTTTATATTTATTACATAGTTAAATAGCCACTGTAATTTTCATGTCCTCTGGCAATTTATTTTCTTTTGCTTTATAGGCTAAGTTTAACAACAAGGCCACCTAAATGAATATCTTGTGACTTTCCTATTTAAGTGTTTGCCAGATCTGGGTTATTTAGAAATATGAGGTTCTGAACAAGGGAGAGAGATTGAAATCACCTCTTCTATCCACTAAGCTCAGTTTAACGTGAATGGAATCTTGAAATCAGTACGTTAGGTGGGGAAGTACTTTCTTGCTGATATGACTTCCTAGTCACAATTATTGAAGGATGAATAGTTCTTATTTCCATTTAAACGACTTTTCTAGGAAATGGAATAGTAAAAAATGAACTTCAGATTGTCTCATGCAAAAAATGAATATAAAAATACAATACATTAAGGGACCCAATGACCAGTGGCACCTGAAATTATGTCAATGAAATGAAGAAAATGTGGTGAGTCCCTCAAATTGTCAAGGTCCAAGCCAGAAATGGAACAGGGCAAACCCCAAAAGTGAGATCCAACGTGCGAGGGGAAGTCACATTCCCGACAGGCCGTAGTGGAGCTTCATGGCCTGTCTTGCCTATGGTCTCCTTTGGTTTTTACCTCATTTTCTTAAGTTTTAAAAGGATATGAAGCTATTAGTAAAAGTATAGGGGAAAACTATACAGGGAAACTAGAAAAACTGAAATTTACAGCCTATAAAAGACAGTTCAAGGGAAATTAATTTTTGTGTATAAAGTATTAACCAGCCTAGTTGATGCCAAACACAGTTACTATTTCTTCAAAAGATAGTTAAGAAAGCTCCGAGCATAATTGCAAAATAAGGAAAAATAAATTTGAAACAGATGTCATAAAATAGTTCCCCCCACTCTTAACTTTTTTTAATTATAGAAAAATCATGAGCTACTTGTGTAGACAATAGCTTGCAGGAAAAGATAACAAAACTTAAACACTGGGAGATCTTTCAAAAAACAATTACTGTAACCAGAGTCCTGAGGGAATTGGAATATTAAGAGAAGATAAACCTTAATGGACTGAATAGGCTCCAATTATTCCCTGCAACTTTATATCTTCTCAAACCTTGAAGGAAGAATAGTAGAAAATCTTTTTTTCCTATAACCTTGATTCCTACTGCAGAACCCAAGTTCAGATCCATATATTTTTTCAAGATTTGAAAGGGGTCATTTTTTTTTTCTTCAGGAAAATCAAATGGCTTCACCTCTTGCCTAAATTTCATTCAGCTGCTCCTAATAACTTTTTAATACTGGTTCCATAGCTTAAGACATCTGAGAAGTTTCCAGAAAAAAATATATCAGTAAATGTGCAGAACCTCACTATGAACCAAGAAAAGGAAAAGAAGGTGCTCATGCCAAAATGTACCATCCTTGACCAAATATCCAATGTGTTTTGATAACAATATTTTGCTTCTGAAAGTTTAGGTGATTCAGACAAAAATTCACTAGGCTACGTTTTATTTCCCACATGGAAAGTCTCTTTGCTAAAAAGATCTTTCAATTCATTTTTGTACAGTTGTTTGTTTAAAGTTTAAATTAAAAATTAGGGGTGCGTGGGTGGTTCAGTCGAACCCCCACCCCCACCCCCGTTGGGCTCTGCACTGACAGCTCAGAGTCTGAAACCTGCTTGGGATTCTGTGTCTCCCTCTCTCTCTGCCCCTCCCCCTCTCATGCTCTGTCTGTCTCTCTCTCAAAGTTAAATAAACATTAAAAACATTTTTTTAATTTTATTTAATGACTGCATAGAGAGGGAAAGGTAGATAGATAGATTAGCAATAAATCAAGTAAAACAGTGGTATAATCTAGGCTGCAGAAAAATGGATGTTCACTCCAAACTTTCTTTTTCATTGTTACTGTACATTTGAAAGAAATTATAATTAAATAATGGGAGGGGAAAAAATCGCAGTTTAAAAGGAACCCTTCTGAACTTGGCCACACCGCCAACAAAGCTTTGGAAATTATCATTTGAGTATAGAGTCTCTGACTACACAATAAAGGAATGCAGAAATTAATAGAATGCTTAAAATTGTCCTTGACTGAATTAATGGTTAACATACATCAGGCATGTTTGTAAATTAAAACACTTCTGACAAAAATTTTGCCTATGAATTGGAGGCTATTATCATTTCTGCAGGGATAGATATGTCTCCTTTCTGTGAGTCTCAAAAAACTTTCAAAATACACAAGACTATATTATGGTAACTTGCATTGATATTAGAGACTCACATACTTTTGAAAGCGGAGGCTACAAAATTGATTTACCCTTTGGACTAAATTTATTCTTAATTTTAGCTGAACTATGTCCATTCATATTATAAATGATATTTAATATCTACTTAGCTGACATGTTTTGGTAATTCAAATTAGCAAAAAGGGAGACTGTTAAATACTTTAAAATATCATATTCTCCACAAATTGTACCACTCATTACAAATGAATAAAGTGAGTATGCTTATGAAATGAAATGCTCAAAGTCACATATCTAGCAAGTGCTCTTTTTTTCCCCCACTTGGGAGATTCATGAAATTCAAGAGGAGTGTATGAAAGGAACTTACTGGTGTATGATTCCCCTAATGCTGTTTTTTAAACATTTGTTTTTAACCTATATGTTCCATTTCCATAATGTACCGTCTAGAGTTTTCATCAGATTTTTAAAGGGTCTGTGATTCAAAAAATTACATGAAACTCCAACCTACGTTCCCGGCTTCTCAGAATAATGCACTGACAAAGTTAATCTGTTATTCACACAAAACCACATGAGATCCTTTAGGAAGAGAATACTTGTCTATACATCTTGAGAGACTGCTATTTGCAACCCTTCCATGCTTGGTCGAAAATCACCTTTAAGATAAATTGCACTTAGGCAAAGCCATCACCAATCAAAATGCAAGCAGAACGACAAGGGTAAAAAAATGTGACTCTCAGGCCATTTCAATCAACTTGAGGGTCATCAAGTATACAAAATATAAACCTCTTTCTCTGGCACAGAATATTTTATCAACTGTTTGAGTAAGACATGCCCTTGTTCCTGCCGGTTCTGTGAATAAATAACATCAGCTCAAAAAAAAAAAAAAAAAAAAAAAGCTTATTTCACCAGCTGCAAGTCAAATTAAATAACAAAGAACTTTCAAATGAGTCCATGATGGGTGAGTAGGTCACATCCTCTAGAGGTATTAGACCCAGAAGGTTGGGGCCAAATTGAAGAGGCATTTGGCAGATATTCAGCTCAGAAAAAAAAAAAAAACAAAACAAATGTGGGGGTGCTTGGGTGGCTCAGTCGGTTAAGCATCCAACTCTTGGTTTTGGCTCAGGTCATGATCTTGAAGTTCATGAGCTCAAACACCACATCAGGTTCTGCATTGGCAGTGCAGAGCCTGCTTGGGATTCTCTCTCTCCATTTCTTTACCTCTCCCCTCCACACACTGTCTCTGTGTCTCTCAAAATGAATAAATAAACTTATTAAAAAAACATTAAAAATTTTTCAAAAACAGAGATGAAAATTTCAAAAAAAAACAACAACAAATGAGTATGAGGGCTGAATATTATTCACTCAAAAATGTATATCTTATCTGCAAAGCATATACCCTAGAGACAGATTAGGCTCTCAGAGGACCTCCCAATATCAAAGGCAGAGAGAGGGTAGACATATCTAGACACATTAGGGCCACAGGCATCTGGGATTTCCCTCATCTCCCCAGTTACCTCTGTCCCCAACTTTGGTTCTCTTCTCTCTTTACACATGATCGGTAAGATGTCTATCGGTCAAAGACATCTGGCCAGGACCGCAGTTGTGGGCAAGGCCCAGGACTTGTGGGAGCTCAGTGGTGAGAACACATACATCTCCGGGTAGAGGGCTACAGGGCCTTCAGTGGGTTCAGATGTCCCAGTGGCCTGTAGCCCAGGTGGACCAGGAGAGCCAGCACAAGCAAACAGTCTTAGGCCTTATGATTCTAGAGCTGGATTTTGGCCTCAGAGTTTGTCATTTAGCCAGCTGGGAGAGACAAGAGCTTTTAGGTATATGTTTTTAGTGGGGGAAGGCTGGTAGGGAAAGGCCGAGTCCCATAGTTGTCAACGAATTCCAGATTGCCAGAAAGCCAATAGGTACCTCCCAAGTGCTTTTAGGTATGAAGGCTATCTATCAATATTTACACTAGAAATTAAAAGAGAATTTTAGGATTTATTGGTTTATTTTTAAAATGAGAATAATGAATTCACTACATGTTAATGTAAATAATATATTTTTAATATGATATGTAGTCTCCGGACAACTGCTATTCACTCTTCAAAGAGAGAGAGTGAAAAAAAAAGGAAGATTGTAGTATAACTATGAACACTGTTTGACCTCATCGTTCCCACATTTGGGTCTTGGTACTTCCCTTTCCAGTCAGTCCCTGGAACACACTTTGAGAACTACTGCCATGAGACAATGGCTAAGACTTTGGGGATTCTATGACATCTGCCATCTTGAAAGTTCCCTCCAGACTGGCCGTAGTAGTACACACATACTTTGTAGTAGTAATGAGCTTCAAGGAGAGGCAAGTGACCTGCTTACTTCATATATGCTACCAAAATGGCTAAGATAACTTTGAACTAGTAGGAAAATGATTCTCCAGATTTGAACTCTTCAAGGGGCTTTGCTATTTTCCCCTTCTGAGCCTTTAAAATAGATATTTAAGGGGCACCTGTGTGGCTCAGGCAGTTAAGTGTCCAACTTTGGCTCAGGTCATGATCTCACCACTAGTGGATTCAAGCCCCACATCGGGCTCTGTGCTGACAGCTCAGAGCCTGGAGCCTGCTTCGGATTCTGCGTCTCCCTCTCTCTGCCCTCCCCCACTTACACTGTATCTCTCTCTCTCAAAAATGAATAAATGTTTAAAAAAATAATAAAAATAAATAAAATAAAATAAAATAAAACATATTTAACAATTTAGCAGCTTGGAAACACAGTTACAAATGACTTCCTCATGCCCTCAACCTGGTGATATAAACAATTAAATTGATTCCCCAGGGGCTGGAAGCCTGGTCTTTACCAGCAGAAAGACATTTAGGCTGTTTCTTCTTCGGCACAGGTTCACCTGAGCCCACACTAACTCCCAGGTGTAACCAAAACCAGACTTACTGTTCCTTTGCTCATGCCCTCACTCTGCAAAGCAAATTCCAAATGATTCTAAAAGCCAACCAGAATTGGTTTTGGCAATCTTTTAGCACTTCTCATCTAATAACTCAGAAATTCAAAGCCCTGTTTTTAGGAAATAGCAAACTGAATCATGGGGAGGAACTAAATCTCCCAGGATTCTATGCAATTAATTGGCCTAGACAAGAACAATATGAAAGCCATGTTTCATCATCATCATCCACAAACCAGTTGTCTCCTGTGCCTCTGTTCGCAAAGTAGGCTACATTCCTGACTCAATTAGTCGAATGTACTGTCTTGCCTGTTAAAACTAGAAGAGCATTTGCTTATGTTATGTGTTTTGTACTTCACTAAAAACAGTTCAGAATTCTATAATGATGAACGTAATTTGTGTTTAACTCTGACGTGTTCAAGGGCAAAGGCTGTGTCCTACATTTATTTCTTTGGCATTTCCTCTGTGGATGTCCATAGCATACTCTATCATGAATGACTCCTTAGGAGTTAAAGAATTAATCTATGTTTTTTCTCCTCTTCAGAATTAACTATTTAATTTCAGCACTAATTTTTCCATTCATTATTTTAGCCAACAAATATTTATTAGACATCATTCACATGCACTAGATGGTGGGGATACCTGGCCTCTGTATATCTTTCTTACACTGTTATTCATACCCATAGAGAGATCTAGTAACCTGTATGATCCTGGTAACACTGATATATCTCCTAAACTCAAATCTTCAAAGCCTGGCCACCACTGTCTCCTAAAAGACCACCAGGAGGAGCCCTATCTAGTTTATCTCACTCACACTAATGTCCACTCTCCCTGTACAACTCTATCCCCTTCCAGCAGCCACCCATCTCCATCTCCTGAAACCTTTCCCTGGGCCCTCTTTAACTCACAGCAAAATCAGTTAAATCCTCAGCTCTGCTTGGAGCATTCATTTCATTCTTTGGTCTAAATCCTGGTCCAGTGAAAACCATTGGACAATGCTCCCTGGAGTCCTCTTAAGTAGCTTCTATTTAAGAGACTTCTGTTTCTTCCACACCTATTG
The DNA here is from genome assembly GCA_028646485.1 of Cryptoprocta ferox. Taxonomy (NCBI): domain Eukaryota; kingdom Metazoa; phylum Chordata; class Mammalia; order Carnivora; family Eupleridae; genus Cryptoprocta; species Cryptoprocta ferox. Next base: position 127,253,442 of record CM053571.1, read on the forward strand.
AATGTCTCAGCCTGGAGTTGAGGTGTGTGTCCTTCTTGATCATCATTGCTGCTTCTAGATGTTTGTCACTGTATCTTCTCTACAGCCCCAAAACTCTGGAGCTCATGTCATCAGAGCATCAACAAATATTTCTTGAGCAGGTACCATGCATCAGACACTGTCCTGGGCATTAGGGATTTAGCAGTAAATCAGAGTAAAATGGTTCTACTATGTGGAGTCTAGTAAAGGGCATACGTACAAAATAAAGTAAGTGAGGGGCACCTGGGTGACTCAGTGGGTTAAGTGTTTGACTTCAGCTTGATCTCGCAGGTCATGATCTCGCAGTTCATGAGTTTGAGCCCCACATCAGGCTCTGTGCTGATATCTCAGAGCCTGGAGCCTCCTTCAGATTCTGTGTCTCCCTCTCTCTCTCTCTCTATGCTTCCCCCACTCACTGTCTATCTGTTTGTCTGTCTGTCTCTCTCAAAAATAAATAAACATTAAAAAATAAAGTAAATGAAATACATTTAGTTGTTAGATGGTGACAATTCTTATTGAGAGAAATAAAAAGGAAGTGGGAAAATAACTTGTTAGGATGGGTAGGGAGGTTGATCTTTATAGGATGATCAGAAATTATCTTACTGAGCAAATGAAATATGAGCAAAGACCTAAATGAGGTGAAGAAAGAAATAATGCTAGTATCAGAAAAAAAAAAAAAACATTCCAGGCAGAGAGAATGGAAAGAACAAAGACCTTAAGACAAGAGTGTGCCCAGCATGTTAGTTCAAGAAGCAGATAAACTACCTGGGTGTCGTTAATGCTTCTTGATGCTTTTGAAGCATCAAAGACACCCAGGTAGTTTATCTGCTTACCTTCTTGTTACAGTCATCTGTCACCTCTTGCTCACACCCTTTGTTCTTTAAAGGTTTAGCTCCTTGCTTATTGTTACTGTCTTCAATGCTATTATAACTCTTGGTGATTTCAATATCCATGTGCTCTTTCAATACCCTGGCTCTCAACTCCCCAAACCCCTTTTTCCTTATCCTCAGCCACAGCCTCATGGTCATTTCCATGGTCAATACCAACTTCTGTCATTCCCAATAACCCAAGCCCTCCAATACCTCAACTGGGAACATTGCACTTTCTGACCCCACTTTTTTTCTAGTTTATTCCCTCTAATTATCCAACTTGAAAGACTTTTCAACCCCCACAGGTTATACAATCCAATGACACCTCCACCTTTTCACTGCACCTCAGTATCCCCATGTTCTCGTCTCCCTCCTTATCCAGCCTTGCATCTATGCTCCATTATTATAATCCTTGCATATAGCTTAGTGACTTTGAGCCTCTTCCCTTCATTTTACTTCCTCAGCCAACCCCCAATCCTGGTTAAATCTAGCTCTCTGCCCAATCCATGTGTGCTGCACCCACCTTTGAAGAAATACACTAAATCATGCTGCCTGGTCTCAAGTCAAAGTCACAAACACTGGTTTCGAGTAGATTTCAGTGCTGCCAAAAATTCACACGTTCACCTGATCAGTTCTCTCCACCATTCTCTTAGCTGTCCATGACACAGCCTCTCATCTTTCCTCAAACCTCCAAAGCTCCTCTCCTCCTTAATGTCAGCTGATGACTTGACACATATCTTGCTGAGAAATAGAATTAATTGGAAGAGAACTTCCAGACTTCCACCAGTACGTCTACTAATGCATGACACCTATAACCAGACCATAATTCTTCACTCCTGTTACTAGTGTTGCTAATGACCAGAAGTCCCTGCCCCAATCCAAGTTAACCTCTCCAGTCGAACCACTGGATCCCATCCTCTCTTGCCTACTCCAGGACATAATTTTAGCTGCATCCTTCAATTTTTTCCTCCCTCCTGTATCACTCCCTTCAGCAAATGTGCATTTTTAGGAAAAAAACCATTCCTTGAACCCCTGTTTACCTTCCAGCTACTGCCTCATTTCCAAGCAATACTTTACAGAGAATATCATCTTGACATTTTCCATTTTGTACCTTCCCATTCTCTTTTGATCTTACTCCATCTAATGAGACTTTTACCCCCATCTCTCCAGTGAAATAACTCTTGGCAAGGTCACCAATAATGACCGTCATATTGCAAAATCCAATGGCCAATCCCTGTCCTTATCTGTCTTGACCCATAATTAACATTTGATCTATTTTATTACTCTCTCATTCTTGAAATACTTTCTTTGCTCAGCTTCTGAAACACCATTCTCTCTTGGTTTTCCTCCTATCTCACTGGATGTTTCTATTGACCTCTTCTATGTTCCCTTTAATTTCCCAACTTCCAAACACTAGAGTTTTTGGAAGAGTGCTCATAGCTCAGCCCACAAGCCCTTCTTTCTCTACACTACTCTCTTTCTAGTTCCGCACCTTCAAACTTCATCCAAATCCTGGCAGCTTCCAAATGTGTGTTCAACCTCCCTCCTACTCAAGTGCCATCTTCTCAGAGAGGCCTTTTATGACTATCTGATGTCAATAGCCCCTTCCTCCACTCTGCCATCCTCAGCACTCCCTCTACCCAGGGTTTTAGAAAACCTTAAACAACTGTAAACAGGGTTTTAGCAAACTTGTTAAAGATGCAAATAGCTGAATTCAGAGGTGATCTCAGAAGTATGGTAAGGGATTGAGGAAATGAGAGAGAGAAGAAAGAAGGACCACTAAAGAATATGTTAAAGGATCAGTTACCTCTGTGAGCAACTGGAGCTCAGTCCCCCTTGGAAATTACATGGAATACACATGAGAGAGGTAAGGAAACTGAGATACACACATACACATGTACACATATGACCTACTCCTGTCCCTATTGACCATTGCTCCTCAGTCTTTAACTTTCTGGCATTTGGAGTTAGGCAGTATGTCCTGTCATCTTAGACTTCTATCATTTTTCTTTTGTTTTCTGTCATCATCCTCTAGAACATAAATTTTATGAAGGTAGAGTCCTTGTTAGTGTTGTTCATCAATATATCCTCAGCATCTCTGGAATGTAGTAGGTATTCAATAAATAAATAACTAGATACGTCTTGAATATTCTGGATGCAGTATTTTTTTATCAACTTTATTAAGGTGTCATTTATATATAATCCAATGCACAGGTTTTAACTATACAATTTGATATATTTTGACTAATGTATACCCCATCAACATACAGAATATTTCCATCTCCCCAAAGTTCCTTCATGTCCCTTTCCAGACAATATCCCCAAACTGAGGTGACCAAGGATCTGATTTTCTATCACCATAGCTGATGTGTGACTGCTCTTGAGCTTCATGTAAACAAACAACTTAGTACGTACTCTTGTATTTTGACTTTTTCCCACTCAGCCTAGTTGTGTTGAGATCCATGTATGTTATTATGTGTATCAATAGTTTATTCCTTTTTATTTCTGAGTAATATTCATCTGTTAGTGGACATTTGGGCTCTTTCTAGTTTGGAACTATTAAGACTAAAACCCAGATTTCACCTTTGCTCACATCAATCCTCCTACCATAAGATTTGCCTGACCTTTCTTCTCTCTCTCATGCAGGAATCCAGTTACATGAGTATTGGCCAAAGCTCAGAAAGCCAAAAGCTCTTGTCCTCCTGTTTGTAAAATAGTTTCAAACTGTCCACATATTTCAATAATTTTATACTCACTACCAGAATTAGAGCATAGCTGTGTATTCTCTTAGAAGTCTGGGCTACCACCACACCTCTTAGTGATAGATAGGTAAAGCAACAAATATATGGATGAGAGCAAATGGGTATTTAGTAAGATAAGGAAGAGTTCATTAAATATTTTAAATCACCTTCTGGGGTTTCATGTACAGGACAACCCCAGCTATACCATAATAATATGAGGAGCAAATCTCCATATGCCCTTTGGGGTAGCCCAATGCTAAGCATAGTAGGTCTTGCCTGGCACCCAAGCTCTGAAGCTCTTCTCTCCCCCTAGCTCCCCCACTTGACCTCCATCCAAGGTTCAGCATCTTAGTTCCCATACTGTCAAAAAGATAAATTTAAGTGCCCAACACAACCCACATCCAGTCAGCACTAAACCTCCTTGACTTAAAATTTTTTTAAGAAAAGAAAGAATAAAGCAGAAATGAATATTCTTGTAAAAATCTTTTCTACGTATATATTTTCATGTCTCTTGGGAAATCACCTAGGAGGAGTATTGATAGGTCATAGGGTAGATGTTTATTTAACTTTATAAGAAATAGTCAAGCAGTTTCCAAAGTTGTTGTACCATTTTAGAATCCTCTAGAAATGCATGAGAATTCCAGTTGATTAACATGTTCTCCTATAATTTAACCAAAAGTAGAGTGGAAACCAGTATTTTTTAATGATGGATTAAAATTCAATGTAGGGAAGATGATGTACAATTTATTCCTTATAGCCTCATAAAATGACCAAGTGTGCTCCAGTAACAACAGCCATTTCCTCAAAGAGAAAAATGACATATGGTACTCTTTCAAGAAAAATAAAAAGGAATAAATGCTGCCTTGCATTCTAGTAATTGAAAAATAGTTTCATTGCTACTGCTGACACCGGAAATTCCATACCATCAGTCTAAAGTAGGCACGTCTATTGTTATGTATTAAAATAGCATTTACTATAAATGGAGTTGGTTATAGGCAGTAACTATTTGTAATCAAACTTTCATAAAGATTTTTTGGTCAGTGAACTGAAAATAACCATGGATGCACAATGAATAGGCTAGGCTGTAAAGCTTTCTGATCCATCTTGGTCAGATTTCCCCTTCCTTAGCTTACATTAGCATCATGGATTTTAATATAAATGCAGTACTGTTATCAGTCTATTGATAAGTTTTACAAATGTTTCCAAATACTTTATGGTTGAGAAATAACCTTCCAAGAGAATGTCATCTATGGTAATTTACCTCTTCTACAACAAAGTATTCCCTCCCCCAAGATGAATACAGCTGCAAAAAACTGGTTTTCTCTGTGTATCAGTACATAAAGAAATTTTAAAGCAGGGTGAGTCTGAGAGTCTGTTGCTTACCCTGGAGTGTCCAGGGACAGTTAATCATGTAGTTCCATTCAGTGAGGAAAAACAATGTTTTTATCATTGCTGTAGATAAAGACTTCTTCCTGTGACACCTATATGTACTTTATGAGTTATTTTCATAATTATTTTTGTGCATTCATTTGAAGAAAGTTTTAGTTTTATTGGGAAATAAATGTGAATTCTAGGGATATTGATCTTCTAAAAACTGATGGCAGACAGAAGGACCATTCCTAAGATGTCATTAGTTTACATGAAAATCCTGGGCCGATGGTCAAAAAAAAGAGAAAACAAATTGTAAAAAACAAAATCATTCACCTCAGCTTTTGTTGCTTATATAGATATTATCCTTTGTCCTAATTACCCATCACCCACTTTGCCACGCCAGCAAAAACACACACACACGCTTTCTCAGCATGCTGACATGGCAGGTACTAGTTGGTCAGTACTGACACCAGTACCTAGGTGAGGAATCCCTGAATGTGGAAAGTTAGGTCATTCCCCTTGGTTCCCTTGACCATAAGCTTCACTCCTTCTTAAAAGTGCTTAGTACCAGGAAGTAATATGAATACTGATGGATGGTCTAGATCTTTTCCTAAACAAAGGTCAACTTACAACTAAATAAAAATTGTTGCCCAGAAATGTGTCATCACAGGAGGCTTTGCTTCTACTGTGCAAATATTTTTGTAACTTCCCACTGAGAACAAACAGCTTTTAAAGACTTTGGTGCCACATTCTTTTCAAAAGCAGCAATGGTGGAGCACAACTTTCCATGGGTAACGGATTTGATTTTTAAGAACATATAGAGCAGAAAAAAATGTCATTTGTTTGGAAAATATCTTGATAGGATGCTTTTTGGGTGGACAGAAGATTCTACTACGTGGCCTACAACAGTGGAATTAAACATGTTTCACAATATGATGGAATCTACAATAAAATCCCACTTTACCATGGGCAATGCACTTGGATATTTTCCTCTTTGATTCCATTTCACTTTCTTAAAATGTTTGTTTCAACTTATGGAGTAAATTTCTCAACCCACTAACCGGTCACAACCTGCAGCTTGTAAAGCACTAGGGTAGAATGAATCAATAAAACACAGAGTAAGCTAAACTCTGAATTAAAAATTTAGGAATTTGAGATGAAAGAGAGGAGTGGGGAAATGAGGGGAAAGAGAAGAGGCTGAAGAACATGGTGAGATGCTGGAAACTGAAGAAACTGGCCAGGGAGAAATTCTCGGTGACAAAATGCATGAAAGCTTCTAAGATGAGAGCTAATACTGTATCATAAAGTGTCTAGAGACAGCAACGTAATATAAATATAACCACTCTCATTGCTACAAAAAGTCATTAAAATTGTGCTGCATATTATAGTTTTGTATTTGTTGCATTTTGGAGAGATGGAATGAGAGAGGTGTGGGCATAAGGCCAAACAAAGAGAGCATGCAAAATATGACAAGATCATTCAGAGACTGAAATAGTTCAAAGAAGTAAACCTCAGACTCAGTAGATGCCTTGTAAAACAACTTCCTACTTCTTATAACTCTCTTCTGCAAAACAAACATGCAAAAAGCAAAAGATTCATAGATATTTCATAAACACTGGATGTCTTAGGACTTGCAGAGCAGAGACAAATCTATTTTATTTGAGTCTCAAAGGCTAGGACCATGGCAGATAGTATCTAGGTTGCACACCCACAATTGTGTTCAGAGCCAAACTCAAGTGATTGACATAAGTTATCAAGCTGGGTATTTCTGCTTGGAGGAAAATGTTTCATAGGAAGCACTCTGTTGAGTTCTGTCACAATGAAAGCATCAAATACTGGGACTTAGGTCATTCTCTTTGCTTTGCATAAACCTTGAATACTTGAGAACCTGATGCCGGGTCTGCCCTTGTGAAAACAAATTCTGCAGAGCAAAGTCTTCGAGATCAAAAACAAAACAAAACAAAACAAATCAACCTTGTCCTGACTTGTTTTAACATATGTATTTTCTTAGGTGTCAGATATTGGGCTTTGATATTTGGTTTCTTGATCAAAGAAGAAAGAATCTGTTATATTCGGTATTTATCCTTGCCTACTCTGGCCCCTGTGCTAACTTAACCCATCCAGTCATCAAATTTCTTAATCAATCTTGACCAAAGTGGGCTGGAAATCAGTAGGCTTATGATCTACCAGCTCGTGTCATCTGAACCCATTCTCCTTGCTACTGAAAGCAGCATCCATGGGGGCTGGGGTGAGCGTGGGTCATCTGCCTCCCCATTGCACTTTGACCTTCACGTAACTTTTCTCTTTGTCCAACTCCATCCGGCAAGGGTTCTGCCTAAATTATTAGGGAAGTCTATCCCCAACTCCAGTCAGCTTGACTGTGACCCTGTAGAGTCATTGAATCTTCTCACATGTACTCCTTGCGCTATAGGGAAGAATCGTAATAAATTGTATGGATCCCTCCTACTCGGATACACTCACACACCCAGCTGACACTGACTGACACTCCTCTCTAGCCCCCAGAGCACCAGCTGCCATATCCCATGTCAGGATCAGATCTTTTTAGAGACCTGCATTGGTCCAAATGAAACCTGGACATGACTATTTTAACCACTCCCTCTCTCCATTCACAACAGTCCCTGGGCTGGCCCAGGTGACCTCCCTCAGTTTACCTCATTTCATGTCACCCTCTTCCTCTCATTCACTTTCCAGAGTGGGGCTTCACCCAACCTGTCCTGTGCCTATACTCACCCAGGAGACACAGTCAACATTAGACCATGTAAACGTGCCTTTTGAGAAGAAATAACAAATATTAGACCTTTTCTGTTCTCCCTCAAGATTTAGTAGTATCTTCCTAAAAATACTTTTTAATGTTCATACTTTTCTTTCAGAACAAGTCAGTTTGCTTACCTGTATCTTCAACAACCTGAAGACTATCTATTGGAGAAATCCAAATTCCTGACCTCGGGAAAGCCACTTCATGCCTCCCCAAAGACGCCTGCCCTTTGCCCATGAAACTTCGCACTCATCAGAAGCTCTCGCTTTTTTCACTTGGCTTTGTGAATCCTCATTCCTCCTCGTCACAGGTGCTACTCAAATATATTTTAAGCACTTTAATGTATATCCTTTGCTCTGAGGAATGGTTATTTATGTTTATATTTATTCTTATGCTTACATGAAATAACACATACAGACAAACATAGTATAAGATGGCGAACACTACAAATGAAACCTGGGCTGCCTATCTATGATAAGATGTCTACTCCCCTGGTCGGAGGAATCACTCACACCATTCTTTCTTCATATTTTATATATCTTCTTAAAAGGCAAGTATATTTAAATTAACTTTGATCTAAAAAATTTGAGTCTCTCATTCTCAGAGATTACTGGAATAACACTCTGCAATAGGATATGACAATTATTTCTCAACCATGTTGCCATCTCACAGAAACACAGGTCAACATACAGATTGAGTAAATGTTTCAGAATCACTGATCTTTCTGGCATCTGAAGTACCCTTTTTCTTCACAGAAGTTTCTTATCAAGTATTTAATGAGACAATAATTCTGTTTTGGTTTAATGTGGGGTTTTGAACTCTAGCTTTTTTTTTAAGTAGGCTTCATGCCCAATGTGGAGCCCAACATGGGGCTAATGTCACCACCCTGATCTCAAGACCTAAACTGATATCAAGAGAGGCTCAACCAATGAAGCCACCCAGGCACCCCAAATTCTACCTTTTTGTAATTCAGTAAGGAAAAGGAATATCACTAATATTGTGAAATTTGTTCTCTAAATCGAAAAGAAAGTTAAACAGCATATGTGATGGTAAAATGTATCCTTCTCTCAAGTTTCTTACAAAACTAAAAAACCAGATTACTATCAGTCTCACTTTAATTTTCATCCAATACAGCATAACGGTTCTCAAATATATACTTTTTGGGCCTCCCGCTGTTTGAATTTGCTGAGTCTACTCGCTGCACTGGATTTGGTTAGGTGGTAGCAATAGAAGTATGGACAAAGAATCGTTCAAGAAATGACAGTTGCAGAATCTTTTGGCTAATGTTGACTGCAATTCATCTATCACAGCCACCTTATGCTCTAATATGTGTGCAATTAACGTTGTCCCAGGAAAATTAGTCTAAGTAATTTTAAATTTTTTAAAAATTTTTTGAAAGACATGGAGACAGAGCATGAGTGGGACAAAGAGAGAGGGAAATACAGAATCCGAAGCAGACTCCAGGCTCCGAGCTGTCAGCACAGAGCCTGACACGGGGCTTGAACCCATGAACTGTGAGATCATGACCAGCCAACGTCGGACGCTTAACTGACTGAGCCACCCAGCCACCCCTAGTCTAAGTAATTTTAAAACTTATTTCTGAATTTCAAGAATAAGTGACATATTCTTGTATGAATGTGAGTTTAATTTGGAAATCCTACAGAAGTCTAAATTCATCATAGACTGAGGATTTGTTTGTTCTCCCCACTTTCCTATTTAAGGAAATTTTGCAGCTCAGGAAAGCTGGCCTAAAAGAAAAAGAGCAGAAGAGAGTAGCACACGTAGGAGAATTTGTACACACACACACACACACACACACACACACACACTGTCCTCTCTCCCCTGTAAAGGAGTCTAGATTAGGATTTCTTCTTTGCTGCTGTGCAAAGGAATGAATGCTCCTTCTCCTATTCAAAGAAAATATTACAAGATGCCGGTTAAAATTACTATACAGAGACAATTTTTTTTCACGTTTCAAATGTTATGGCTGGCTGCTCAGGAAGTTCCCGCAAGGTTACATTTACCTTGATGAATTCACACACCCCGGGGTCCGGTATCTGGCTTGAAGGTTAAAAAACCTGATTTTACTGAATACTTTGGAATTAGCTCTGTCACCCCTTAGAGGCAAACTTGCCTTAATCAAGTTCACAGAGACCAAATGCCTATTTATTATTATATAATGAGAAGCGAGCATATGGGAAGCCAAGTTATTAGAGGGTTTCATGGAGAGCATGGAAACAGAACACAGGAGCGAGGTGATCTTAAAAGGAATCTCCTGGTGAAAGGGGCTTCAACACCCTCTCTCCAACTACAGGAATAGCTCTGCCAGTGAAGCCACAATGTCAGTTTATTATCACTGAAATCTCCTCTTCCCTGGATGGTGTTTGGAAGTCACAGCACTGACATGAGGGGGATCTCTCTTTTGTCTCAGCTTTCGTTATTGACTAACCCATTTTGTTCACACATTTATGGATAATATCATGGCTTCCACTAGTTCACAACCACAGCAGAGAAGCCAATGCTCTTCATGCCCTCACAGCAGCAATTATATCCATCAAAAAATTCTCTGATAATTAATGAGCACCTACTATGTGCCAGCCTAGGCAGAATGGTGTATACATGACAGGTAGTAGATATACTCCAGTCCTCAAATGCTTTCATCTATGGAGGGCAAACTACCACACGTGAATAATTTTTTAGTCCATAAATGTCACTGTAAAGCCATAAATGCAAGTAGGAGTTTCAAATTTGGCGGAACCACTCTTGAGTTAAATAGGATGGCTTTATGAAGAACGTGTGACAGAGCTAGATTTTGAAGGGTGACTAGAAAACATAATAAGAAATGATCTTCCAGTCCGGAAAAGAAACATAAACAAAGGGAATCATATGGAAATTAGTCCAAAATCTAGATAGTATTGGAACATAGTAGGCACTTGAAATTCCATAAGTAAATGCAGTTAAGAGTGCATGGTTGACCATGAGAAATAAGATCTGTTTAGTAGCACAGCAAAGCATAGACTGTCTTGAAAGTCACAATGGGTAATAATATAGACCTGATAGCTTATTAGATGGAAAAAAAACTAGAGGTTTACCTAGAATAATCATTTTCTACGTTCCTTTCTTTTCTTTCATAATTAAAAGGAAGTGTTTTTTTTGTGTGCCATAATTCCATCTGTGAAAGTTCTACTCAAAACACACAGCGCCTGATATAAAATTTCCAGACAAAGTGCATGTAACGACCTAAGTAGATAGTTTTCTATAGTCACTATTTACTTACTGTATTCTAACAAAATCCCAAATTCTTTGGGAATTTGAGAGTTTCTTCCAACTTTAAAATCACAATGAGGGAAACCCATTTATTCTCATTTCCCCCTTTCCTTCTCCTTCCCTTTCTACATTCCTCATTCATTTATCCATTCAACAAATATGTAGTGTTTCTTATTTGTCAGGCATGTGCTGAGAACACAGAAGGCACTGATGGAAAAACGGATACAGTGCCTACCTCGTGGAGAAAATAGGCGGGAAGAGGTAAATGATAAGGAAGACTCACAGCAGAGCTGTATGTGTGATGGGAACTAAAGGAACAAGATGAAGTGGTAAAGAATGACAAGAGGGAAAACACTCAGACATGGGGGCCTCGTGGGGGTGGGGGGTCTTCTTTGAAAGGGAGACATTAAAGCCAAGACCTGCAGGATGCCCAGGCATGTGTGTGTGAGCATGCTGGCATGGAGCGGTGGCAAAAGGCTTGTGTTCCAGGCCAAAGGTGCAATAAATGAGAAGGTCCTGAGACAGAGGGGTCCTTATCCTGTTGAAGACCTGACAGGAGAGCCGTTTGCCTGGGGTGTGTTGGGTGAGAGGATCGGGCCATGGGAACAGATGAGTTCGTGGTACTCAAGGCACAGCTCATGAAGCACTTCACCGGCTGAGCCTGGAGATTTGTCAAGAGGTGAGCAGGACCGTGACAGATTCATGCTTTCAAAGATTACCCTGGCTTCCAAGGGGAGACCAGGTTTGAAGGACACAAAGTGGAAGGATAGGAGCTCTTGGTAGCACTAGTGCAGTAGCCCTGGTGGCAGCTGCTGGTGGCTTAGCCTGGGAGGAATAGCTGGAGAGAAATGGGTGGGTTTCAGACCCGTTTGGAGGTAGAAAAGACAAGACCTATTGATAGTCTGGAGTTTGGGAGGCAAGGAAAGGAGAAAACAAAAATGTCTGTTTATCTCTCTCCCCACCTCCTTCCACATGTATATTCCAGTCTGTTAATGAATTTTTTTATAGTGCCATCCTCCCGCCTTAAGTTAAAGGAGGGTTAAATAGCAATAAACCCCAAACAAATAAGCATTCTGATTTTAGACAGTGTTACAAATAAGCAGTGGAAATATATCTACTATACAATTCTCAAATGACACTTTTAATTGTATAAGAAAGAAAAGCAGGAGATAATAGCATGCCACACATTTGTCATCAAACCAGAAACCATTATCTTTCATAATGAATCTGCTAGAGAGACCACAATTCAAGTTATAACCTCTATCCAGTGGTGATTTAATTAACACAAGAGGGATTTAATCATATGAACCAATGTAATGTCAAAGCGAGTCTCCCTATACACCCCCTGTAAGATAGAAGTTTAGTCACTGTATCCCATGATGCACTTGTCTCTGAGCACAGCACCCAAGACTCTTTTCCACACCACAGTCAGTCCCTAAGGAAAGGCCTTCTCCTTCTCTAAGCAGCAGGGCAAGGTTCAATGTGGTTATAAGAAAACCCTACCTGTGCAGCCACTCTGGAAACAGTATGGAGGTTCCTCAAAAAATTTTTAAAAAGCTACCATATGGCCCAGCAATTGCACTACTAAGGATTTATCCAAAGGATACAGGTGTGCGTTTCGAAGGGACACATGCACCCCCATGTTTATAGCAGCACTATTGACAATAGCCAAAGTATGGAAAGTGCCCAAATATCCATCTAATGAATGGATAAAGAAGATGTGGTGTGTGTGTATATATACATATATAATATATATATTATATATATATATATATAATGGAATATTACTCAACAATCAAAAAGAATGAAATCTTGTCATTTGTAACAACATGGATGGAACTAGAGTGTATTATGCTAAGTGAAATTAGTCAGTCAGAGAAAGACAAATATCATATAACTTCACTCAAATGTGGAATGTAAGATACAAAACAGATGAATATAAGGGAAGGGAAGCAAAAATAATATGAAAACAGAGAGGGAGACGAAACATATGAGACTCTTAAATACAGAAAACAAGCTGGAGGGGTTTGGGGTGAGGGGATGGGCTAAATGAGCGAGGGGCATTGAGGAGAGCACTTCTTAGGATGAGCACTGGGTGTTACATGTAGGGCATGAATCACTGAATTCTACTCCTGAAATCATTATTGCACTATATGCTAGCTAACTTGAATGTAAATTAAAATAAATAAATAATAATAATAATTAATTGATAAATTAATTAAAAAAAGAAAGCCCCCCCTTTGAATACACAGACTCATTTATGTGTAGAAGTAGAGCAGAATTGTAAGAATGTTCTCTCAAAATCCCTTTTAGAAACAGGATTGTCCCGCCTTGTCAGTTGTGGCAAGTTGAAAAATTCAGTCTGTGGGTTCCTTCATCTCCTGAGTCCCTGCCTTACCACAGTCAGTACCACAGGGCTTGCTCATTTTCAAGTTCATCATTAAGTTAGAAGTGACTCAAAAGCAATAATTGTGCACAGGAGATCTGTTCCTTTCAAGCACTCAAACACAGAGCTCCATTAACATCCTGCATCCGAAATCATAATTGTGGCCAAAATAGATGCTGATCCAAGCACAAAATCCTTCTTGTGTTTTGCAGCCCTGAATTAGAAGTGTCTGCCCTAATACAATTTGGTTCACGAATGTTAGTACATAACACAAGTAACACTCCTTTTAAAATTGTTTTTGTGTTGTTCTCTCACTTTTAGCTACCGTTATGGGGTTGGATACCTTTAGACAGTCCGTTAGTTGTATAACAAATGTATCTTAAAGATCTATCTTTTGTTCAAGAGCCATGTCTGTCTGGGAGAATGTCAGAAATTCAGAATGTCTAAATAGCACACCTAGGTCATGTCTAGATAAAGCAAACAGAGCAAATAATACTTTTGTCCCAGCAATGGCAGGAGCTATATCTTGGTCTGACTTCTATTTTAAACTAGCTCTACATCCAGGGATAGAACAAGAAAAGGACTATGAAGGATTGAATTTTGTCCCCCCAAAATTCTTATGTCAAAGTCCTGACATCCAGTACCTCAGATGTGACCTTATTTGAAAACAGGGTCACTGTAGATGTGATCAGTTAAGATAAAGCCATAATGGAGTAGGAAGGGCCCCTCTTCCACTATAACTGATGCCATGACATGGACACCATCTGAAGATCAGAATAATGCTACCGCAAGCCAAGAAACTACCAGAAGTGAGGACGAAAGCCTGGAGACAGACTCTTCCCTTGAGTCTTGAGAGGAAGCATGTAATACTTTGACACACAGCTCTGGGAAACTAATTCAAGGACCTCGCAAGTGCCCCACAGCCTTCCTTATGAACTGTTAGCTCAGGTCACAATCTCACAGTTTGTGAGTTCGAGCCCACATCGGACTCTGTGCTGACAGCTTAGAGCTTGGAGCCTGCTTTGGATTCTGTGTCTTCCTCTCTCTCTTCTCCACCACCCCTAATGCTCTGTCTCTTTATGTCTCTCAAAAATAAATAAAAGTTTTAAAAAAATTATAAAACATGGCTTTCTTTCAAAACCATGCTTTTTTTCTTACCCAACTCAGAAGACCCTTTCTGCCTAGCCCTGGCTTCTCCATCCTGGGTGAATGTTAGAAATTCCCAGGTGATTCTCAGGTTCCACCTAGGCAGAAATCACTGTACATCTTCCCATGGGCCCAAATATTTAGCTACATTCCCATGAGGGCAGGTTTCAGCTGGGAGACCACCCAAGCAAAGCATTGACACTGACAGGCAGGATTTTCCTATTAAAAAGCAGAGCAAAACTAAGGCAACAACTTGGACGAAGCTTCTATATGTGTAGTAGAATTTCCAAATTAATCTAAGTCATGTCCACCTTTGTATTCAGGAATGAGCAGAGAGTTGGCGGGGTGGGATTTTAGAAGATGGTTTACAAGATGAACCAAGGTATTTCCTGAGGTTAGCGAAGGGAGGGAAGACTCCCATTGGTTGAGAGCTATGGAAAAAAAGAACCATTCTGAGCACAGTAGAAGTCCTGGGGTACAGACAGCCTTTGAACCCCCCCCCATGGATTCATGGGTTAAAGTATAAAATACAGGAATAAAAGTTAAAGGTTTGTTTCATTGAGAGTTTAAGACCTAGCAGTCGAGAATGAGAGCCCTCACTCCTCCAGAGAAGACTGCCCTCCTGACAGTGAACTTGGCGAGCATCACTGAACGCATGGGGAACTGTTTCTGCAGAATCCACACCTGCTCCAGGAATGACAAGCAAATCCTGCAATGAGGGGGCAAATCACTCTGCCACCGAGCAAGAAAAATTGTACTCAGAGCATGTAGAAACATTTCCCAGGAATTAATTCCTCTGGAGGAATTTAAGGAGGCACCATGGGCAGGGCGGATGGAGAAGGACCCAAATACACTTATTTGTGATTCTGATCCTTGTCATCGTGATTTCATTCCCAGGGAAAAGTGACCCGAGAAGAAGAGATACAAGTTTCTTCTTCACTGCAGCTGACATTAATGAGACACTTATATGTGAGCACTGTGTCAGTCACAATAAACTCAAATCGAATTGGGAGTACTCATCAGAGCTCTGATTATCTTGGACACTTTAACTAGTGAGTTCACACCATTATTATTTAAAAATCAATTTCATGAATGAGTGCCTATTTGCTAACACTGTCACCTTATCAAGGGAAGGAAAGATATGAATATACGATTGATATACTTTAAGAGTCCTTAAAACTAGGTACACATCACTGCAGAGAAGATTGGCACAGAGGAGGAGAGGTGTTAAGTGGAAAGGTAGGGGCAGCAATGAGAGAAAAGATGGTGCAATGTCATGAAGACCAATAGACCCAACACAGTAGGGCCAATGCGAAGAAAAACCAGTAAAACACAAATGAAACAAAACAAAACAAAACCCCAGCCATTTAAAACATGTCTAAAAGCCATATGATGCACTTCCAACTTCTTCAACAGAGAAAGAAATCTGCCTTTCTAATAAGTGCCCCAGTTACAATTCTGGGAAAATTGAATCTCACAGGAAGTTGTTCAAGATCAAATAAATTATTGAAAAAAACTATGAAAAGACACTAAAACTCTTGAATTCCATCTGGTCCCTTGTTCTCGCCAAAACACTAAGCTTGTGATTTTGTTTGAAACCCCCCAGAACCCAAAAACTCTCTGAAAGCATGAGAAGAACATGGAAAAACCCTCCCGTCCATGTGAAGGAATCTCCTTTCCCTGGCACCAACGCCGTTGACTTTTTCCTCCGTATTTCCCATCATAAATTCTGTCACCATGTTTTACAGATGCCCTACTTATGAGGCTAAATATCGAACTGTTCACTTAAAGTCTTCCGACTGAAAAAAACGGGTGTGAGTTTCTCCCTTCTGATCCACTGGATTTGAACATAGCTCCCCTGTGAGGTAACACTGGACACCATGTCTGGTGGGCTTTTACAGCTGCCTAAGGGTGTGGGGCCCAGTATGGGCCCATGGGAGTTTGGGGGGAGGAGGAGACTGCCACTCAAAGTACACTGGGATGTTCACAGCTGCGTGCATGGTGTGAGTGGAAAGGGGAAACACTGAACAGAAAAGCATAGACACATTTGAAGTATGACCCCACAGAAAATAAACAGAAACCCGAGGATTACATTAGGATCAAAACTCCACACCAACCAATCAGAATATCAGTCCATGAGGACTATCGAGAAAGAATGTGTCGATAAAATAATCATTATGTTCAGTGTTTCTTAAACTTAAAAAAAAAAGAAAGAAAAAGCCCTTACTATGGTTTCTTCTCTCTACCAGCCCAGAAGTTTTGTGTAACGTTTTACTTTCTGTAGTTGTTATTATGAAAATATAGACATTTGGGGGGGGAAATCCAGCTACAAATACCACCTCCCCGTGCCAGGGTATTCTTCTCTGCTGGGATTCTCTCTGATACATTTGGAGGAGAAAACAGTTGCCATTTCTGAGAATGTGATGTTGCCCACTTAGCGGAGGTGTGGAATGAGGGCAAGTAGGAAGTGTCCTCACCCAGAGAGGATGGTGTAGTGTTACAGGAGAGGATCACGCAATGGCTTCCTGCACTAAGAGAACGTTTTCATCTTGGTCTCAAGGTTCAAGTTATTCTTCCCCACAAAAAAAAGAAAAATTGAGAACATGGTATCCATCACTGCCAAGTAAGTTAAGTCCACGATGCCTTCGAGCAAGAGACACAGATAAGCAGAGGAAAGCTTTGATACCGTCAAAACACTCACATCAGGGACAACACCATTTCTGGGTAATGCAGATAAATAACTGCAGTGGATGTTTTTGCAGAATGGTGGATGGAGAGTAAGCCACTTGGAAAGCGATAATAAAATTCCATATTTATGGTGAACTTCGGTTTGGTGGGGGTTTTTTGGTTTGGTTTGGTTTTGGTTTCAGTCTTTGCGTAAGTATAGACTGCAGCTTCTGAATTTTTTTCAAAATCTTAAAAATAGTTATTTTAAAATCTGTATATGTACACAAGTCAGTTTTGATACAGAATGACATGAGTCTGGAGCTGGACTCCTCAGACAGAATCGGAAGTATATGAATCGTGTTAAGATGCAGTAAGAGAATTCGCCGGCCCTACTTGGCTGAGGATGCCATCAATTTCCATTGAGGAACAATTAAAAGTTTAGAAGTTCATATCAGAACATTATTAGGTATTATGTCTGGTTCACAGCATAATTCTACTTTAGTTAACTGTGTGGTGAACTATTCTCATTCCGTAAATTAATTCTGTTTCAAATAAATTTACTGGAAATGTTCTATGGACCAGAAAGCATGCTAGATAGGCCCTTGGAGATACAAACAATAGACTTCAATCATTCTCAAAAAATCCTTTTATCTTCTCACAATTCCTAGTTCAATCTCCCTCCAAATATTGTCATAACAAGCCAGGTGGAGCCCAAAGGATCAGCCACAATGCCAGTAACTAGAGAGAGTGTGCAAAATTGGTCAGCATCCTAGCTGAAGCACTCTGCCAGAAAACTTCCATCCAACAGGGGGCGCTGCACGTCCAAAATGTATTCACTTTTTTTCCTGATTGGATATTCCCATGAACTTCTTTTTTGGTTGTTTTTAGAAGCTATTTGGTAACCATACAATCTCCTAAAATGGAATTTTTAAAGTTCAAAGGAACTTTTGAAATCAGACACTAGAGTACATTTTGGACCCTCTAAAATTTTAAGGTGGATATTTTTGAACTGTGCTCATTAATGCATCCTCCTCTACTAAAAATGGAGCAGACATGGTTGAACTAATGCTTAAGTGATCTAACACCCCGGAACTGTGGGGATTTCTAACACCTTGCTTTCATCTCTGGGTAAAACTATGAGCTTTCATTAAAATGAAAATCAATCTTAAATAGCTTGGACACTTTCAAGCTGTGAACATCAACCATATGTGCAAACCTGGGCAAGATTTGTCTCTGTGGGATTTTGTGAGTGGGAGGAGGAAATGGATCATCAGATGACTGGACAGATGTTCAAAGAGATCCTGACATGGCAAGACAACCGGCATCCATTTCAGTTTCCTCGGAGGCAAACTGAGAGAACAAACAAATGCCTCGAGGTAAAGCTAAGAAAGCAAATTACAGGCCAGTTGATAAAGCAATTTGAAAACTCAAGATTCAACTAATAGCGAACACATTTTCTTACGAGCAAAAACACTCACCGAGAAAGGAAATAAACCTATCGTGTTGGTACCTAGTAAACGTGTTACCACCACAAAGGGTTTGAACTCAGGACAGTTGCTCAAATCTACTCTTTGTAGCTGATGTGAAAAACAAAAGGCTTAGACTTACTCTGCAACAATTCGAAGTAATCTTTCCTCTGCTTTTGGTCTCAAAGAAATGCTATGAGTAATGTTTTCTTCTGCTTTCAACGAATCACAAGTTCCTATGTAGGAATTGACATATGAAAAGAAACTAAAGAAGGCGGCATGGAAACTCAAGAAGGTGAAGAGAAAAGAGTGAAAGGACATCTTAAAGAATCTGTTATTTGTTACCCTGTAAGGGATCTGGTTCACTCAGTTTTCTTAATCTGGGCATTAGAATCATGACTGCTAGTCCAAGATCAGTAGAGTTCACAGTGGGTCCAGTGGATGGAAGCATGGCTGCCATGACACTTACTGTAACGTCATCAAACAACTCACCCTAGTACCAACTGGCTAGCACCATGTCACACCCATCTTCTTGGGGCCCACACTTACAGCTCTTCCAAACCAATTAGCTTCTAACTTGTCTGAGTTACATAGTAAGAAATATTGCTAGATGGACAGGGTCGCTTACATTGACTTCATATCTTCTCATCAGGCAGTAATGACAATTCGTTGAAGAAAATGTATTTTGCCAAACCATGTGGTTGCCTTCTTTACACAAGATATTTTGCTCTAGGACTTCCCTTGACTTGGCCAAACACCTCCTTTTGCTTTGACTTAAAAGTATATTTCCAAAAATCTGTGTTACCAAAATAAATGATTGCAGGCCCAGTTGTCAACTAAGAAATTAAAGCTGAATTCATTAGATTCTCCTGTCTCCCTGCTCCCCAAGGTGGGCATTTATCTGTTTTTCATTTTCCTGACTAAGCAGTTAGAGATTCTGCAATAAGTCAGAGAGTCTCTGCTGCTCTTAATCGACTTAAGTGTATTTAACATTAACGATTAATAAATATCATGAATATGTATGTTCACCCAAAAAACTACATGAGAGTATTTTTAAAAGTTTTACTCATAACTGCCAAAAGCCGAATGTCCTCCACCTGCCTAGTAGGTAAACAAACTGTGGACATACAGTGACATGTAGTGAGATGCTACCTAGAAGCACCTTTCTTTTTTCTCCCTATTGAACCCTGTAAAAACATGAATAAGCCTAAAATGCATTCGGCTAAGTGAAAGCAAAGCCAGATTCAAAAGGGTGTACTATGTGATTCAATTTATATGACTGTTCTGGAAAATGCAAAATTATAGAGACAGAAGGCAAATCGGTGATTGCCAGAGGCTGGGGAAGGATTGACTACAAAAGAACAAAGGAGCTCACGAGAATTTGAGGTTTCATGAAACTGTTCTTTGATTGCGCTGATTTGCCGAAAGGGGAGATTAAACTGTATGCAAATTGTGCCCCACTACAAAATGAAAAAAAAAAATAAATGAATGAATCACTGAGCTCCATTTGAAATTAGAAATTCAAAATAATGGTTAGAGCATGCGAGGGATGAAGAGAAATCTTATTCATTTCAAGTCAGACTTGCCTGTGGCTG
This sequence comes from Cryptoprocta ferox, assembly GCA_028646485.1. NCBI lineage: Eukaryota > Metazoa > Chordata > Mammalia > Carnivora > Eupleridae > Cryptoprocta > Cryptoprocta ferox. The sequence goes on from CM053571.1 coordinate 127,273,744, forward strand.
ATAGCACCTACACCTCCAGATTCAAGGACATCACTAATGATATCAAGCGGTTATAAGAAAAATTAAGAAAAAAAATTAGAAGAATTAAGTGCATACAGTTTCTGCCCCCCTCAATCTTTGCTCCCCTTCGGTGCCTGGTCATAGTTTGTCATCATACTTTAGGACTCGTATAAGGGCAGGTAAATCTAAATTTATGAAAGGACCACGCTACAAAGACCCCTTCCAATGACAGTTGTAAATGAGAGGGATGGCCCATGAAAATTGTTACAAGGGGCAGGCGGATTTCTTTCCTTTTTTCTTTTTTAATTTTTTAATGTTTGTTTATTTCCGAGAGAGAGGGAGGGAGAGCAAGCGCACAAGTGGGTGAGGGGCAGAGAGAGAACTGGAGACACAGAATCCAAAGCAGGCGTTTAGGCTCTGAGCTGTCAGCACAGAGCCCAATGCGGGGCTCGAACTCACAAACTGTGAGATCATGACCTGAGGCAAAGTAGAATGCTCAACTGACTGAGCCACCCAGGTGCCCCAGATCTCTAAGCAGACCTTCACAACCTTCCTACCTACAAGGCAGGTTAATAAAGGCAGGTCCAGCCAGTGTTTGGAAACAAGTGGCCACAAGGCACGCACAGAAGGGAGCCAGTGGGTCTAGATCTGCACTAGAGATCTCTGATCCAGTGCCGAGGATCCTTCCCTTGCTGCTGGGCCAGTCTGAGACAAGCGTTAGTGACAGATTACTTGAGTCTTGAGTCTGCTGCCCTTTCTATAACCGTCTTCTCTTTGAACCTTGTCCTAGGGGACTATTGTCAAGAGACTTCAGTTCCTAACAAAGGGAACATTCTCAGGTTCACCCTGGCCACCAACCTCACCAGCTAAGTTTAGGAGAGAAATGACTTCATACTATACACATTGCTTCACATGGCAGTATAAAGAACAAAAGGAACGTTTCGATTCTTCCAGGGGATTTAGAATTAAAAAGAAATATATCAGTGAGTCAGAAGGAAAACTGGTCATTTATCTAATTTAACATAACTTATTTTAAATCATGTTGAGCCTAAAATGAAGTTTCTTGTCCAAGACAAGATCATCTTAGCCCAAGACCAAATCGTAAATTTATAAAAGTTAAAAAAGAAAAGGAAAGAAAAGCCAGGTTTTTATGTTCAGTGTATGTAAACAAAGTTAATGTTTTGGACTGAATTAATTCCTGTTCTCATAAGTGGTGTCACTTGTAATTTTTCTGTCCTTGTTCCCTATCCTTATAATCTCTGCATAAACAAGTGGAAGGGTTTATATATGTAAGTTCTCAAAACTTGCAAATGAATTCACATGATAAAAATCCAGCTTTTCTTTTTATTTCAAAACAGTAGTGGAGCGCTTGGGTGGCTCAGTCAGCTACGCATCTTACACTGGGTTTCAGACCAAGTCTTGATCTCCGGACTTGTGAGTTCGAGCTCTCCATCAGGCTCTGTGCTGACAGCACAGAGCTTGCTTGGGATTCTCTGTCTCTCTCTCTTTCTTCTCCTCCCCACTCACACTCTCTTTCTGCTTCTCGGTCTCAAAAATAAATAAATGAACATTTAAAAAAAAAATCTGGGGCATCTGAATGGCTCAGTTGGTTGAGCATCTGACTTCGGCTAGGTCATGATCTCACAGCTCGTGAGTTCAAGCCCTGCATCGGGCTCTGTGCTGACAGCCCGGAGCCTGGAGCCTGCTTTGGATTCTGGGTCTCCCTCTTTCTCTGCCCTTCTCCTGCTCATGCTCTGACTCTCTGTCTCAAAAATAAATAAACATTAAAAAAATAAGAAAAAAATTTAAAAGCAGTAGAAACCTGTAAGCAATCATGTCACATAATTTTTCCCAAGTTTCAGTCATTTGGGCACTACCTTCACAACTTTTGCCACACCCAAGACCATTGTGCTAGTATGTTGTTAAGAGTTTTCTTAGCTGAAATTACATTAAAAGGAAATTTTGTATTACCATTTGCAGTGATTTGAATTTAGACTCATTCTGTAACTCATGTAGAGAAGTCTGTAAGAACACTTGGAATATAGATATTTTTAAGAACATAATTTGAAAGATTCATTGAGAACAGAAAAAATAAATTAGTAATTCATTAAAATGAATATATCACTTTTAAGATAAAACCTGAGAAAGTGAAAATCAGCCCTGTTGGGGTTCCTACAGGACTGGAATGTTCCTAATAAAATATCATCAATATTTCTAACAGAACCTATGCAAAGTCATAAAACATCTGCAAAATGGCCAACAATTCTTTCTTATAAATGATCAGTGCTTTACAAAAATAAATTCCAAATGGATTAGAGACCTAAATGTGAGACCTAAAAATCCTAGAAGAGAACACAGGCAGTAACCTCTTTGACATCAGCCATAACAAGTTTTTTCTACAGAGGTCTCCTGAGGCAAGGGAATCAAAAGCAAACATAAACTATTGGGACTACATCAAACTAAATAGCTTCTGCACAGTGAAGGAATTGGTCAACAGAACTAAAAGGCAGCCTACGATATGGGAGAAGATATTTGCAAATGGTAAATGTTAGTATCCAAATAAACTGATAAAAGGTTAGTATCCAAAATATATAAAGAACTTAAAAACTCAACACCCGAGAAACAAATAATCCAATTAAAAATGGGCAGAAGACATGAACAGGCATTTTTCCAAAGAAGACATCCAAATGGCCAGGTGAGACATGAGAAAATGTTCATCATCACTCACCATCAAGGAAATGGAAATCAAAACTACAATGAGATATCACCTCACACCTGTCTAAATGGCTAAAATCAATAACACAAGAAAAAACATGTGTTGGCAAGGATATAGAGAAAAAGAAACCCTTGTGCACCATTGGTAGGAATGAAAACTGGTACAGCCACTGTGTAAAACAGTATGGAGTTTTCTCAAAGAGTTAAACCTGAATTACTCCACAATCCAACAATTGGACTGCTGGGTATTTACCCATTGAATAGAAAAACACTAATTCGAATGGGGTACATGCACCTGATGTTTATAGCAGCATTATCTACAGTAGCCAAATGATGGAAACAGCCCAAGTGTCCATCAACTTTTGAATGGATAAAGAAGATGTGGTAAATATATATTAAATGCAATATCACTCAACCATAAAAAAGGATGAAATCTTGCCATCTGCAACAACATGGATGGAGCCAGAAAATATGATGCTAAGCAAAATAAGTCAGAGAAAGACAAATACCATATGACTTTACTCACACATAGAATTTAAGAAACAAAACAAATGAACAAAGGGGAAGAGAGAGATAGAGAGAGAAACCAAGAAACAGACTCTTACCTATAGAGAACAAACTGATGGTTACCAGAGGGGAAGTAGATAGGAGGGTGGGTTAAATGTGTGATGGGGATTAAGGAATGCACTTGTCGTGATGGGCACCTAGTGACGTATGGAATTGTTGAATCACTATACTATACACCTGGAACTAATATAACACTCTATGCTAACTAGAATTAAAATAAAAACTTTTAAAATTTTAAAAATTTTTAAAGAATTTTCTTTTAAATGATCAGTACTTTCTCATGATTAACAATCCCAGCTCCCCCTTGTTCCTCCCATCCTCTGAGCGAAGTTCACTTTGCTGAACTAACAACAATCCCAAACTGAGCTCAGCTCCTTCAACCCCTGCGCTAGCCTCGTAGAGCTGCGGTAACAAAGTCCTAGAGACTCAGGGCTTAAAGCAACAGAAATTTAGAGATGCCTGCGTGGCTCCCGTTGCTTAAGTGTCTGACTCCTGGTTTCAGCTCGTGTCATGATCTCACAGTTTGTGAGTTCAAGCTTCACCTCAGGCTCCATGCGCTGATGCCTTGAGGTCTGCTTGGAATTCTCTCTCTCCCTCTCTCTCTCTCTCTCTCTCCACCCCCTTGCTGGCTTTCTCTTTCTCTTTCACTCTATCCCTCTCTAAATAAACAAACAAACAAACAAATAAATAAATAAATAAGCTTAAACATTTTAGGAATAAAAAAAGCACCAGACATTTATTCTCTCACAGTTCTGGAGGCTACTGGGTTTCACCAGGGCCATGCTCTTGCCTTTTCTAGCTTCTGGTGTTTGCCAGCAAATCTTGGCAAGTCCTTGGTCTGTAGATGCTTCACTCCAGTCACATGGCTGTCTTCTGTGTGTCTTCACCTCATCTTCCCTCCATGCATGCCCAAATTTCCCCTTTTTATATGGACACCAGTCATGTTGGAATCGGCTTCCCCCTAATGACTTAATTTTAGTCTGATTTTCCTCTGTAAAAAATCTATTTCCAAATAAGGCGATATCGTGAAGTCCTAAGGTTAAGATATCAAAGTATCTTTTGGGGGGACACAGCTCAGCCTATAATAGCTCCTTCTTAGAAGCAGTCGGCACAAGACCAAACTCCATAGTAGATGGCCCCCCACTCCCTCTTACCGGGATGCTTCACAGATCTTCTGTGAACCTTCCTTTATCAGCAAGCCGACTGATCTTAACTTTGACCTCAGATGTGTTTCTGGAGGCCTTTGACATCAGGACCTCAAAAGTTCTGTCATTTCAGATCATCTCCCCACCATGGTAGATGTGACACACTTTACTAGACTTTGCTTTAACAAGCCCCATCTAAACCCAGTACTAAGCAAATGCTTAAAGCTGGGTGGTAGGGGCACCTGGGTGGCTAGTCGGTGGAGTGGCTGACTTTGGCTAGTTGGTTCGTGGGTTTGAGCCCCACATCGGGCTCTGTGCTGACAGCACGGAACCTGGAACCTGCTTCAGATTCTGTGTCTCCCTCTCTCTCTGCCCCTCCGCCATTCACATTCTCTCTGTCTGTCTCTCTCTCAAATAAACAATTTAAAAAAATTTCTTAAAAAACTGCGTGGTGTAACATGACGGTTAGAGCTTATAACCAAACCACAAAACCACAGGACCAGCATTTGGTTGGAAGCATCTCAAGTTAGTGATTCTCAAAACCCCTGTCATCTGATCCATAAAAGTATAATAGCACCTACCTCATTTTGCAATCAGCGTCATATGAAGTAATGCATATAAAGTGCTCACTCAGCTCAGACAGGGCATGTGCTAATTCTTCAATTAGTGTTGGCAATAATGACTGATATGATGTCAGATCCATAAAATTTGAGAATGACGGAACTAGACTTGTCCTTAAAGATCCCAGTCCAGCCTCCACATCTGCTGGAGGGGGACGCTGAGCGCTGGACGGGTTAGGTGTCACACGGGACCACCTCGAAGTGTCTGTGGTTCTTATTGTCAATAGCACTCAAAATCAAAGACCTTTGCCGAGCTCTTCAATTAGACACAACCCTATAGAAGGGCACTTTCCTGAAAACAAAGCACAGGCTAATGAATTGTTTCACGTCGCATCTAGTTTTCTATCAATTCCCTTCAAATGTCAATGTTAAATCCTCAGTGGGAGGATTTAATCATACTGAGGGTGGAAACGGAAAATGTGGTGACAATCCTGCTTATATTAAGCATAATAAAGTTGTTTTTAGAAGTGAATGAAGTGAATTATATTGAATTATATTAAATACCACTCATTTGTATTCCCCCACCTGGCCAAGTAAATAACTGAAATTAAGTGTTATAACTAACTTTAAAAATCCTAGAACACAGAGTTTTTCTAGCTCTCTAAATTTAAACAATTCCAAAAATCCAAAAGGAACTGGTAGAAATGAGTATCCTCAAAGAAAAGGAGGAAATTTAAAATTATAAAATATATGTTTCTCTTCAAATTTTATTAACTCTTGATGTTTAGATTAATCTTTTGTAGTGGGTAATGTAATTCTTAGTGTTTTTCTCTATTTCTCTGGTCTCTGGGAGTCAGAATTGAGTCCAACATTAAATTCAATGCAAAGATTTGACAACATAGTTACCTTGGGCTTCTGGTATTATTTCTTACACATACCTTTCTTGTCCTCTCCCTCCTTCCTCCTTCATGATCACTTTCTTCCCCATGACCTTCACACTTACACTCTTTCATTTTTTCTCATATTTACTGTAACTCTATTTAAGGACTAGTGTGTTGGCAAAGTGAAAATGGAAGGCTGCTATGGGCTAAACTGTATCTCCCCAAAATTCATGAACTGAAGACTTAATTCTTAGTGCCTCAGCATGTGACTCTATTTGGAGATAGGGCCTTTAAAGATGTGATTACAGTAAAACAGGGCCGTTCAGCTCGTTTGTGAGAAGAGGAGATTAGGACACACACAACACAGACAGATGGAGGTGTGGTGATCCTAAAAACCAAATGCCTGGCTATAGGGTCAATAAATCAGTCTAGTGAGGAATAGGGGGGATCTGAAGTAAGGCACTGGCACTATAAATGAATGAAGCTTGTTAACCAGTTGGATATTGTCAATGAGGAAAAAAGGATGCTTGTGAGAGTCTCCAGGCCTACGTTTTGGCTGCCTGGGCACCAGTGACTGAGAACAGGACAGGTTTGAGATGCAAGCAATTTGTGCAGTTATATCTAAGCAGGGTAAGGCTTAGGCAAGCCAGGGAAACAAATGGTTGGAGAACTAGTTCTTGAGCTCAAAATGCACCTTGAAAATATAGTGGTAAGTGAAAGAAACCAGACACAAAAGGTCACTTGCTTAGTCTGTTCGGGCTGCTATAACAAAATATCATAAAGTAGGTAGTTTATAGACAACAAATATTTATTTCTTATGGTTCTAAAACCTGGGAAGTCCAAGATCAAGTCACTGGCAGATTCAGTGTCTGGTGAAAGCCCATTTCCTAGATGGCTGTGTTTTTGCTGCATCCTCACATGGTAGAAGGAGCAGGGGAGCTCTCTGGGGTCCCTCTGGAAGGACACTAACCCCATTCACAAGGGCTCCATCCTTGTGACCTAATCACCTCCCAAAGGTCCCACCTTCAAATACCATCAGCCTGGGGTTAGGTTTCAATATGTCAGTTTTAAGAGGCCACAGACATTCAGACCATAGCAACCACGTATAGTTTGATTCCATTTATATGAAGTGTCCAGAAGAGATAAATCTGCAGAGACAGAAAGTAAAATAGTGGTTGCCAGGAGCTTGGGCAGAAGGGACTGAGGAAAAGCTGTTAATGGGGATGGGTTTATTTTTGGGGTGCTAAAAACATTCTGAAATTAGACAGTGGTGATCATTACATGACCTTATAAATATGCTAAAACACATTGAATTATACACTTTAAAAGTGTATCATTTATGTTTGTGAATTTACCAGTGATTTATGATGTGTGGATTATACCTCAATAAAAAAAGAATTTTGGATGCAGAAGAAAAAGCAATCATAACGTAGAAGTGATTGCTGAAGTCACGGGCTTGGAGGAGTTTCCCTAGGGAGATTAGGAAAAGTCAAAAAATTAAAAATTATGCTTTTATTATTCAAAAAAAAACCTTAAGACCCCTTAGGAAGTGGCCAAGAGGGAAATAAACAAATAAGCATAAGGATTTCCTTATCTTTGGAGGATCTGACTCTCAAAATATCTGTGACCCATTCATCATCTATTATACAATCTTGGATAAGACATGTGACAGCAGCACACAGAAAGAAACGTTCGGTGTCCATCATCTGTTTGGCTGTAGAGCTTTGTTTCCACTACTTGCTCAGATGTGCTATTCAGCTCACAGCACATGTCCATCTGCGAATGGAACCTAGTCTGTATTCAAATTTCAGTGTAATAGTTCATTATTCCCTTGACTTTGGTCAGTATCCCCCGTAGGGGCTGTTACCACTTCAAAACAGTGATCTCTGAGTATTCTTTGTTATCTTGAACTAACTTCTGGCTAAAGATTGGCCGTGGAAGGAAAGATAGTGCATGGTGGCTAATGATACAGATATTTACATTGCAGAGGTAGATTTCTTAACTTCTCTAAGGCTGTAATTCTATTTAGCGAAGGCTTCTTAAGTGCAGTATACCTCAAAGCAGTGGATTTCGTCCACCATCCACCTCCTGGACATTTGACAATGTCTGGAGACATTCTTGATTGTCAAGACTTCACAAGGAGTAGGAAGAGAGGTTTCTACTCTATCCAGTGGTAGAAGCCAGGGATGACACTAAACATCCCATAATGCACAGGACAGCCCCCCTCCAACAAAAATTATCCAGCCTAGTAAGTCTCCCTAGTGTTGAGGTTGAGATAGTCTGCTTCAAAGTAATGATGACATATAATGACCGTAATATTAACGGGAGACCATCCATGTTTCAGGATCATAAATGAGTCAATGTGGCCTAAGGATTTGTTGCAATCCTTAGTTGGGGCAGGACTTATGCAAACCCTTAACCAATTTTTTCTAGACTTCTGCATTAGAAAGTCATGATCTTCATTTTAAATAGCCCACATGGCATTACATAACACGTGTCTTACATCTTTGGTGCGTTCTCTCTTTGCTCTTGCTCACACATTATCTCCATCCATAGCGCAGAGTGCAAACCAGTGGGGAAGCTACAACAAACAAGAAAATCTCACCTTTATCACCTATCTGTGGAGACCGTGCACTTGGGCACACCAAAGTGCCCAGAGCAAACAGAAAGAATGTTGGTTTTCTCTCTATTCATTTAAATTAGCAAATGAAGAAGCTGGTAAAACAAGTTTATGGCCTGGTCAAAGTTTGGCACTTTGAAAGTTTCACCTCATTATGTGGGTTTAATATAAACATGAAATCAGCTTAATTAATCTTGACCATCAAAGCTATAAACATGTTTTCGACCAGGATTTCCCATAAGCCCTAGGGCATGTCTAAGGGTAATTTAACCACTTAATTCTCTTCCTCCTGAACCAGAGCACTGTGACTTTCTACACTTCCCCCTTCCTAATGAAGAAGAAGAAAATGAGTGCTGCAGACAGTGAGTGAGTATAGATGGACAGATGACAGAAATGTGCCCTGTTTTATGTTCTACAAAGACAATTCATCACTCAAACGTTCGGCTCCTCTGGAATGGACTAGTCCACCTGATCTCCAGTCTGAGGGCCCAAGAGAATTTGAGAATATTTCTCCTCCAATTTTCTGTCAACTGTGATAAACCCAGGTGTAAGTGTTGACAGCTTAAGGAATAAAGACAAAGGCTGTTTTTTTCCATGAAGGAGTCGCATTTCTGGGCCTCCCTGCCTCTCTTGAAGCTATTTGGCTGGAGTCTTGCTAGCCTTTAAATAAGCTTAAAGGTAAATCCAAAATCCCCATCAGTCTATTAAAATGACACAAATGAATCAGCATTCTTCAGATAAAGAAAAAATCTAAAACGCTCATTATTTCATTCATTCATTAATCCAAAACAGAAAATACAGGCTCTGTCCATGCGGCAAATAAAGTCTAGTTTGAAAAAAAATGCGCATATAAATATGTAATTATAATGTAAGGCCGAGAAAGATATATGAAATAAAATCTCTCAACTACTTTTAGAACTTGCAGAATGAAGTCGAAACTCCAGAGCTCATCACATAACACACTTTATGATTTGGCTTCTGGCAACATCTCCCGCCTTATTTCCCAACACCTCTCTCTGCTCTGTTTAACTCCACCAAAATGAACTACCACCACCATGCTTTTGCTCATAATTTTTCTTTAGCTGGACTATGCTTCCTGTCTCCCTTTTCATCTAATCAACCCTTGGCCTTCTTCAAAATTTGACCCAAGCATCACTTTTGTAGAAAATCTTCCACAAAGACTCTTCCTGGCTCTCCCTGAGCCCTGGACTTCTCTTTGTCATTGCACACTACTGCATTTGTCTTTCCAGCTGAATCCTTGAGAGCCTAAGAGAGACCGTGAGCAGTGAAAGAACCTAGAAAATAAAGAGATATAGAGTTCATGTATCATTTAAGATGTACCTAAAAGAAGGTAAGATTTAGGGGTGCCTGGGTGGCACCAGTTAAGCGTCCAACTTCAGTCAGGTCATGATCTCACTGTTCGAGAGTTTGAGCCCTGTGTCAGGCTCTGTACTGACAGCTTGGAGCCTGGAGCCTGCTTCAGATTCTGCGTCTCCTTCTCTCTGTGCCTCCCCTGCTTGACTCTCTCTCTGTCTCTCTGAGTCTCTCTCTCTCTCTCTCTCAAAAATAAATAAATATTTGATGCCTTCTATCTATTTCATGATAATGTGCTAACAAGTTGTGTTAATGTTTTACTTAGCCAGAATTTTATTCATTTGTTAGGCCTTGGGAACATTATGTATATTGGTCTTAAACAAATAAATATAGGGTAACCTATATTTGGATTGTGACTTGTAGACTCAAACTAATCTTACTGCCTCTTTTTCACACTTGTTGGAAAGTCTGTGAAGAACATAGTAGGATAAAAATCTACAACTTTGGGAAATGTACATGATGTGAAACTGGGGTGCTATGTTAAAAATAAATGTACAATAACTAGGTGTTTAAGAAGGAGGAGGAGGAGAAGGAGGAGGAGGTAGGATTTGGACATTCAGAGGTCAGAAGAAGGTATTCAGCCCAGGTGGAGGGAATGAAGGTGAGAGCAAAGTTATGTGCAAAATCAGTGCAAGTACAGAGGAGATTCTTGGTGTACAGAGCCTTCACTTGATGCAAAGAATATATAAGTTGCTTTATTCATTTATGCCCTTTAATCTTCACAGCAACCACTAGTAAATATGATGTCTAAAGCCTAGGACGCACCCAGTGGAATAATAGGTGAGAATGGTAAACTGAGGCCATAATCTGAAAGGGTCGTTCTGTCTAGGGACATTACCAACTCTGGGGAAGCATTTGGAAACACCCGGTTGTCAGAGTGACAGGAAGACACTCTGCATGCTAAACATCCTGCTGTGTACAGAGCAACCCTTAACAGTGAAGGACTGTCTTGTTGAAATGTCATTGTGGACCAACTCTGAACATCCTCAGAGGGTCTTCAAAGTCAGGCTGAGGCATTGGAACGTTAGTTGGTACTTAATGGGAAGTGAATGAAGACTTTATAGCCTGCACAAGACACTTAAAGAATAAGGCTTTGACCTCTTAGATCTCTCCCTGAGGTTCCCCTCACGTCCCAGGGGTAATCCAACTAGGAATGGCCACGAGAACAGAATCATTCACTTGTCCTGCTCAAGTGTACATGGAAATCAACGCATCTCGGCCAAGAGCTCACTAATAAAGTTGCGCCATCGTACTTACCGCCCCCCAGATGTCCTGAGTGAACAAACTGAAGCTCCGCGGGAATTGTTTCCGTACCTCCACAGGCTCTTTGGAAAGATGAGCCTTGGTTTTGAAAGGGGGAAAAAATTGTTTTACTCTGAGTGGAGAGTGAAATTGAAAGAGATTTTTATTGCTTTTGGAAAAGACTTCAAATGAGCAACTTTTCAAAAAGAATGCATCATTAAACAGATGTTAGAAGTTGAACCCAGTTCCAGAGGTATTACAACATGGCAGTTTAATTTTACCGTTGGTCCCAAGCAGCCCCGCCAGGGGACGCAGTCATTAGCCTTCAAGTACAAAACACAATAACATCCCAGGCCTCTGACAGAAGACGAGCAGGGCCTGAGTGGTGTCTCTGAAGTAATTATAGACTGCATTTTGGTAGGAGGTACAGTCCTGGGTACCTCAGGTCTGGACACTTAACAGTGGAAACTTCAAAAGTAGTGGCGGTGTTCTTCTAACTTATGACTCAGAAAATGAGGCTGAACATGGGAACCAGGAGGATAATTCAGTAATTTGACCATTTTAGTGGACACATTTATACCTCTGAGTGGCCCGGATGGCCCATTTGCAAAGACACCGTATGGTAATATAAACCTCACATATCTGCCTTCTAAAGATATAAAATATCCCACCTGGGGAAAAGCGAATGGCGGGCACTATATTCCAGAATTTTACACCACAGACTAGATTTTGCATTTTGCATTTGCCTAAATGATGAGATTCTGTCTGTTTTCAACTCATTCCTTGGTTCTTTGCATCACCTGCTGCTACATATTTACTTATCTGGGTTTGCAAAAGCACTCTGATATAAAAATTGTAAATGTCCTTCTATCCCCACCTGAATCCTGATAACAACAGCTGGCCCAACCAGCTGAAAATATCATGTGCTAACGACCAGAGTTAGGGTGAACTGGGAGAGGGTTGTGGATATGAATTGCTGTAGTTAAAAGTCAGATTTCCTTTCTTATATCTCTCTTTTTTAAAAGACCTCTACCGCTATTTGCAGATGCTAATAATACTGAATTCATGGGATTCTCGGCACGATGCTCTAAGTAATCCTTTGTTCATTCAAAATTTCACAATTGGGGGGTGACAAGGAAAAGGGGGGGTGGAGACTGGTTTTGATTAGAAGACTTGATTACATGAAGATTAAAGTTGCCAGAAAAATACATTCACACTTGACTTTCCAGATACACAACAATGCTTTAGTATAAAGTATGCCTCATGCAATATTTGCCCACGTATTGCATGAAATATACTTAAACTCAAAAATATCCATTCTGTATCTGAAATTCAAATTGAACTGGGTGCCTTGTCTATTTGTTTGCTAAATCTGACATCCTTATTAAAATGAGAAATTGATGAGCAGATATATTCATTCAATTCCCAAATTTCAATGTGTTAAAGGGGGCAGTGCTGCCATTATTAACAGTACCAAAAGCATAACATTTTTAAATTTATATTTAGCTTTGAGGTAAATTGGTGTATTGATATTTGGACACGAGCGTGCTCTTATGTTCAAGGAATTCACATCACTAAAAACTGTGAAGGGCCACTGAAGGAGCTGAATGTCATCAGCGTCTTCTCCAGCCACAACCCCCTCCCTCATTCCATTATCCCAGTACAGGCTCCTTCTCAAATTAATGGAAAACAGAAACCGAAGCAGAAAGATGCATCTTTATGAGCATTTCAGAACTTAGAACTGAATTAAGTTTTTACATTTTTTACATCTTTATTTACTTATTTTGAAAGGAGTCGGGGACAGCAAACGAGGGAGAAAGAAAGGATCCAAAAAGCAGGCTAGGCACTGTCAGCAGAGAGCCCAATGTGGGGATAGAACTCACGAGCCATGAGATCATGACCTGAGCTGAAACCAAGAGTTGGATGCTTAACTGACTGAGTCACCCAGGTGCCCCAAGTTTTTATAGTTTAAATAGGAGTTTTTCCTTATTATTGTCTCCACTCAAAATTTTATTATTGTTCGCCTTCAACCAGGGCACGGCGCAAGAGCTGTCAGTATGGATTTGAAAAATAAATAGATGGTAGATGATGATAGACAGATAGATGATAGATAGATGATAGATAAGATGCTATGGGTACATTAAAATGTCAATGTCTTGTGAAACGAGTTGTTAGGTTTGGTCTCCAGTCATATACCAAATAGCTGTGTGCTGCTAAACAGAGCATAAAAAGAGTAAAACTTCCTTTACCTACCGGAAATGCAATGTGTCTCTTATCTTATTATGCGCTGCGAAGAGAAGCACAAGACAGCGCTGGTGAAATTCAGCAAGCGCTGTTTTTGAACTTCCCCCCGAGAATCCTGAAGATGGACGCAAATACTGAGACAACACTACCTTCATGAAACAGAGGTCAATGACCCAAAGGAAAACCGTACTGCTACAAATATTGCCTCTCTGGCTTGGGAAACCTTAACCATGTGGAATGCAAAATGACATAAATTGCTTAGATTCCTATGGTGCTGCCTGACTTACACCCCAGCCAAATAGGCACAACAGTATCGACGAGGCAGCGTCAGCAGAGTTAACCAGCCACATCTCCTCAAGATGATGTGGCGACAAGCTATGACTATGGCTTTTGGGGAACTGGTACTGCAGCCCAGAGGTGTCCAAATAACTTTCTTCTGGATTCCAAGAGCTTCTGTGAAGTGGGGGAAGGTGTTAGAGAAGTCACATTTCTGGGAATAAAGTCCAGATATGAGCCTATCGAGTAAATGACGTTATTTGATGACACTAATATACTAAGAAGATTTGGGGACAAAAACATGACCCCAAAACCTTGATTGCTACGTTGTTTGGCACAGACGTGACTGGGAAAACACTATGATTTCAAAAATCACACAAACAGAGTGGGCGTGAGAGTGAAATTCTGAGTACTCAAATATGGACCTGAGTTCAGTGTAGTTCAAATCCAATGAGCATTTAATAAGGTCTCCATGAGAGAGTGAGGGTAGCAATTACCACAGATTCTTAGCTAAGCTGTAAGCACAACACGTAAGACATTCCTCCTTTCCTTTCTTCTTTCCTTTTGAAAAACAATAATATTGCCATCTTTGGGCTCTAAATGTAAATTTAAAACGGATTGGAAAAGACTCCAGTCAGACAGGGTCAACCCATGAATGCGACTTAGAAGAGCATGCTGATCTTAGCTTTGATCTGGGAAAGGAAAGATAAGTCAGTCCTCAAGATTAAACCTTGGGATTTATCAGCGGGACAATGTTGCTGATCTTCAATGTCCTCCTCCTAGCATATAGGGCAAAATGGGAAGTCTATGATAAAGATATTTAAAACTGTGACTCTTGAAATTTAAAAAAAAAAAAAAAGACGTTTCAGTAGAATCCATAGAATATAGAAGAAATTACTGCAATTTACAAATGTTGATATATTGGGATTTTGCTAAGGTCCCTGTTACCCAGAACAGCTCCCAAGGAGCCTAACAAAGCATATAAAATATATAGACTTCTTTGTACCAAAACAGTAAGAGATCTTGTAAACTATTAAACGTTGGTTCTATCCTGTAACACCTCAGCACCTGATTGACAAGTAATGAAATAAGGTTTTCCGAGGGAACCGTAGAAGGGGCAGGGTGTGTGGACCAGATGAGGGTCCGAGGCAGTGCGGAAAGCAAAGGAGGGAACCTCTAAGTGCTGAAAAGAGCCCAGACGTAAGAGGAAAGACTTTCAGTTGCAGATAGAACGGCCTCGAAGAACTAACTTCCTGTTAAATGAATCCTAGACACACTGGAGACGTGAGACATGCATCGCAAAGCTCAGCCCCTGTATAACATATCCCCCCACCTGCGAGTCTAAGGAAGGGAAACCAGGAGCTCCACAGGCAGTGACCAGATGAGAATGGAGTGGGTAGTAAAATATAATGGTGATTCGGGGGGGAGAAGAGCTATGATTCATTCAGTACAGCTGTGCCATTTGTGAGTAATCCGATTCTCTGACACGTGGGGCAATAACTTCACAATTTCCAACATTATTTTCCTTCTCCCAGCATATTGCTGCGTTGAGATGTAGAGAGCCATCTCGGCATCCTTATTTACCACTTTAATAAATATTCATGAAGCACTTTACTGTAATCCTTTCAGACTCCCACACTGTGGGGGTGATACAATTAAACTATCCTGCAGGTCCCCTTCCACAGAAAATGCTGTAATGTACATCTGTTTATACCTTGTATGTTTTGTAGTTGAATTTCCTTACCCGGAATATTTATAGCTCGGCTCTAAAAGGAAATGCCACCTCCCACCTGAGATGGGGACTCAGCACTGAGTGATGATGGAAACTTAGCTTCACGCAGAAAACTTATCAATAAGCCACTGCCTCGGAGAATCCACTACTGTTTATTTCTCCCTTTCTAGCTTGTTGTCTAGAATGGAGGATTGCCTAATTGCTTTCTCTCCCGGTAGCTACAAAAATGAACTTTTAATCAAATACAAGTCTGTTGAGTCATTTAACTTAAATTTACCAAGCCATGGAATGACATTAGACTTGCATCTATAAAGGGAACATATTTGCAAGAAGTTGATATCAAGGAATTTTGTTTCCATCAACAAGACTTTCATCAGCAAGGAATGTGTAACTGCCAAGCGCTCTCATCTACAATTCAGCTGCTTGCTTCTCTATTTTTTCTCCTGCTGTCTTGAATCGCCCTTCCCAGCACTTAGTACTGTTTCTGACATCTAGATTTTCATTCACGTTAGCGCGGGTTTGTTTAGTTGATTTGTTTGGGGGCGGGGAGTCTCTTTCTCTCTCATTCCCCTTTGTAGAATAGCTTTCAGGCACCACATTGACTCCTTTCTGAGTTTATTGATTTTGGGGTGTGTATTCATGATTGCCCATTGTAGCTGGCACCTACTTTTTTGTAGCACATAAATAGGATTTTCCCTCCATGGCACTCGATATTTTGCCTGCCCCTGCTTCAGCTAATATCATATCAGCTTTAGTACTGCAGAGAATGAAATACAAGTAAATGATTTCCACTCTGAACTGGGTGACTTTAAGTTGGGACCCCTTACATGTATTTTTAGTCTATTGTGATGCTTCAGTAATCAAAGATTTTCAGGTAGTTCAGCAAAGAAACATCAGTTGCCATTGTTACTTACTTCTTACCCTGTGAAGATTCCTTCCCCAAAAAGGCAAAAAAAAAAAAAAAAAAGATAAGTAGGTAAAAATAAAATTCTTACTTCGAAGCAAAGAGATGAGTGAAATTAAAAAAAAATGGTGGCTTCCTTTCTAGTGTCTTCCTTTCAATTCTTTTCTAGCACCTTTGCACTTTTCATTATATAGTGAATTCTTATTTTTCTTGTTCCGTCTTCTCTCCTGTCCTCCCCAACCTCCCACTGTCCACTTGGAAAGGTTCAGATAAATGAATTTGCCTTTCTGCAACCTGAGATTAAGGTGTCTTCTTTTTCTTCTGAGGATTTCCTTTTAAGAGGAGATACTTCTTAAGGCAAAGGAATGAATCTCTAATGGAAGATTTCAAGTATTCCTGACAACTAGATAGGAAAGCTGTTGGAGGGTAGATTGAACTTTTCTAGTGTCTTTCAAATCATGCCAGATTTAACACTTTGATCTGTACTCTACTTCCCATTTGAAAAATGGATTTGAGGTAACTTATAAAAATATACAATGCAACAAAAATTTTAAATGATGGTAAAATTAGAGGTGAGAGTATAAATAAATAATAATAGAAGGGAAGATAAGTCAGGGATAACATTAGCACACAGAATATACACACAATAACAGCTTGAATGATTCTACACCTAGCGTCCAAGTTTACCTCCCAGCATTTTAGAGACAAAAGCAAAGTGAAAAGTATAACGAGCTACAAATTCACAGGGCTCTTAAGATGGAAAATACAGTTCAGAAGAAACTACACTCAGCAGTAACCAACCAGCTTCTGTGTGGGCTTAGTCTTTTATAGAATTTATAAAATGAAATTCTTTTTATTTATTTATTTAAAAAAATTTTTTTTCTTTTTTCTCTAATGTTTTATTTATTTTTGAGAGAGAAAGAGACAGCATGAGCAGGGGAGGGTCAGAGAGAGAGGGAGACAGAATCCGAACAGGCTCCAGGCTCTGAGCTAGCTGTCAGCACAGAGCCCGATGTGGGGCTGTGAACCCACGAACCGTGAGATCTTGACCTGAGCCGAAGCCAGACGCTCAGCCAATTGAACCACCCAGGCGCCCCATATAAAATGAAATTCTTAAGAGTTGTAGGACATTGTCTTTAGTAGCTATTTACAATACCGTGAAACTGGAAACAACACAAACCTCCATTCAATGAACAAACAAATCATGAAGTTACATTCAGTGGAATACTACTCAGCAGTAAAATGGAATAGAATATTGGAAAACACAATTACAAGGGTGAATTTTAAAATCATAACACTAAATAGAAGAGAAGTACAAAAGCGTACATACTCCATGATTCCATTTATATCAAATTCTTGAGCTTGCAAATGAATGTATAGTGACCGATGACAGATTAGTGTTTGCCCACTGCAGGAAGTCATGAGGACACCTTTGAGGGTCGTGTAAACGTTCTGTATCTTCACGGTGGCAGTGTATACAGGTGTATACATCTAAGACTCATTAACCTGTATGCTTTAAATGTTTTATTTTTTAAAAATTGTAGAAACTCTATTTATAATAGTCAAAAACTTCTATCAGCAAGTAGATGAATAAATAAGATATGACAGATCAATACGAGGCAATACTCCCACTCCCCAGTAAAAAGGAATGAACTTATGATACACCACACACAGCAATCTATATGAATCTCAAGATAATGATGCTGAGTAAAATACTGAAAAATGACTAGTCTATAGTGACAAGAAGCATAACCATGGATACTCGAGAAGAGGGGTAGAAGTGGGGAGAGGGAGGGAATCGGAAAGGGCATGAGAAAAGTTTGGGGGATTATGGGTATGTTCATTATCTGGATGGTAGTGATGGCTTCATGGGCACAGACATATGCCCAAATGTACCAAATTGTGCCCTTCAAATATATACAGTTTACTGTATATCGACTATACCTCAATAAAGCTGTTTAAAAATAAATACAGAATTGGGGCGCCTACGTGGCTCAGTCGGTTGCACGTCCGACATCGCCTCAGGTCATGATCTCACAGTTTGTGAGTTTGAGCCCCGCACCGGACTCTGTGCTGACAGCCAGAGCCTGGAGCCTGCTTCGGATTCTGTGTCTCCTTCTCTCTCTACCCGTCCTCCGCTTGTGCTTTGTCTCTCTCTGTCTCTCAAAAACAAATGTAAAAAAAATTTTTTTTAAATAAATACAGCATAAAGCTCTCAAGTGCCTCTCGTCCGTGCATAATTCTGTCTCCACCATGGGTAGAAAGCTCTAGCAAGGAAGGAGCCCGTGTGTAGGTATGTAGGTGTGCCTCCCAGGGCGTGTCCTGGCTTACTGACTGTGCTCAGTAAGTACCTGTCAAATTGTATTGTGATAGCTGAGAGTGATGGCTACTGGCTACATTTCTGGTCTATTATCTGCCACACACTTTTGTGAGCACTTTTCATTGATTGACTCTTTCATCTCCAAATAGCTCTCTAAGTTGAGTCTTATTATTACTCGACTTTGCAGCTGAAGAAACCCAGTCACCTAGCTCCAGAGCCCTAGCTCTCCTTACTATGAACCCGATAGTGCCTCTATGTTAATGCTGAAAATAAATGAGAGTTTTCAAGGATCTAAAGCCAAGACTTGAGAGTCTCTGGTGGGAGGAGTGGGCAGGTGGAGGGTGCCAGAGAGTTCAGAACCTAAGACAATGAGCCCAAAAGAGTAAATGAATGGGACTGAACTTGGAGTTAGAAAATTCAGTGGAAAGCCCTGACACTACCACCTCAGAGTTACTGCAAAGACCAAATGAGAAAATGGCTAGAATCGCCATGTTTGCCGGATGGCATCATGATGGTACTCCAGGACAAATCCATTTGGGTTACAAAAACGTAATTAGGAAGGGAGGTTTGCAGCACATTTCCTCTCAATTACAAGGGCGAATTTAGATTTCACATGGCAAGCAGCTGGCACAGTAAACCAAGCACCACCTCTTGTCACCCTCACACTTGTATTGTTGCCACATGTGGCATCTGGTTCATCTTCCAGGACGCTCATGGTTTGCTCATTGTGTAGTCATGAGAATCTCATGCAACGGGTGCCTAGCTTTCATTGATTTCTTTGGCCTCTACTGTTCTGTTTGGTTCTTTTTAAATTTTGTTAATGTTTATTTATTTTTGAGAGAGAGAGAGTGCGAGTGGGGAGGAGCAGAGAGAAAGGAAGAACCAGAATCCAAAGCAGGCTCCAGGCTCTGAGCTGTCAGCACAGAGCCTGACGCAGGGCTAGAACCCACAAACGGTGAGATCATGACCTGAGCCGAAGTCGGACACAACCGACTGAGCCACCAAGGCGCCACATGTTTGGTTCTTTTTTTAATTAAGTCTTTAATTATAAAGACATAATGTATCATATGTTTGCAATTTTTATTAGCTTTGTCTAAGCATCCCACATGCTGGATACCATTTATTACATAAGTCAACTACACAAGAGCTAGATGAACAAGCCTAGAAGAAATTATTATATATAGAAATATTATATTTATTTTATTATATTATGTTATAGATATTATAGAATCATCACAAAATCTGCTGTCTGCTATACCACAGTCACTAATGTTAACTGTTCGTATAATCAGGTCTATGTAATATATTTCAAGGTTGTGTTAGTATAAATGGATACTAATTTGAGGGCCCGAGGATGCTTTAAAAGTTTTTCTGTGTAAATTAATGGTGATCGGAAATTTGACTTGAACATTTACTTTAGAGGGGTTTTTCAGGAACAAATTAACCCTTGAAAGATAAGAGAAAGGGTACAAATAAATATAAGCAATTAACATGACAGCCATTATTCTTTAAACCTGCAACAACCCAAACTGAGTTCTAAGAAACAATACTGGGCCATTGTTTGCATGCAAAACTCTGGTTGAAAGTAAGTCATATAGTTCTGTATTATAGGGTTTCTCATAAGATATATTATGCAAGAAGAGAGTATGGTATACAGCTCTTCCCAAAAAGATTCATCTGACACTAATGTTTCCCGGTTAAGAATGGCCAAGTGTTTTGAAATTTATGGTTGATACTGAGAGACATTTAAGAGTATAAGCAGTATGCAGTAGTGAAAAAAAGTCTTTCAAATCTGAAGACCTGAGTTCAAACACTGACTCAAAAATTTACTAGGCAGGTGATTGAACCTCTCTAATCCTTAGTATCTTCATCTCTAAATCAGAACAGTAAAAACATCTATTCCACTGCTGTGTGTATGCGAACACAGAAGGCTATGTAAATTAGAGTGAGTTAGCTCGGGGAAGGTTCAGATTTTCCTGGCTCTCCTCTACCTTCAACAATCAATTCAGGGTCAGTAATCGCTTCAGCAAACTCTGCAATGTATTTTAGATTTCTAGGTCCTTGGACTAATTTAAAAGGTATTTACCATAGCTAAAGTAAATAGTAAGAAGGAAAAGTGTCCTCAATAAATTTCAGAAGACTGAAATTATACCAACCATCTTCTCCGATCACAGTGGAATGAAACTAGAAATTAATAGCAGAAGGAAAACTGGAAACTTCACAAAAATGTAAAATTAACACATTCTTGAGTCACCACTAGGTCAGAAACCGTTTGGGAGGTTTCTGCTCAAAGTTGAGTACGTTTAGGCAAAAGCCTCAAGAACCCAAGGCAGATTTGGACCTAGGAAAAGTCAAGAATCAGCTAAAGGTGTTCCCTACTTCCCATCTCTCCATAAATTGTCCTACTCTTTAACTTCCGTTCTCTTAGAAATCTTTACCTTCTGCGAGGAATTTTATACTTCCTTTTAATTCATATGAAAGTGTTAGTGGCAAATACAGGCATGTTTGATTTTTAAGTTAGCTTAAGAAGAGATATATGGAGAAAGCTGAAAATATTCTTTATTCCAATATTTCTTCTTTGTAAAGACTGAGTAGTATTTCCTTGTGTGTATATACGTGTGTATGTATATATACGTATATATACATATATATAATGAACATATATAATGAACATATATATGTATACGTGTGTATATGTGTATATATTTATACATATATATGTATATATGTATGTATGTGTGTATATATATGTATATATACACACCACATTTTAGTGTCCATCCATCTGGCAATGAACATTTGGGTTGTTTCCATATCTTAGCTATTGTGAATAACGAGATCCTGATTTTAGTGTTTTTGGATATATACCCAGAAGTGGAATGATATGGGAGTTCTATTTCCTCAATCATAAGGTATCCATTTCCTCTAGGTTATTCAGTTGGTTGGCAAAGAATTGTTCACAGGTATCTATTTTGACCCTTTCTTTTTATGTCATTAGTTATAATGCCTCCTGTTTTATTTCTATTTAGTTTAATCTTCTCTCTCTTCTTAGTGAGGCTAAGTGTCTGTCAACCTTTTCATCATTTGAAAAAAAACAACTCAGCATCATTGGTTTTTTTCTACTGTTTTTCTATTTTCTATTCAATTTATTCCTCATCTTTGTTATTTCCTCACTTCTGCTAACTTTGGTGTTGGTTCATTTTTCTTGTTTTAGCTCCTTCCTTAAGCTGTAAAGTTAGACTGTTTATTTGAGGTCTTTTTTCTTTTTTAGTTTATGGGTTTATTACTATGACCTTCCCTCTTAAAATCACTTCTGCTGCATCCTGTACTTTTGGTTTGTTGTGTTTGAGGAAGAGGGGGGGTTGTCTCCTGGTATTTTCTAATTTTCTCTTTTATTTCTTCTCTGACCTAGTGGTGACTCAAGAATGTGTTAATTTTGCATTTTTGTGAAGTTTCCAGTTTTCCTTCTGCTATTGATTTCCACTGTGATCAGAGAGGATGGTTGGTATAATTTCAGTCTTCTGAAATTTATCGAGACTTGTTTTGTGACCCAACATGCAATCCATCCTTGAGAAGCGTTTCTGTGTGCTTGAGAAGAATATGTATTCTGCTGTTGCAGGGTAGAATCCACTATATGTCTGTTAGTTCCAAGCGGTCTGTAGTTTTGCTCAAGTTCTGTTTTCTTACTAGCCTTCTATCTGAACATCCTATCCATGGTTGAAAGTGAAGAGTTGACATCTACTATTACTGTATTATTGCCTGCTTCTCCCTTTAGTTCTGTCAATGCTTTAGATACTATATATTTAGATACTCTGATGGGTGCATATGGATATATGTTTGTTATATCTTCCTGGTAAATTGACCCTTTTGTCATTATGGAATTTTTTTTGGTCTCTTTGATAGTTTCTGGAAAGTCTATTTTACTTGATATAAGTATAACCACCCTTTTCGTTATTATTTGCGTGGCATTTCTTTTTCTTTTTTTTTTTTTTTTATTTTTGAGAGAGAGAGAGAGACAGCGTGAGCAGGGGAGGGTCAGAGGGAGAGGGAGACACAGAATCCGAAGATAGGCTCCAGGCTCTGAGCTGTCAGCACAGAGCCTGATGCAGGGCTTGAACCCACAAACTGTGAGATCATGACCTGAGCCGAAGTCGGACGCTTAACCGACTGAGCCACCCAGGTGCCCCTGGCATATCTTTTTCAATCCCTTCACTTTTATCCTACATATGTCCTTAAATCTAAAGTGAGTGTCTTATAGGCAGCATACAGATGGGTGATTTTTTAATCCACTCAGCCATTTTATTTCTTTTGAGTTAAAAATTTAATCCATTTATATTTAAAGTATTTATTTATAGAGAAGGATTTACTGTCGCTTATTTGTTAGTTGTTTTCTTTAGTCTTGTATTTTGTCTGTACTTTCTTCTCTTGCTATCTTCCTTTATGTTTTGTTAATTTTTGTATTACTATGCTTTGATTCTTGTGTGTGTGTGTGTGTGTGTGTGTGTGTGTACAGTCGGTAGGTACTTTAATTTATCTATTGTTGAAGCCCTCTAGTGATTTTTTTCAGTTCAGTCATTGCATTATTTAGCTTCTTAATTTCTCTTTGAATTTTTTGTTTTATATTTTCTATCTCTGTTGGAAGGAAGACTCTTCACCCATGCTTTTAATGAGATTGTAGCAGAAGTTAGAAGGATAAAGCGAAGGTCTCTCCATTTCTTGCCTAATTTTAAATGTAACTATTAATAGTAACATTAATAGTAATAATTAAGAAGCATATAAATGCAGCTATTAATAAGAAAAAAACTATGTTTCAAAGAATTTGGACAAAATCTGGGTCGACCCAGGGCAACTGCTATAATCTAGGATTGATTATGCCAGGTAAGTTAGGATGTGTGGTCAATCTAATAACTAGATAAGCTATTTAATGAACAGTGAGATTGTTAAAGATGGAGGAGGAGGAGGAGGAGGAAGAGGGGGAGGAGAAAGGTGAAGGGAAGAGGAGGAGAAGGTGAAAATGAGTCTATGAGGAAGAAATGATATATCCAAGGCAATTTAGAAAAGTCATTGGACATAAAAGATGCTGTTTCTGTTCTGGCTGGGCCCATAAGTATGTCTTTGTTTCTTCCTTTTCATTCCAAAAATGATTTGTGCTTACTCAGTGCCAAAAGGGATGAACTAGATATTATATAAAATCCCTTCCAGTTCCAGCCTAGTGTGATCTCTTTCCTGCCTTCTTTAAGCCTAAACATAAAAAATCAGAAATGTTTCTGTGCTTTATAACAGGTTCAAAGCTTTTCAATATCACTGTATTTTTATGTTAATAGTTCACACACAATATGCAGAAATCTTGCCCGATTCAACCATCTTCATAGTGACTTAGGTTTTATTTTCAACTGTGAGTTTTAAACATAATTACTCTATGTGTGAAAAGAACCGATATTCCTTTTTTCCTTACATAACATTTGTCATTCCCAAAGCTATTTGTAATGAAAACAACTCTCCTGTTTCTAAAAAAAAAAAAAAAAAAAAAAAAAAAAAAAAAAAAAACCATAGTAGTCGCCTTCTTTACCCTTTTATTGTCAGCTTACTCAGCATTTACAAGTTTACGCTAATTAATTTGTGTGCCCTTCATTAAATGTGTACTGATTGGAGCCACAGTTAAGCATTGAGAAGCTCTCCAAGCAATTTCACCTATTTTACTATAATGAATTCACCAGGAGTATCAGCCACTTCCTGATCCGTGGACTTCTGAGATGACAACTACCACCCTTAGCTCCATATTTTGAGGACCAGTCACTGAACTTGACCTTGTGGGTGACTCTGACCCCCAGTCTGGCTCTTAGCCCAGACTGCTTATATCCTTGAGGTTGGACATGTGGTAATGATGCCCACAAGGAAGGGGGGGTATTAGTTCCTAAACTGTGGGTTCTGGGACTGTAATTACCACTTCAGAGCACAAGGGCAAAAGTATGAGCTGCTACTTCAAGCTCTCACTCTGTTTTTGGGCCACTTCTGCTTGACCCAACCTCACTCTGGAAAGTCATGTGCTTTCCTGTGGACCTATACTCACAAAGGCCTAGAAGAGATCAATAAAAGATGAACCAACTGATCTCCCTTCAGCAAGGTTAAGTGCACAGTGAAGACATGTGATTCTGCCTTCAAAGCCAGAAAGTCTTAGGCTGCAGTCATGTCCTGGCCGTGGGAATAAAGCAAGAACGCGGAGAGCAGTGCCTCCCAACAAGTGCTATGAGTTGTCAGTGGATTGCGAGCGATCTAATGGGTCTTATTTTTTAATGAAATACAAAAGAATTGAAAATATCAGGGGCATGTGGGTGGCTCAGTTGTTTGAACATCTCACTCTTGATTTCAGCTCAGGTGGTGGTCCCTGGGGGATTGAGCCCCACATTGAATTATTGAATTCTACACTGAGCATGGAGCCTGGTTAAGACTCTCTCTCTCTCTCTCTCTCTCTCTCTCTCTCTCTCTCTCTCCCCATTCTGTGCCTCTCCTCCACTCACTCTCTCTCTCTCTCAATCTCTCTCTCTCTCTCAAATTAAAAAAAAAACATATTCTTTTTAAAAGAAAAAGAAAATATTAGATAAATATGTTTACAATAAGTGTATTATTTCCTGAAATATTTATTTAGGCTATGTGTGCATGTGTTGTGGGTTGTAATGTAAAATATATATATTTTTCCTCTGAGTCTGAATCAAAACAAATTGGAAGGTCAACTCAGGATGTTGACTGAGGAGAAAGGAAACTTATTGGAAGACCTGGGTGGGAGAAAGGAGGACTTACGCTAAAACAAGAAATACAACTACGGGCAGAAAATGTAAATTGTAAAGGACAAATTTGGGCTCAACGAGTTAAAGAACAATTCCTTCCCAGCAGTGAAACATCCAGCCTCGTGAGGAAATGGGTTTCTATTTCAGAAGTACCTCAGCGGTCACCTGTATGAGCCGTGGAAGCCATTGCAATGCCTGGCTTTAGTGAGCCATAGCTCTAGATGATTCTCATCTGATTTTTGAAGCTTCTTTTTCTACAATGATCACAACCCTCCAAGTCGCTGATTTCTGCCATTCAACTCCAAGTTTTTAAGCTACTAAGCATGTTTTTAAAAGATTTTTTTTTATAACTTGGCCCCTTTTCTGCACTTTCATATAATGTCCTTATTTTAAAATAGCACTTTTAGAGTTTGGAAATGAGAAATTCCAAAATGGTAAAAAGCAATTGCTTTAGCTGAAAAGTAGTCCAGGTTATGTTCCATTTTATTTCCTTTTCCTTTATGCTCAAAAAAATAAAAAAACACATCATGTATTACAAAATAGGCATGAACAAATAAAATAATACCAGTTTCAGTGGGAACACTTTGAAATCAGTAGTTATAAAAATAGCCATATTTTCCACTGAAGGACACAGCATATTTTCAAATGTGAAACTCTATAAAAGTGGTCAGTGTTAGTATACTTGTGTTTCTCAATCAGGAAGGCATATAAATTCATGACAGGATTTTATGTTGAATAAAGTTGCCACAAAATAAAATAATATGAGTATTTCCTTGGGTTTTTATTCCTAATCTTAAAATTCAACATACTGACTTTATAGATTCTCAGATACAGGTAGGCCTGGATCCTAGTATCTTCCCTGAAGGTTTGAGCATTTCAGAGAGAGAAAATCTTCAATAAATAGGATGAAACGCTACCCTGGGTTTTACAAAGATCATTTGGTAAAGACAATTTATGAGTAGAGTTTACTTGAACTTCACCACACGGTTCCACAGTTGAGGATGGTTATAGAAAGGGGCTACAGTTTGCCAGAGAGAATATTGACTTGGGACCCCAGTCTTCTGTCTACCATTCTCTTTGTTCCATTCTATTTTACTTAAGCTAATGGCTCCTAATTTCCAAGAGGAATCAAATAATTAATAATCCACAGAAAACCATACACTACATTGGCCCTCAGGGACTGCCCCCCCCCCCCAAGTGGGTGAATGTAAAGCAGGTAACAAGAAGTAAGTTACTGAAGCAAACTGGCAATTCACACCACAATATGACAAACTATGGAAGACCTTTGTATGCTCACAGCTTTAAAAGGCCAAAATTCATTTTAGATGAGATCAATTCAAAAATGCAAGTGCAGGAGCACCTGTGTGGCTCCGTTGGTTAGGCATCCAACTCTTGGTTTTGGCTAGGGTCATGATCTCAGGTCATGATCTCATGAGTTCTGCATCGGGCTCTGTTCAGAGCCTGCTTGGGATTCTGTCTCTCTCTCTCTCTCTCTCTCTCTCTCTCTCTGCCCCTCCCCTGCTTGTTCTCTACCTCTCTCTCTCTCTCAAAAATAAATGAAAACAGAAGTGCAGGAAGCTATGCTTATTAATTCAATTTAATAAAGCATGAAAAACAGATATTCTTCTATATGCTTAATCACAGGGTTGGAATATCCACTAAATTATTTCACAAACATGGAAACCATACATATTCCTGGTGTAGAAGTCCGAGTTTCTCACCCAATCCAGCTTTCCATTAACAGTAAAATTTGCATTATAGCTTTAAAAACTTAGGTGGCATAATGAGTTATATATACGAGATCTAGAACTTTCTCAATTTCTTTTTATTTTTTCAGTAGTGTAGATGCCTATACTCTTATTACACAGAAGAAAGATTTGGTACAGGGGCCGGTGTTCTAGGATGACTAGGCCTTTAAAAGCCCTCGTAACTGGGACACCTGAGTGGCTCAGCTAGTTAAGCGTCTGGTTTTGGCTCAGGTCATGATCTCCCGGTCTGGTCCATGAGTTTGAGCTCCGAGTCCTGCTTTGTGCTGTCATGACAAGTCAGGGCCTGGAGCCTGCTTCAGATTCTGTCTCCTTCTCTTTCTGCCCCTCCCCAACTCGCACTCTGTCTCTGTCTCCCTCTCAATCTCAAAAAATCAAACATTAAAACAAAGTTTGGGGGGAGCACCTGGGTGGCTCCAAAATCGGTTAAGCAGCCGACTTCAGCTCAGGTCATGATCTCACAGTTCGTGGGTTCGAGCCCCGCGTCGGGCTCTGTGCTGACAGCTCAGAGCCTGGAGCCTGCTTCAGATTCTGTGTCTCCCTCTCTCTCTGCCCCTCCCCTGCTCACACTCTGTGTCTCTCTATATCAAAAATAAGTAAATGTTAAAAAAAAATTTTAAATAAAATAAAACAAATTTTTTGAAGACCTAGTAATTAACTTTGACTATTTATAGCCAGGAATACGGTGTCATTGGCTTGTCTTTGGCAAACATCTTCAAGGGCTTTCACAACCTCAGATACAACCTTGCTCCTTCTTTTTTTTTAAATAATTTTTTTAATGTTTATTTATATTTGAGAGATAGAGACCGTGTGAATGGGGTAGGGGCAGAGAGAGAGAGAGACAGAATCTGAAGCAGGCTCCAGGCTCCAAGCTGTCAGCACTGAGCCCAATGTGGGGCTTGAACTCACAACCGTGAGATCATGACCCAAGCCGAAGTCAGACACTTAACCAACTGAGCCACCAGGCGCCCCAACTTTGCACCTTCTTATCAGCATCTCATAATACTAACAGTTTTATAAAACATACTCCCATCTATGTCCCCGGTCTTTGCCATAGGATTTTCTTGTCCCATGTTCCACATTTTTCTCACCCCTTCAAGTCTCTGCTAAGTAGAAGTACCGTTTTCTCTGATGTCTGTCTCTCTGCATCCTTCCTCTGATGGCACTGCTGATTTGCAGCTTCTTTTTCATATCCCCTAAACTTTGTAGTATCATTTCATAAAAATTCCTTTTTATTTCCGGTAAAGCTTCACAGTCTGCTCCTCAGTTCATGGGCACCTTTTACCCCAGCTGCTCCCTAACTAATGAACCTTCTCAATCCAACTATTCCTTAATCTCTCAGGCCTCGACAGGATTTGCAAAAGTTCAGACTGAAGCAATATAGGCCATTCCACTTAACTTTCCTGCCTAAGGAAAGGAAGTCTGCGGTGTCTAATGATGCTGTCTATTGGGACATTCCCAAGCTTGTGCTGTGCTTGTGAATTTTAGCTCTCCTTTCTGGTGCACCAAGCTGACTCAGTCTCTAAATTCATTTCCAAAAGAACTTGTACTAAGTATAACGGCCTTATTCAGCCATCGCCTGTAAAAACATTTATGGAAGAGTGTACGCGCTCTTGGGTTTTTAGGGGTTTTTTTGTCCTTCTATTTCTCATAGTCTTAATTAGGCTTTTAAAAAAATTTATATCTTAAATTTATTCTTGACCTGAGATGACAAGTTGCCATTCTATGACTGACCTAAATAATGTTAAGAGGTTCCTTTCCTCTTAGGACAGGATTCTGTGCCAGCAGGAGGGGACCGGAAGTGGAGACAAAATCCCAGTACAGCTGTGCCTCCAACTGGCTGCTGGAAAGAACCAACCATACCCAGAGGCCCCTTCATGCCTAATGAGATTTCTGAGGATGGACACTGACTCCAGGGTTTTCCAGAGTTTGTGAGGCAGACTGAACACAGGTTCTGGATTGGGTGCTCATAGATTCTAGATTTGCAGCCCAGCTCTACCCTGACAAATTGCATGGCCTTAGGCAAACCATTTAACCTTTCAGATCCTAGATTGCTTCTCAGAGCTGCAGTGAGGGAGCACAGACACTATGCATCTAACACAGAAAGTATTAGCTATTAGGAGCTTTATCAATAGGACTTCAGCAAAGTGTTCATGGTTTCTCATTCATTTATTTAAAGATCGCGGTGTTTTACAGCATGTTGGGGTTAGAATGACTTCCTCTGTGTTTGAGTCACTTCTTTGAATTTTCCTACAGATCAGTCTGTGTAGGACCTTTATGTTCAGATACTTTTGTGCAATAGACCACGTGGAAGAAAGGAAAACAACCCAAGACTAACACGTGAAAAAATAACCACATGTGACCCAGACAGTATGTTTCTCCAGAACGGAGATTTCCTGTCATTTTCCTTTTGTTCATTCAGTAGATTTTGCATGCAGTGGCATGCTACACTCTTTGGAAAATCAAGAGAAGAAACGATCAGGTCTCTGACTCACAGAAGTTACAAAACTAGACTTATGCACATGAGTGGTGTCAGCATGGCATATAAATGCCAGCAAATGTGAGTTGGAAATTAGGAGGGCCCAGTTTGGTGCTCTGAACACAGCATTAATGAATACCAGTAATAATTTAGAACGAATAACATCCGGAAGTATATGCCTGGGCACCCCAAGAGAATAATTTTCAGACTGTAAAAATTGTGTCAGCCACTAATACCAATAAGGTCTACAAGAGTTGGCTTCTTATTTTAATTTTAATTATCAAGTAAAACAAAATAAAGGAAACAAACTTTTTTTTTTTAACACACTGAATTGTAGGAAAGTTGCACAGAGAGCTTGAGCCAGATGAATGGTATGAGGGTCATTTCCTCTCTGGGTGTTAGCAATTGCAGTAATTCACACGTATTTGAGATCCTGTGATACTCTGACTTTATGTTCCTGTGAAACAATCTTATCAGCAAGCTTCCCTCAGAGCCTTTCTCTAGTGCTCACCTCTACAAAGGCACTTTCTTCCCCTAGATTCTTGTCATTGTTCCTGTCAACTGCTGATCAGAGACAGAACCCAAGCATAACCTGCAGCCTATCTACCTAGAGCCGAGGACCAACTGGAAGGCTAAGAGAACACAATTTTTTTCTTCTCAGATAAGTACCTCTCCTTTGTTAGTTTATCCTCATGCCTAAGAAATTTTATGGCTTGAAAAAAAAACTCTCTTAAGAACCTTTGTATGAAAAGAGGCCAAGAAAATATTACCATTTGCCAACCTGAAGCTATATTTAGTTATTATAGTACAAAGACAGAGAAAATCTGTGTTGAGTAGAAATTTCATTATCCTACTGGATATTAAAATCTTGATATCAAGGTTGTCAACACTGTGATAACAAATACAGCCCTAAAAATGATTGGTTCTTGGGATGCATCTTAAAGATAATTTATAATTTAGTAATACCTCTGCTACCCTGGCTGCTAATATTGATTAGCAGTCAACTACATTAATCAACTGCATACAATGAAAAACTCAGAGGGAGAGAAACAAAAAATGAAGAGAAACCGGAAAGAACATTTGAAGGACGGCTTGTACCAAGGAAAAAATCACTTTGCTTTTCTTCAACTTCTGGATTCTCTGTAATAATAATAACCAAAAGGAAGGTACAATTTCAATAGTAGAGAAAAGTAGAGAACATATAGAGAACACACTGGGAACTTACTGTAACACTGAACTTGACCTCTATGGTCTATTTAAAAATAAAATAAATTCAAAGGTTACGATGAGATCTCTGGCACCTTTATTTTTTTAATATATTTTTATTTACTTTTGGGAGAGAGCAAGCCAGTGAGGGGTAGAGAGAGGGGGACAGAGGATCCAAAACAAGCTCTACCCTGACAGGCTGACAGCAGCAAGCCTGATGTGGGGCTAGAACTCATGAACTGTGAGATCATGACCTGAGCCAAAGTTGGACGCTCAACCAACTGAGCCACCCAGGTGCCCCTCTGGCACCTTTACAGTAAGAAGCCCTTTAGGATAAGACTGAAACTGTAAGGTGGAAGTTTGTTTGAAGATTCCTATATGCATTTTCCACACTTTGAGCACTGATGCCTATGTTATTGGAGCCTGGCCTGTGGGCCAGGATTTATAATGGTACATGATATTCCCAAACTCCCTAGGTTTAGGACATGAACTTGTGAATGGTAACACTCAAGCAAATGACCAAAAAGAAAGATCTAAAAACACTCTGTTCTATTTATGTAAAAGGACCAGGTGTGTCCCCTGGAATGTTTGTTTCTAGAATGGCTTCTATGCTGCCTTGCTGTGGACACAGTGGCTGCCAGATAGTAGCTTAGCAAACCCCAGGATATAGATGTGTGGTTAATTTGGGACATTATAATAGTTAGTTCGCACCATTGGCAACAGGCCCAGTTTTCACACCACATTGCACCCTCAGACCAAGAATGGACCTTTTTTAAGTCACCAAATCAATGACAAGTGACTGAACTCGAGGATGGTTAATATGTGAGCACCATTTGTGTAAGTATCCCTAGCACCAGGTCATAGTTTATGTTTCTGTCTAGAAACAATTCCTAGAATTTCTAGAGGACCATTTGTGACCACCTGGGTCATGGGAATTTTACTTCAAGAAGCAGAAAAAGATATTTTCCATCCAAAAATGAACAGTCATAGGGCCTATGTGAGAAGGACTCATGCAACACTATAAGAAAACATACAATTAACATTTATAGTCCAAGGATAGCTATATGTGCATGGTGCAAAAGGCATGGGGTAGAACATTTGCCATTTCTCCTCTTGCTTGGAATGTTCTCATACTTTAGTCCGATTACCTTTCAAGACCATATGCTCAGCAATTTGGACAGGCTGTTTGTCTTTTCTCTGTGTTTTGAAAGGGAAGTTAATAACTTCCATGAAAAGGGTTAAAAGGAACACTGTTCCCTTAGCAACAACATGTTACTTAGTTACATTCTTGTCCTTCTTTAAAATAACACTTCCATGCTCCCCCCCCCACATATACACAATGATGATGCAAAGAAAAATGAACATTCATAAAATAAAAAGATAAAGACACTAGCAAGGTGTTAAGTGAGAACCTCTGTCTTGTCAACAAGAATTTTGACCGAAGCCTTGAAGCTGAAAACACAAAGTTAGGCGTTCACCTATTGTAAATAAAAGGGATGATCAAACCAAGCACGCTAAGAGGTTTGTTTGTTTGCTTGTTTGTTTGTTTTCAAGTCTAGTGATCTTAGCTCCTGTGTCCCCATGTCAAGTCAAGTAAGGGAGGCTTCCAGAAAACCAGTTATAGACCATGAGGATGGTTTCTAGGACAAGAGCATCTTCTAACTAGATGCTTGCCCAGCCTCACAAATACAAGGGTCCCTTTCTATTAAGGAGCCTACAACAATGTGAAGACAGATATCTTGAAATAACCTGATACATGTTTGCCTGAGTTTAGAAACACAGAAACAGATGCCTAATGCTTACTTGGAGAAATTCTTCAGATAAGAAACTTGCTGGAATTTCCTGCTAGCGCAGTAAGTAGATAGGATATAGTGAAAGCAAAAAAAGTGATAAATTTACTTGTGGAAAAGAGTAGACCCCACAGAAGTCAGCTTGATTTATCTTGAAAGGAACACTGTCCAAGAGATCTGCCAAGGAATGAGGTGATCCCAATAGAAAGAGGCTGAGAAGAGTGAGACTCAGGAGAGTAAGTAATAAGATATTAGTCAGCATATGTCAGGAAATTTCAGGTCACAAGTCCCCAGTGGGAGGATTTCTGAAAAAAATCTGTATTCGTTATTAGTCATCTATTGCTGTGAAAAAATAAGACCACAAACTTTTAAAACAACACAGTTTCTGTCAGTCAGGAGTCCAGGTATAGCTTAGCCAGGTCCTCTGCAAGGCTGTAGTTGAGGTGTTAGATGGGAATGTTGTCTCATCCGGGGCTTGACTGGGGAAGGAACCATTTCTAATCTCATGTGGTTGTGAGCATCATCTGGTTTCTTTTGAGTGTCATATTGAGGGCTTTGGTTTCTTGCTGACTATTAGCTGTAGGAGGTGATGGGCCTCAGCTCTTTGCCACATGGCTGTCTCCAAAGGCAGCTCATAACATAGCAACTTGTTTTGAAGCCAGCAGGGGAGATAGAGTCCTCTCACAAGAAAAAGAAAAGTTTGCCATGAGAGGAAGAGCCAGACCTAAGATGTTGCCATGACTAAGGGCATTTGAGAACCAGCAAAGAGATGCAGCCACCAGCCATCCAAGACTTTAGCATTCTTTATCTCTCCTGCCTTTTGTTCCTTTTATCCAATCCTGGAGGAGCTGGGACCAGCAGAGTAGAGACCAAGAAATGAAAGACCCAGGAGTAATAGCTGAAATGTCTAACCACTGTCCTTTCCTTAATGTAGGCTTCTAATCCTATAGCTGACTGGAAGCTGAGAAGGAAGGGAAAAGTTTAAAGACACATGGGAGGTTGACTTTTTTTCTATTGTAGCTGAGTAATCTAAAATATCTGGACATAAGACTCTACACGAACACATAAAAGTGACTGAAAAAGCTACAAGATCATCAAAGGTAACACATCAAAGACTATCATTTTAAAAATTAATTTATTCTATGGCTTTTCTTTTCTTAAGTCCAGTTTGTTCATTAAACTATTTTTTTATGAACTTATTCAGGAGGTTTCAAGAGTCAAAGAGAAATAAAGATGTGCACAGCCCTCATTTAACAAAGAAAAAGAAAAACGAAGAGAAAAGGTAGCAGAAAGAGAATGAGGAGGAAAAATAAGAAGAGGAAGAAGCTGAGAAGGAACAAAAGAAGGAAGAAAGGAGAGAGAGTTAGGAAGGAAGGGAAGGGAAAAAATGGAAAGGAAAAAGATTTACTCCTCAGAGGACACATCTAACTCAGACCTCATGAAAGACCAGTGAAAAATAGGTTGTTTACCAAGTTGTACCAAACAAGTCTAGTCTGTTCATAAAACAGATTACAACTGCCTTCAGAGTTGATATTTCAGTAGAGAGTGATATTAATTACTGGTAATTCATTGAATTATTCCCAGCTCTCTCTTTTGGATTGTATTTGCTCCTAATTTAATATACTATTCAGCCAATCAGGTAATGACTCTGAGTAGCACTGTTGGTCTGAAAGATAAACTATCATTCTTTTTTCCATTTCCATGATTAAATTTATTCAAAATTTTTACTTACATAATTTAGTCTCATGAACCAAAGAAAAAAAGAACCAAAAGTTCTGAAGTCTTACAATAACTTCTGCCCATCTCTCATTACCCCTAAGCCTTGTTCTCAGATGTGATTTTATTTTTCCTTCCTAAACTATTCTACATATCATGCTGTGTTTTTGCCCCTTAATTTTTAAAATACCAGACATTATTAATTTGTCACCATGATAAAGATTTCTCTTTTTTCCTCTACTAATATACCATCCTTGACCCTTCTTTCTATTGTAATTATATCACTATTTTAACTTAAGTAAATCATTATTTGCTATTGATTTATGTTAATATATATGTATGTCATATTTTTCATACATTAAGTACAAATTCTTAATTACATTTTCCTTATTTTTTATTTTTTCCTAGAGTTTATAGCTGCTTTTCATTGGAAAAAAAAAAAAGACAACTCTTAGTCTAGTTACTCTTCATATATTTTTTTCCAAATAATTTGTTGGGTGCTCCTACAAACAACACACCCCTTCCTCAACATCGGCCTTTGTTTTGGAGAAGGAGCTGTCCATTCTCTTGCTCCAAATTGGACTGGTTCTTTCCTAGGATTGCTGCACCCTGCCATTTTGGGACTTCTCTTTGCTGATCCTCTAGGTTGGATTTATTATTTCCAGAAGTCTATGCTTCCTCTATTTTGGTTTACTCTCTTATATCTTGAAGCACATCGTTAGCTTTCTTTAAAAGATGCATGGCAGGAAGCAAGTCAAAAGTGGGCACTTTGAATATTTTACGTAAATTAATTATAAAATTTTAATGAGAATAACTTCTTGGAATCTATACATTTTCCAGTTCTCAAGAAGAGACAAAAAAAACCTATAAATCCAACAATAAACATTAAAGAAATTTAAGGTTAAATTTAATGTTAAAAAACACAACTAAAAAAAATCATAAACCAGTTTTACAGTTAAACTTCACTCTGTCTAAGGAATAAATAATTCCTATTTTATACAAGCTATGTCAGAGAATAAAGCTCTTACCTGGCATCAATCTTTACTAATAATTTGAAAGATATAAGCAATTAAGCAGAGAAAGGTCCTAGGCCTCCTGAGAAGTCCTGAGACCCACTTCTCTGGCCCAGAGCAATCAGGAGGCCTCTCTAAGGTAAAACATACACTATTACATGACCCAGCAGGGAGCATTTAGGTCATGAAACACCTCCATTTACACTCCAGAACTCTCAAGTTCCGCAGTTTATGTACATTCCTTAGGTCTCACAAACCCACAGATACCAGGTTTGTTTACCATAAACCAGGGATATTTTGTTAAGAGCACTTTAAAAATAAGGATGCTCCTCCTGGCAAATATTATTAGTCCATCTACCAGGATATCCAGTAATTAGCAAGTTCACAAAGATTTTTAAGGATCCAGCCACCTATCTTCTTTCCCTGGGAGAAAAAATAACAGTGCGGCTGCACTAACTCCTTTCTCCTCACGGGCCATACTGACTTTATGATGCTGATGTCCCCTGATGGTCTAAACAGACAAAGACCAGACAAGAAAAGGAAAATTTGAGATCCAATCCATTTGTACAAAAATTTATACGAAAATTTGTATAAAAATCTAAATTTCTGATTTAGAAGAAATAAGAATATTTCTTCTAAAAGGAACAAAATGAATGTGGATTTATCCCAGGAATTCAAGAAAATTCTATGTTAACAATCCCACTTTAAAATGAAGGAGAAAGATGTTATCTCAGATTCAGAAAAGGCATTTAATAAAAGTCAACACATGCTAAGCATGTATCCAAAAATTAGTGACAAATTATTTTTTTAGAAATCCTAACACATTGTGTTATAAATATGTTAATTTAATATTATTTAAAGAATTTTTGGGGGGATCACCTGGGTGGCCTAGTTGGTTAAGCATCCAACTCTTGATTTCAGCTCAGGTCATGATCTCACAGTCGTGAGATTGAGCCCTGCATCAGGCTCTGTGCTGACAGTGTGGAACCTGCTTAGGCATTCTCTCTCTCTCTCCCTCTCTTTCTGCCCCATTCCCATTCACATGCACATTCTCTCTCTCTCTCTCTCTCTCTCTCTGTCTCTCTCTCTCTCTCCCTCAAAATAAGTAAACATTTTTTTAAAAAAGTGATTTTTTAAATTCCTAAAACCTGTAAGAAAAGAAAACCAAACTGATAATTCCGCAAAAGACATGAACAGTCAATTTACAGAAGAAATTTGAATGACAAAAATAGTTGAAAGATGTTCAATCTCACTAATATTAAAAGAAATTCAAATTAAAACCTAGGATTGTTAAATATAAAAATGCAATCTGATCATATGGGCCATATTTGGTAGAAATGAATATGTGAACACCTTCACACCAGCAACTCTCCCTTCTAGAAGCTACTCTGAGCAAAGGCTGTTACACTTGCACAAAGAGACCTGCACAGAATATTCATTGCAGCATTGGTGGTAATTTAATATTTTTGGGCAGAGTAGCAGAAAATAAGTAATTTGTGGCATATCCAGAATGAACCAATTTACATCTACTTTGTGTAAATAGATTTTTTAAATGCAACATGAAAAAAGTAAGTAGCAAAAGGCTAGTGGCTGAATAACACTGTTTACATAAAATGTGAAAACATGCAAAACAGTATTTTTATTGTTTATCAATAGATGCATATTTATTACTGAGATAAAAAGATGCATGAGAATGATCAACACAAAACTCAGGAGAGCTACCTCCAAGACAGAGAGGAAGGGGAAAAATGAGATCAGAAGTATCTCTGTATCCCTGTATTCCTAATACATATTTCTTAAAAATATCTTTAACAAGTATGACAGAAGAGTTATAACTCAGAAAGCTGTTTTGTGGTTATGCTGGTGGTCCTTTGATGATTCGTTATTCTTTCTACTGATTTTAATGAAACAGGAAAAGACTCATTGGCTGATCCGTGTCTGAACCCGGAGTGTGCTGATTGCTGGGATTTATCGAACAGCAGGGGGACCAGGAGCCAGGAGTCTGTGGTTCTCCAAGACTTCCAGATACCAAAATGTGGAAGTCAAGCCACTCCTCCAGCCTAAGAGTAGATGCCTGGTTGCCGAGAAGCTGCAGACAAATGGGGAAGGAGAACTGGGGATCTCTACTCCCTAGCTCCATATCTGGTGTCTCTGAACCTGATTATCTCCAGAGGGTGCCCTGAACACATTGGGTCTTGCGGTCTCCTTACTGCACCCACTGCCAGCTGCGAGGACTGTGGCTTTGCTCTGCTGGTTTCTCTCCCCCATCTGCCTTCCGTCTAAACTACTCTGACTCAGACACTCTCCAGTCAGTTCACTTTGTCCCTGTAGGTTTATCCCCTTTTGTCTCGTTAGTATCATTTTAATGGGGTCTTTGGGGAGAAAAAAAAGATAATGTATATGATTAATCTGACATCCTTAACCTGAATAGATAATGAATGTGTGTGTGAAGAGAAAAAGCTAAAGAGAGAAAAGTTCCTATGGACTGAATGTATCCTCCCCCAAATTTTTATGTCAAAACTGCAATTCCCAGGGTGATGATATCTGGAGATGGGGCCTTTGGGAGGTAACTAGGTCATGAGGATGCCCTTATTAGTGAAGACACAGAAGAGTTTGCTGCCTCTCGCCGCTCTCTGCCATGTGAGGATATGTGATTGCACAAATCAGAAATCAGGACCTCACCAGACACCAGATCTGCCAGCACCTTGGTCTTGGGCTTCCTGCTTCCAGAACTTTGAGAAATCAATGCCTGGCATTTAAGCTACCCAGCAAAAGGTACCTTGTAATAGCAGCCCAAGCAAACTAAGACAGGCATGATAGAACAATCCATGTGCATCTCCTCTGTGACTTGGACGCGTTTTCATGATTTAGCATGCAAAAATTTGCACATATGATCCAATGACATAAATCAATACGGAAAAATGGAATGAAAAATTCTCTTTGGAAATGTGTGCAGGTAATTTTCTGGACAATCCCAGTGTTTTTGCTCTTGCGTTTCATAGACAAAAATCCTGCTTAAGGAGCAAAGTGTCCCATGTTGCAACTGCCCCAGTTAGTTAAATTTCCAGTCAACCGACTAGCTCTTCATACAATACAGTGTGCCACATATGGAAACCTAATGATCGGTGTATATTTTACACCTAAATTTCTGTAATGCCAAAAAAATATTTTGGCAGCAAAAAATATATGAAACTCAGAGTTTCTGATGATAAAGATTGCTATAGATTTAATGAACTCAAAAGTAATCCAATAGGACTTTTGAAAATGAACTCATTTACTCTTGAGTTTCTGTCTGACATATAAATATACCTGTCTGGGAAAGACATATTCAAGAGAAAATATACAAAAAGATAAAAGGATCATCAGAAGTAAAAATCATCATAGGCAGTAGCAGAGGCATGATAAATATTTTTTTAATTTTGTGAAATATTGATAGCTGGAGAAGAAATTTTCCATGGACTGCTCTAAACATAGAAAGCCAAGTCCTCTCGGCCCCATATGAACTTCAGAGAGCTTCTTCACACTATTTGGACGGCTGACCCCTGGTCTGGAAAACTGACTTCATCTAGTATCAGCTGTCACATTGCTCACTGAGAAAACATTTCGGTTTTTAGCAGGTTTGGCATTCAAAATATGCAATGGTTGGTTTTCAGTGATGTCCTTCTCCCCACCGACCTCTCCCAGACACACAAATAAGTTGTAAATTATCATAGAAAGCGCTTGTGTGTGCATGTGTTCAGTGCACGAAGTAGAATGAGCCAAACCTTTCATATGCTGCAATTGTTCGAGCCTCTGGAATAAAAAACAACAAAAAAGTCATTTACATTTTCAGTTTAAATAATGCAAACCCTCTCATCAGAAGATGACAAATGGTTTATGCACATTGTCTCTGACAAACTCTACAAAATCACTCCCTGTTTGAAAATAAAAATAGATGCTGCACACAGGTCAATAGCCTTCGCAGAATTAGCACAGAGCAGGCTGAGCTAATTTGCACACCACACTTTATGTCTCTCCTGGTAGTGACTGGGTAACAGCCAAAACTGTGGATTTTGCTGCTAGTTCTCCCCCGCAAATTGCAAAGCATCACACTGCCAGAGACAGATCTGATTTCACTTACTTATGCTCAGCATGGTTTCTCCTTCGTTCTTTGCTCAGATACCTCCATTTTAATCTCAAGGATTCTTTATGATCTTTCAGCATAGATCTATCCATCACTACAGCTGCTCAGATATCACAGGACCTCTGCCCAGGGGTATGCTTTTGAAGAATTAACTTGCTCCATCTTTCAACATTTTCCAAGCCAGTTCTCTTGCATCCTAATGCCAATGAGCATATGCCACATTCAGACTGATGTGCGGTATCCTTTCATTACCTATGTTCACGGCCCACAAATACCTCCTGCACCAGGATTTCTGTCATTCATCATAACAGTGACAGAGGTTGAGCTGACACTCTCTCACTGTCTATGATCCCCACCTTTACCATCCCACATTCTTCCATACCATTCTCCACGTTTGGGATCAAGGCCGAGAACTCAGAAGACTACGAGAATAACACCTTGGTATTCTGGAAAGGCCTGAAATCTACCCTAAATGGTACATCAGTGTTAGATCCGGCAAGAAGCTAGACCCTAAGTCCGGTGTATTAGAGTTCTTCATAGAAACAGAACCAAATATATACTTTATATATATTTTTATATATTATATTATCTATATTCCATATTATATTATATATATATCATATATGTCATATATATATCATATATATGTCATATATATGAGAGAGATATATCATATATCTCATAGATATATATATGATATATATATGAGAGCGAGGGGGAGGGATTTATTATCAGGAATTGGATCAAATGATTATGGAGGCTGAGATGTTCCAAGATGTGCAGTCAGCAAGCTGGAGACCCAGGAGAACCAGTGGTATAAGTTCTAGTCCAAAAGCCAGCAGGCTCAACACCCAGGAAGAGCCGATGCTTCAGTTCAAGTCTGAAGGCAGACAAAATGCTGAGGTCCCAGTTAATACATTCAGGCAGGAGGCACTCCCTCTGGCTGGAGGCAGGGTCAGGTCTTTTGTTCTATTCAGGTCTTCAACTGAATGGTCACATTAAGGAAGGTAATCTGCTTCACTCAGTCTACCCACTCAAATGTTACTCTAATCCAAAAACCACTCACAGACAAGCCCAGAACAACATCTGACCAAATATCTGGACACCCCATGGCCCAGTGAACTTGACACATAAACTTAACCATCACACCTTAGTTTACAGTCTCAG
The DNA here is from genome assembly GCA_028646485.1 of Cryptoprocta ferox. Classification (NCBI taxonomy): domain Eukaryota; kingdom Metazoa; phylum Chordata; class Mammalia; order Carnivora; family Eupleridae; genus Cryptoprocta; species Cryptoprocta ferox. The sequence goes on from CM053571.1 coordinate 127,314,369, forward strand.
CTGTGAACATGAATCAGTTGAGAGCGTTAAAAGACCTTGATGTCAAATCTGTACCCTAAACCAATTAAATCGGAATCTCTGGAACGTGAACCAGACCTAAGAATTTATAATGAACATCCTGGCAAATGCAGTATAAGCCCAAAGTTGAGAAGTCCTGCCCAAGAGATCACCCTAAATGGAATCTTTTTCACTATGCAATATATCATTTGCACCCAGGCAATTCGTTTGTGAATTGCTTGTGTAATATGTCATTTGCACATCATTCAGGTGTGAGCCATGTGAGGAAACAGGCTGTGTGGAGCTTCTGAGTTTGCCATACATTGCAGGTGACAGCAGAGATACCCAGCTTGCAGAAGTAAGAATGCTTTAAAGGTGGAGTTTCCAAAGACAAGCATGCATTCCTGGCCCCGGTGGCGGTTGCAGTAGATTTGCGTTAATGGCATTTATATCTTGTGGTAATGTCGGCATTTATATCTTGTAGCGATGTTGCATGGTTGAAAGTTACCTCAATAGACCAAAATTCTTGAGTATTGTTGCTTGGGAAACTTCACCTTATCTGCTTCTCCAGCCCTCCCAATGATTGGGGGAGCTAATATCTTGAAATATTGCCCCCTTCTGTAGCCCAGTGGCTTCACCAATCCACCTCTATGAATTCCAAGCTGGGATAAGTGTCCCTCCTTTGTGCCCCTAATAACGCTTCCATTTCCTTGTCCTTAATATATCAATCATCAAATGCATCACATTAACAGGATACATCTACAAATCTGTTCTTCTCACTAAGCCAGAAGCTGATCTGTCCACAGCAGGGTCCCTGTCGTATTCATTTTGGTGTCTCCACTGCCTAGCCAGCTGACTGGTATACATAATGACCCCTCATCAACTATTTTTCTGAATAGACTGAATATTTTTCTCTTAGAATGCTTACCACAGTCATCTCCTACGTGGATCTTTTCTGGCATGTTGCGAGCTCTCGGAGGATCAAGGCAATTTCTGTTCCATCATTTCACCCCCACCATGACTCCTACAATTTGTAGAGTTAAAGATAATCATTGTTTAAGTGATAACCCAGTTGGGGCACAATTTTAAAGTTCCTACACAGAGAAGACAATAATAAATTAAAAAGAGAAAATTCTCTTATGCCAAAGTCTTCCAAAACAAGTAAGTACTGTGCTTCAGTTGTGCACAGACTACATTCTTTAACATTCTTCTGAATAACTAAATAAATCAGGAAATCAGCAAACAGCTGTGATAAGTGCAAAGCTCACTAACTTAGAGACAGGGAAGCTGAGTTTGAATCCTACTTATGGACACAATTCAGTCCACAGCCCATGCTCACAGACTGTTAAAATGACAATATTCCCCAAATTAATCTGCAAATTTAACATAATCTCTGTAAAAACTACCACCTTTTTCCTCCAGAAATCAGACCGACTGATCCTAAAATGCATATGGAAATTCAATAAAACCAGAATAATCAAAACAATCTTGAAAAAGAAGAACAAGGTCAGAGGACTCATACTTTCCTGTTTCAAAACGGACTAAAATCGCCAGTACTCACAATTGTATGGTACTGACATAAGGACAGACATATAGACCAAAGGAATAGAACTAAAAGTCCAGAAATAAACCCTCGTGTATGGCCAATTGGTTTTTGAGAAGGGTGCCAAGACAATGCAGCTAGAAAGAGGGGGTGTTTTCAGCAAATGTCTGAGACAACTAAATATCCATCTGCAAAAGAATGACCTTGGACCCTTACCTTACCCTACATCTATGGACCAGAGACCTAAATGTTAAATCTAAAACCACAAAACCATTAGAAGGAATAAGGTGCAAATCTCTCACCTACACAATCTTTGGATGTGTAAGGCTACGAGTTCTTAGACACAACACTAAAAGCACAGATGACAAAAGAAAAATCTAGATGAATTGGGCTTCGTCAAAATTTAAGCATTGTGTGCATCAAAGTACATGATCAAGAAAGTGAAAAGGCAAGCACAGTACGCAAGAAAATATGGGAAAATCATATATCTGATAAGGACCTTGTATCCTGAATACATCAACAACTCTTAAAATTCAAAAATTAAAAAGACAAAGAGTTTTTTAATTGGCAAGAGATTTGAATAGATCTTTTTTCCAAAGAAGATCTACAAAACCACCATTAAGGAAGAAGGGAGGACATGTAGAAATCTGGGAGCGGAGGTGATAAATATTTTCATTATCTTGATTGAGGTGATGGTTTCATGTATGTATATATTTGTTTAAAAAAAACCAAACTATACACTTTCAATATGTGCAGTTTACTGTTTTTCAATTGCACTTTAGTAAAACTGCAAAAATATTTACACCCTTACATGTTTCATTTACTAATCTTGGGTCTGTAAGATCTGTATTTTCTACCTTTATTTGTCTTAGAAATACATCTTTAATAACTTGTTTATTTCATTATTTTCTACACAAGACAAAGTAGACTCTGCAAAGCATAAAAATTTCACATGCAATCCTCAGGAAAGGGATTAGGAAAAAGGAAAATCAGGATTTCCTTGCAATATGTGGGGTGTGGGGTGCTCAGCTAATCACACACTCCATAAAATATGAAGAAGCAGCCAGCCCAGGCCATGAGACCATGGGGAAAGCATGGAGCCCACCTCCTTCCTCCTAAAGGAAGATGCAGAAGATTGCACCTTCCTAAGATGGCCTCTTTCATCATGATTTTGACATTTTTCACATTGCAAGGTAGGGTCTTTGTGGTCACCCCTTGAATTTAGGCCGGGTTATTAAGAAGGCTGAAGTAATAGTGTGACCTCGGAGGCCAGATTTAAATGATACAGCTTCTGCCTGGTTCTCTTGGGGCACTCGCTGTTGGAACCAGGCACTGTGCTGTGAGGAAGCTCAAATAGCCACGTGGAGAATCAATGTTCCATCCAGGAGCCCCAGCGGAGATCCCGGCTGACAACACCATTAACTGTCAGTCATGTAAGTAAATGAGCCTTCAGATAATTCCAGTTCCCCAGCCATTGAATCTTCCCAACTGAAGTCCCAGATATTGTGGAGCAGAGACAACCTGTTCCCATAGGCTCCTTCAGCTACCAAACCAACAGAATATATTAACATAATAAAATGATTGCTTTCTGTCTCTAAGCTTTGAGGTAATTTGTTACCCAACATAGTAACTGCAATAGGAGGCCAGACAATCATTTTCTTCATTAATTTCTATCCATAGGAATTGGTCATTATTGTTGTTATTCTCAAACTGTTAAGATACTCTCATTGGAAGGAAAAGTCAAAAACAACATCCTCTATAACATGTTTCTGAAAAGGCTGTGATCGTGAAATCCATTGACAAGAGGGTGACTTCAATATATTGATGCTACAGCAATGAATACATGTAGAAACCAAACCGGATGCTTTCAATTACCAGTTCAAAACCACACACTCTTTTAGTGAGGAATCCCTAAAATTAATTAATGAGTAAAGCTAATGTCTGTTGACCCATAGAATATTTTTTATCAGTGTCACTATTTTATCAATTACCATAGAAATGGAAATGGAGAGAGCAGACCCCCCAAAAATAATAATAAAATCAACATCCTTAGTTTCTGGGAAGTAAACACTGTGAGGCAAACTTTATTTGTTCTAAAATGATTTCTCTTTTCTGTTTCATTCCGACTTCAAAATAAATCCAACTTTACCAGTCTAGGCAGAGCTCAGCAGAGAGTTCATTGATATTACTTGGGTTTTCCAGGTCAGCACAAAATCACACATTCAGAAAGCAAAGCCACCATTGTCCATCTTGGTTCAATGTAAATTTATTGAGCACCTGCTAAGTAAGAAGACTGCAGCCTGATGGTTCCATTTCCTCTGGCTATGTCCATTTCTCCAGACATCTTAATACAGTCAATTATCTGATGGGGATGGGAGCTGAAAGAGAAGACCACTGAACCAATGGAATGAAGCAGTTCCTGGCAAATCCTAAGGCACATTCTCCTAGCTGGATGCAAGCCACCCAGGATAAATGATGCAGCTTTTTAGAATAAACTGGCTCACTCAGTTAAATGAACCTTTGGGCTAATGGCTTCCCTAAGGCTCCCAATTGCTTCCCTGAACTAATGGAACTGACTGGCTATTTTGGTATTCTACAAATCCATTACTCTCCATACCTGTCAAGCCATAAGATAAATGGTTTCATTTTAATACATCCAGCTTTCCCAAGCTAACAGAAAGAAGGACATCACAGCTCTTAAAACCATCTGTGCCAAGAATTGTAAGTGCATTTTTCAATATCATTCTTCCCTGGTGGAAAAAAAAAAACATAAATAAATAGCAATGTGCTAAACACAGCACTAGATAAGAGAATGGAGATATGGTTCAAGTCATGTCATTGCCACCAACTAGTTCTATGACCAGGCAGAAGGCCTCCTCTTTCTCATTTCTGTGGTGAATCTATGACTCTAAGACACTTAACTGTGCCACTTTGGCTAAATACATGTGCTATTGCCTAAGCTTTAACAAATATTAGAAATATCAAGTTGCATTTGAAATTTTTTGTTGCGAGAATGTGCATTACAGGATTTTAGTTCCTAACCCAAGTAACAGAATGTCTAGGCTCAACAAATGTGCTTAGACTTTCCAGCTCTCAGAGAAGCTGCTTACCTTCAGTAAATCACACAAAGCCACATTGGAGAGCTAATTAAAAACCCAGAACTGGTTTCGGCTTTACTGTTATGACTACTGATTCCCTAAGGCTTTTTAGTTGCTGTGGTTCTTCACTGCTTGGGTTACATTTCTTGGCCTTTGTGATTTACTTGGTCTGAAAGAAAAAAAGAGAAAATAAACGAATATTTACCAAATGAATAATATTGGTTGAGCTGCTAATCTGCTTCTGGCAAGGGGAAAAATCATACTGCAAGTTTTCAAAACAATTCTGTGGGAAAGAGATCAGTTCCCAAGGTCACCCAGGTCATAACTAGCAGAACTGGGACCTGAACCCAGGTCACTCTGGTCACAAAGTTCATTTTCCACTTTGTGAAGCAAAATCACATTGACAAAACATTGGAACAAATGTTGACCTCAATATGGTTTCCTTTCTTCAAAATGTCTCACCAACAGGCTTATGTCTGCAGCCCTAAATTCCATATTATTGACATGGTTGATTATATCAACTCATGGATATGCTCTACTGATCCCCATTAAAATAATTGCTATAGGAGAACATGGTAAGCAACTCATTATTCCCATTTTGTTTTTTCATCCTTGTGTGCATTTTATCAAATGTATGTTGGGAAATATTAGAAAAGGTTGGATATGTGTGCTGGATATTAGAAAAAGTCTGTTTATTAGAAAAGCTCTTTACGCGGGGGGCACACAGATATTTCCAGACTGGAAGAACTCTTGGTCTACAGGGTGGTAATAGAAATATAAATCTTTGTTCTACAACTGTTCACAATCAAAAGTCTGTAATAGAAGATTATAGAAAGTGACATAAGGATACAGAAAGAAGTTAAAGAAGGTTTAAACTAAATGGCAACAGAAGTCATTGAAGGATTGGAAGGGATGTTGTTAGTTTCTTCATGAGGAGATGTTAAAAAGAAAATGAATTAGAGTCCCCGTATAAAGAAAAGACAGCCCTCTCAAATTGGGTATTTTGAGGAGAGTATAACCAAGGGATGACTTACAAGGTAAGGGCAGAGGCAGGAACCCACAAGGGATAATGCCCTGAGCCAGGACTAGTGATAACAGTGTATCACTATCCCTAGACTTGAAAAGGTGGAAGGAAAGAGCAGTGTTGAACAGGCAGACATAAAGGCTCACCGGACAGCAGCTGTGCCCTCAGTCTACAGAAGGGACGTGGATCACTGTTGGTGACTGCTCTTGGTGGGAGGCATGACAGGAAATACTTCAGCCTCACTCTCCTTTTTCCTGCCAGTACTCGCCACCGTGCAGACCCAATGAGAAGCCAGAGATCGAAGGGACCGGTCTATATAATTTGAACAATCTAGCTTTCTAGGACAGAAAGGAAGTAGAAAATGAATCTGGATGGGCCACCAGAAACTATTCAGACAAAGAAGTAGGAATGTAATTGGTAAACATCCAGCAGAGCGAGGAAGTAGGACGGGGCTTTGGGTAGCAAAGCTTGGCCCTGAACCCTAGCTTTACAACTGGTTAGAGCCACGAGTTGATTTTTGAAACAATGGGAAAGGATATGGCACTGCTGATTACATTTGAAGCCGATAGTCCTATCTGCATAGCTCATGAAAAAGACTTCATCTTTTTAAGGGAACAATGTAGGGGAAATAATGACCCACTTCTATTTGGAGAAAGAATGATAATATATTTTAAAGCCCTTTATCAAATGGAGAAGAGAATAATTCATCAGAAAGCTATGTTCCCACCATCTACATAAACACAGATAGAAGGGCTGCCAACCAAATTACCAGAGGTGAAAAGAATTTGTGCAATCGTTGCATTTCTTTGAAAGCTAAAAATACACTTTCTCTAAAACTAAAAATAATAGAGTAAAAACTTAAAGTGGAGACTCAGACTTTAGAGATTGTACCAGTGTCAGATGATGTCAGTTTAAAGGTTTTATTGTTTCATGGAATTAACTAGAACCGACCCGTTTTATACACAGTGTTAGAGCTCTAACATAATGTTTCACTCCATGAAGAATCTTCTTGTTTGTTATCTTTTATTTACCACATAAGCATACTTGTAGAAATTTTGATGACTTAAGAAACTACTAGAATCCTAGGCTTACAAAAATTGAGAAGTGCAATTCCAAACAGATAGGCGCACTCCTTCCCCTTTGGGGCCACCTGTGTTGGAAACCACACCTCCTAATTAATGACCAAGACTTTCCTGGAAGCTTAATTGCCTAACAAATTGAACTCAACATATTCCAGAAGACAGTCAGAAATTCATTTTCTTTCATAGTGGCCTCATTAGTCACACTGCAATGAGTGTAGCCCCATGTGGTCTCCAAGAAGAGAGGTGAAACCATCTCCCTGCAACCTCTAAACTCCCCCTGAATCAGGAAACCACCCCCAGTCAAGTGTGAATCAGCCAAGTTCTGCATAAACGCTTCAAGAGTGTGTAAACACCCAGAAGAGTTTAACCAATGCCTTGGACCAGCTGGTCTCAGTTATGCACGAGCAGGAAGCAACTTTTTCTCTTTTACTCTCTTTAAGCTGCTCAGGTGGTTCTCCCTTTCCCACATTGATATTGGAAACACCCATAATTTTTTCCCTAGGTATTCTGGGTATTAAGAAATAAATCAATAAATGACCCATAATCAGGGATTAAAATTTTTCATTTTCCGTCTTGTCAGTAGCTTTCCTCCTTCCCCATAGCTTATACCTTATCCACATTCAAAAACCTGGAGTAGAATATTTTTCTCCTCCATCAATGTCCTCCCCTACTCAGGAGCTGTTTGTAGTTCCTCTAGGGCTGGGGCCAGAGAAGTTTTAAAAAAGGTAAAGGGACAAAAGGTCTTAGCGGAGTGGCGCTGTGGTGGCCAGGTGTCAGTATACTCTGTGTGGAAGGTACTCAAATGGCGCCTCTCCCATGTGGCTGGAGGTGACTGTGGGGCTGTGACCACCTCTTAGCCACCTTATAGCAACTCCTGCAAATGAAAGTGCCAACACTGGTCTTCAGTATGTGTTATTCTCCGCTAAAAATCCAAGACCAGAAAAGTACCATTTAACATTCTTTTATATCATTAAAGCTGCCTGTGTGCTGGGGAGAGAAAATGGAAGCTGTCAGGTGATAGAGTTTAATGACAGTAGCCTTCCCCTTGGCATCAGGACACCTGGACTCCTTCCGTGGAGTCGTTACCCTGATGCGTCAGCCTGAACAAGTCAATGAACTTGTCGAAGCTTTAGTTACTTCGTCTGAATTCTCTACTTGGTTCGGTAACGAGGTCTCAAAGTTCTTTCTTATAACTAATATACTATTTTCCTATGAAACTGTAGCTGCAAATATTATGTAGCCCCAAAGTATCAGAAGTGCTACAACCCATACAGAAGGAGAATTCCACAAAGTACCTCTCGGACATGTCGGAACCCACATCTGGGCAGATGTAGGGCATGAACCCATCAAACCCAAGAATCTGGAATTTTTGTTGTTTTATAAAACCCATCAGCCTACCTCATCCCGCCTACCTTTACAAACATCTGTTGCCATCAGTATTTTTCCATGCTTGGGCATATTTACATGGGTTCATACCTTATACTTTTTTAAAAGGACTTTTTAAAGCTACCCAAACCAGGTTCAGGAAATAAAAATCTCCTATCTCATGGACTCAAGCTGTCAGAAAATATAAAACTTGGCAATGTGCAGACACCAGGGTTTTCTGACCTGAAACCGTCAGTCAGTTCTTTTCTATCCTGCCTCAATACCCAATTCTACCTTAATCCAATTATGATTCATTAACTCTCAAAATAAGAGTAACTGAGAGTTTGTTGAAGGATATTCTTTTTAACTGCTGATTTAAGGAGCATCGTGAAAAAAGCAAATCACTCAAAAAAAAAAAGAAAATGAAAAAAGATATGTATTAATAGCATTAAGATAGTGCTGGGGAAAGACAAGCACTTGAGGGACAAGATCCCACTGTTAGGACTTTTGATTAAATCAGACTATAGCTCATGTGGCCAGCTAGGTGTGTACCATTCTGGGAGCACACCTATTGTTAAATTTCAACACTCCCTTGTAATGAAATAGCTACCAGAAACATACTGGAAAAGTTACCTAGCCACATAAGTGCAGGCTACATTATATACAAACTGAAGACAAATGTACCAAACTACTGTCAAAAGAAGCATTGTGAGCAATAGAAACCACTCCAAACTGGGATGCCTGGGTTGCTCAGTCAGTTAATTGTCCAATTCTTGATTTCGGCTCAGGTCATGACCTCATGGTTCGAGGTTCAAGCCCCACGTCAGGCTCTGTGCTGACAGCGAGGAACCTGTGGAAGTCTCTCTCTCCTTCTCTCTGCCCTTCCCCTGCTCGCACGCTCTCTCTCTCTCTCAAAATAAATAAATAAACATTAAAAAGACAGGAAAAGAAAAGAACTCCAAAGGGGCACCTGGGTGGCTCAGTCAGTTGAGCATCTGGCTTCGGCTCAGGTCACGATCTCGTGGTTCGTGGGTTCGAGCCCTGCATCGGGCTCTGTGCTGACGGCTCAGAGTCTGGAGCCTGTCTTCAGCTTCAGATTCTGTGTCTCCCTCTCTCTCTCTGACTCTCCCCTGCTCATGCTGTCTCTCCCTCTCTCAAAACTAAATAAAACATTTTTTAAAAATTAAAAAAAAAAAAAGAAAGAACTCCAAACCACTAAATTAGGAGTCATGGCCCATCTGTGTGATTGTGAGTAATTTAACTTGTCTGGGCCATAGATACCACCTTTTAAAACTCTCCCATCAATTTATCCAGTTTATCCAATTGTTCAGCACCTTTCCCCTTTGAAGTGCATTGGCAGCTTTGTCAAAATCAGTTGGCCACATAAGAGTAGGATCATTTCTGGACTCTATTCTAATGCCACTGGCATAATGTTTTTGTTGCCATAATTTTAAAGTCTTGAAATCAAGACTTTAAATCACGTCCCCCAACTTTGTTATTTTTGCAAGATTGTTTTTGACTATTCTAGGTCCTTTGCATTTCCATATAAATTTTAGAACGAGCTTGTCAATTTTGACCCAAAAATGCTATATTTTGAATGTGTTGCACCTATTGATGAAATTAGGGACAATAGATGCATTCACAAATGCTGTTTCCCAACCCACGAACAGCAATATTTCATAGTTTTCAGTAAAGCAATCTTGCATATTTTTGTTAAATTTTTCTTTAAGAATTTTAAGATTTATGCTCTTGCAAATGGTTTTTAAAATCTCATTTTCCAAGTGCTTGTTACTATTTAGAGAAATATATTTGATTTTTGCATATTGACCTTGTATGCTGAGAATTTGCTCATTCTAGTTGTTATTTTGCATCTTCCCAAGGGTTTTTTTTTTTTTTTACCAGACATAAACATGTCATCTGCAAATGCATATAAGACAGTTTCATTTCTTCCTTTCTAATATTAGGTCTTTTATTTCTTTTTCTTGTTTTATTACATTCTGACCTTCAATGCAATATAGAAGAGAAGTGTTGAGAGCAGGCGTCCTTGTCCTGTTCCAAAAAGTATTCAAGTTTCCCTTTCAAATGTTTTGTGGGCTCCCTTTTCCAGATTGAGAACATTTCCTTCTATTTCTAGTTTGCTGAAAGTTTGTAATTATAAATTACAAATTTTTCAAATGCCTTTTCTAAATCTATTTGAAATAATCATATAATTTTTTTCTTTCTTCTGTTAATTTTTGGTTATAATGCATATTGGTTTTTTAGGGCTGCAGACTAGGTGGCTTAAGCAACAAAAGTTTATTTCCTCACGGTTCTGGAGACTACATGGCCCTGATCAAGGTGTCAGCAGGTGTGATTTCTTCTGTGGACCATGAGGGAAGGATCTGTTCTTGGCGTCTCTTCTTGGATCACACACGGCCATCTTCTTCCTGAGTCAGCACATTGCCTTCCCTCTGTGGGGTCTGTGTCCAAATCTCATCTTATCAGGACACAAGTAACACTGGATTAGGGTTCCCGTAATGATTTTATTGTAACCAAATTATATCTTTAAAGACCCTATCTCCAGATACAGTCACATTCTAAGGTATGGGGTACTACAACTTCAACATATGAATTTGGTAAAGGGACACAATTCAGCCCATAAACATGATACATTATCTTTTTATATGTTGCTGCATTCTATTTGCTAATGTTTGGTTAAAGGTTTTTGCATTTATATTCATGAGGAATATCAGTCTATAAGTTTAATTTCTTAATCTCCTCATTAGGTGATCAGCCTTCTTTCAGCTCTAACATTCAATAACAATACAATCCTGAGAATGGTGTTGTGAAATGTTCACTTTGCCTAAGCTAACTATCAGGAGAGAAGTTTAATAGGCAAAATAGTGGCACCAGTTCAGCTGCGCTATTACATACAGAACTATCGTGTTTTGCTCAGCGAACAGTCATGAATAACTACCGTGTGCTAGCACCTGAGATTCAAAAGCAAATAAGACAAATCCTTTGTCCTCAAAGTGCTCCTAACTTAAGAGAGAAAACTTCAGACTTCAGATGACATCCAAGCAAAATAGTGATGTGGAAGACACAACTGAGAACCAGCAAAGACTCCACAAATAGGAAGCTAAAGATATTCATAGGATTATGAATAAGAAAATAGAAATCAAGGAGAAATCTTGAGGCTCCAAAAGTAAGACCCAAATGAGTAGAACAGACATAATGATGAAAGAAATGTAGGAATGTTGCAGCCTTGCTCATTGAGATTGCACCCCTCCATGTCCATGTGTTTCACCCATCCAATGTCCTCTACCACCTACCTTTTATTATGTGCCTGTGGTCTCCTGCTACTAGAAATAAATTCTTTGAGGAAAACATGTCCATCTAATTTATCTGTATGTGTCTCTTAGAATCTAGAACACATGGAATCATAATATGTTTAGTACAAACAAAATTTTTACCTCCTTACCTGCAATGTATATACACATCTGTCCTACATTTTGGCATGATTCATCCACTCTTACATTGTATCAGGTCAATGGTTCTCATTTGCCCCAAGCCCCATAATCTCAGTATAGGACAACCTGACCTTAACAGCAAAAATATAACTTCTCTTACTAGACTATATGGATCCCTTCTCTTCAGATTTCTAAATCTCCTTTTGACTGCACTATAGAGCAGCGTCAAAGACATTTCGCTAAATTGTGAATTGTTGTAGCGACAACACATTTGCAAAACTGTTTTTCATAATTTTTAATCAATCCAATGCTTGCTTGTGATATCTATATGCAGGTAAGTCCACATTTTATGATGATTGGGAAGCACCTAGTCTTTGTTTACTACCTTAATGTACTATATAATCAAATTGGCTAGAGTTAAGAGTGTTTCAGAGTACGGCACAGTCCTGACATTTAGTAAGGGAGCAAGATGTCTGGGTAATACAAACCATGCTCCAGGAAATAACTGCTTAATGCACAGCATCTGTTGGCCAAGTGTGAGATGGCAGGAATGGGTTCTAGGGAAAGGAAATAGATTTTCCGATCTCCATGTACCATCCTATGAGATGGGTGCCTGGTTCATTGTGTCTTCTGTTAAATGTGATTACTTTGAGAACACAGCTGAGGAAAACTCCAAGCAATTCTATTTTGCAACAGAGTCTTAGCCAGGGAACTTGATTTGATATCAAGAATCGTTATCCAGAGACTGGATTTCAGGTGAACTTTCTCTGTTCACCAGACTATGTTTTAAGTGACTGGTGTAATCTGCCACAGTTGTCTGTCTTGTCTGACCTAGACTCCTGGGGTCTGGAAGGGTGACTGTATCTTCCAAATATCTATAATCTACAGCCTGGAAGATTCTGGGCTAGGGTGGCCTAATCTGTATAAATGGCTGCAGTGAGAGTCACAGAACATCTGGTTCTCTATCAGCTTCCTCACTAACCAGCTGTCTTATCTTGACACAAACACTTAAAATATTTATTAAGCTGGTTTCCATTCTAGAGGAATTCCCATGTCATAAACACTTCCTAGAGAAGTGTAGAGGTGTTTACAGGATAGGATTCTAGCCAGATATATTTGACCAGAGATGTTCTTTTCATAAACTATTGCTTGAGACGACAATTCCTTAGGATACTGGTTTGGGAAACACTAATCTATCCATGACACTACCCTATCCGTAAACAATGGGCCTGACTCATTGGTTACCTATATGTCATAATATGTATATTCATAAAACAGGATTGGATCAGAAAGGGCTCAGGAATCCCAACTTCAAGGGCCTGGCTACTGATTTTTTGGCTTGAAGAGTAAGTAGGGAAATCTGTAAATGCTGACCTTTCCAGATATGTTAGATAGGGGGGTTACCATGAGTAAGAGCAAGCAGAAGAAAGAACAGAAGGATTCTGTTAAATCCTATTTGAATGGAAGATAGTATGACCATTGACATAGAAGATAATAAACCGGAAGAAAGGCCCTGCCAGGATTAGACAAGCAAAATTGTTTCTATCCTCCTTGGGCAAGCTTCACAGAGGACAAAGACCAAGTCTGTACTTCTTTTGGGTGGCAGAATGACACAGTGCATGAAACAACGACTTTAGGCTCAGACACATGTGGGTGAAAAGTTTCCTCTGTCACTGGGCTGGCTGTATGCTGGAGGAGGCATGTTTGTGGTAGGGCACACCTCAAGGCAGGGATATCACCTAATGCAAGGCCTAGTGGATTTGTACAAGTTAGCCAAGAGAAGAAAGAGGGGACGTTCAAGACAGAAAGAACAACACAGTTGAAGGCCTGTGGAGAGAAGAAGGCATGTCTGAGACTCTGGAAACAGCTTGGTGCAGCAGGAGGATAGAGCTGAGGGAGGGGAGTGGGAACGCATGAGGCTGGGGAGGTGAACAGATGGTGACAGGCCCTAAGATGATTGGGCCTCATACCCAGGGCAATAGTCATGGGAGGGAAATGACATAAGTAAGATGTGGTCAGGGAAAGAAATAACTAGGTTCTCTATGCGGATCATTAGACCCCAGGAAAAGAGAGAGCCAAGTCAAGAATGGCACTCAGTTTTCTGGGTTAGGCAGTGGGTGAATGGGAAGCAAAAGCTGGAATGTAGACCATGAGGCCAAGAAGCAAAGTTGAAATCAAAGTCTAGTATCGCTATTGGATTCCAAAGCGACAGCTGCTCGTGGCAATGGTAGCAGGAGGAATTGCAAATAAACAAACCAGTCTTTTCAGCTGCATGGAAACATCAGCAGCTCATCAATAACTAAATAAGAGGACAAAGGATCGCCCCAGTGCTGTATTGAGTGTCACTCAAATTAAACAATTTAGATAATGGAGTGAGGATGGAATCCTTCTACCAGATTCCAACCCAAGCCAGCCATCTAGAAAATATTTGTGGCATGATGGAATATTTTAGAAGCCAACTGTCTGCTTTGCTTTCTTAGCACAAGAAATTTGACGAGTCTGGAAAAGTTCAGCTTCACCAGCCAGAGTGTTGCAATACCCACAGGGTGGAAGTCACTGAAGGTAAAAGAAAACTTTCAGGCACTGATTGTTAGGTTAGTAATAAACAGTCCAAGGAAGGACTCTGAAACCTCCAAAACAGAACTAGTGGTGACTACGGTTTCTAGAGGGTGTTGGTTTTAATGAGAAGTCGAGTTTCTTAAAGTCTTTATTTTTTTTTTAAAGTAGCTGTTTAAACCATTTTGAGGTTAAGAGCTTAGAAGACCCTCGGCCTTCCTGTGCAGAAATCCTGGCATGTGTGTTTCGGGGAGGCAGTACCATGGGAAGTTAGGGAGAATATAAAGCTGGCACACCTCCCCACTTTGCATGACTGTTTTGTGACAAGATAGAATTGGGTTGGATCAGCGTGTTGCGGCCGTATTCGGAATCCCTACACAGTTGCTAAAATGCATGGGTTCTCTCTTTTCCTTCACCCATAATTCTACCATATGCTTTGGGTTTTGATGTCCTTGAGATTCAGTTATAGTTCTTATCTCTCTCACTTAGAGATCTAAGATGCCACCAGGAGTTTTAAAATGTGGGCTCCTAGGACCGTCACCCGTTACCATCAAGCCACAGTCAGGTGTCAGTCTTGTGCTGGCTCTGTGCTGCTTTCCTTCTCCGGCCACAGCCCATGAAAGTGCCTCTAGCTACCGCCACATCAAAACTGAAGAGAATGAAGATGAGTTTTTCCAGAGTCGGAACATCTTCAGGGAAGATCCCAGCTGTATTCAGTAGGCATTTATTAGGCATCGAGTCATGCTGAAGGAAACATTCCTTATGAATCACATTTAGCAAGTTACTAGAAAATGTACTTACCTGTTATATTGCTTTTTGGAAAAATTAAACGTGACAGCCTAATTGAAATGCAATATTCAATAACAATAATATTTAGAGCTCCATACAGTAACTCTTATCCAGGGATTTTACAGATTTCCTTCCCTCACCAACCACTCCCCCATGAGACATCTCTGCTACATCTAATAATCAGACTCGCATAAAAGATTCTAATCATAGGATATAAGGATGTGGCATTATTTCTAATGCCTCAGCAGTAAAGCTCAATGAAACCATCAACCCTTCAGTAATTCTTGCTCCCTGAAAAACATGAAGCTGGCAATATATCTATAGGCAAAGGCCAGATCTGCATTAGCAAACTGAAGCAGAGAATTAGAGCGATTATCTAAATAATTTATCATGAGCCTAGGGTAGATAGCTGAGTTGCTTAAATGAATATTTCAGGGGGGAAATGCATTTTTGGTAAAAGGCCTTTGAAGACTCTCTTGGCCCATTGCACATAGAACAAGAAAATCATTATAATGATGAAGTCTATGTGTATATGGAAGGTACCCCCTGCTGGACCTTTGCTTTGAAGCTGCAAAACTATTTAAATATGTGATTTAGAAGTTTTGGCGTTTGACTCAATAAGACAAAAACAAAACCCAAAAAATAAAACTCGGGAAGACGGAACAATGATGTGGTTACTTGGGATTCAGTCCTATCCATCATTCTTTCCCGAGTTCCACAATGCACAGGCTCAAAGAAACTTCTGGTGATAATTTCCTCCCCTGCACTTATCTCTAGGTGAGCCCAAGGTCAATGCCAATCCCAAATGCATGAGAGAGAGGGAATTTTGAAGGTTTCCCAAGGTGGGATGTTCTTCCACTTTCTTTGGTGCTAACAAATCTCAGAAGGAAGGTTTTCATTGATCTAGCTTTGTCTAATGCTGTTCCTATATTCCTGTCACACAAGAACCTTGGGGTCATGCCCTCTTGGACTGGCCAGGAAGGTACAGGGCAGGGAAACAAGCCCTCTCTCCAAGCAGAGGGCGCTCCAGAGCCTTGCAACAACAACAACAACAACAACAACAACAAAACAAGGCTCAAGGACCTGCAGCATCAGCACTGCTGGGGACCTTGCTAGAAATACTGAGTTTTAGGCCCCGTGCAGACCCACTGATTCAGAATCTGAACCAGCTCCCCCGAGGATTAACGTTTGCAGGAACTGGTCTTGCGTTTAGGGGAGCAAGGGGGACAATTTGAGCAAACTGGCAAAGTAGAAGGAAAGGAAGAGAATGATGACAGAGGGCTATGGGTTGCAGATCCAAGAGGCCCAAGAAAAAGCGAAAGCAATGCAAACAAATGAGGTTATTGAATTATGAACCAGGGCCTTGAACTTGCTGTCTGAGGTTGCCAGCTGAGTATCAGGTCACAGGTGTCATCACGGCCACTGCGCGTTCTGAGGCCGCTGGGAAGCATCACCTCAGGAGAAGGCCCTGCAGCCTTGTTGATGGCCTCCTTCCCCAAAGGCAGGGGTCATACAGCCAGGATGCCAGGCCCCTTGGAGTTCACCAGGATCTGGAGGAACAAGGCGAGGATTAGATGTGAATGCCCCCACGTTACAAATGTCCTCCCCTGCGTGGCCCATGTCGGAAACACACAGTTTCCACAGTACATATTGCATCAGCTTTTACTTGAACATGTGATGGCTGCCATTAATTTATTTTATTAAGGCTTCCTTTCTTCCCCCCTTTTAAAGAGTTCACTCGCTTCAGAATGAGCGCACAGATTCCACATGTGGCCGAAACCAGTTTCCTCTCGGCTTGTCCTCAGAAAAGAGAGAAAGCAGCTGGCTGGCTTTTCCCACGTGTCCTTAAAGAGCATGACTGAGTCACGGGAATGTCCTCATTTCCAGGCAGAAGAACTCCAATCCCACCCCCCTTTCTCATCAACATCAACAACGGCCATTGATTGCGGGCCAGCCCTGTAGGAAGCACCATGCCATGGTCTTTGAATCCCATTGTAGACCCTAGAGGTGGGTTCTAGTCTCACCTCCAAATAATCCTTCATTCTACTTCTCTTTTCCTCAGTGTACCCACCCTTAAAAAGGTGACAAGACGACCTGCCCTGGCTGCATGAAATAGTTGTTTTAAGGATCAAGTGAGACCACCTGTGTGGGCCAGGTACAAGGGTGCATTGTTCCTGGGGGAGCTTTTGTTTTCGTCTGGAACTTCTCAGGCCCTCGCAGACATTCTCGTGCAGGCACCAGAAGCAGGGCTGTTACCTGTGCCCAAAAGCAGGGGGTCTGACTCAGGAGCCCTTCTGGTGGCTGCTCTTGGCCTCAAGAGCTACTAGTCCCTGCTGAGGTACTGCTACCAAACATTCCTCCCAGCTTGTCTCCACACAGCCAGCCCTCCCACGTGGGGCCTTCCCTCCCTAAATGAATTACCCCCTTTTGCTCCTTACTAAACTTGTCAAACTTTATAGTTAATTCCGATCCTGTCCTTCACACTATTAGCCACACACACCCAAATTGGAGCTGTCAGCAGGTCGTCCCCAGAGCCAACCGGGGTCACATTGCTCAAACTCTGTCAGTTACTTCCGTCAGCCACCAAGAACAAGAGTTTAATTCATTTGAACATCAAATGTCTTGGTGGAGTCTGACTATACTTTAATATACCTAATCAATAATTCAAATGCTCGAGGATAAAATTCTAGATTCCAGACAACCACATTAGTGACACGGACTCAGATTCAATATAATGTTTATGAAATAGCACCTTCCTCTCCATTGGGCTCTTCGCCAGATATTTCCTTCCTTATTTAGTCCTGAGAGCAGCTTTGTAAGATAAACATTAATATTCCAATTCTGTACTTAAGGAAACAGAGACTCACAAGCCAAATGACTTGTCCAGAGTCATGGAGTTACTTGGAAAAACTGAAGTTCAAATCCACGCCTCCCACATCCAAGTCCGGACATCTGCCCACAATGCCACTGTTACCATCGGTAGCAGTGTGGAAGAAACATTTGCAGCACTGTCCGTGGAAAGCCTTGCCTTTATTACATCCAGGAGCTTTGTAAAAGCATCTTGAGATGCTTCGAGAGGGATGTCACTTGCTTGATTTAGCTGAATATCTATTTTCCTGTCACTACTTAACTTCATAAGGGTGCAAAACACAGGAAGTACTGACTGCGAAGCTTTATAGTGCTCACTTAAAATGACTAAGTGTTATTTCATGTTTGGCACAGACCAGTGCATTTTGTCAGCCTGCAAGAATTTTTGGCCAACAGGTTTTGTTCGGATCCACAGTTGTTAACTATTAGGGATGTCTGAAAAAAACATTTAGGTTGGGCTGGTTGAAATGTGTCACTGATGGCTGGGGTCAACCGAAACTGAGAATGTCCAGTTCCACAATGCCACTAGTGTCCAAAAGTAAAGGAGCATTTAATTTTCTTTGACCTCTAAGGACACAGATTTCTGGATGTGAATTAAACCTTTCTCTTCTAAAGATGATCTATGTGGACCATACCATTCTGTTTAGACTCTCCATCCTGTTGAAGGATTTATCAGTTATGAAAGAAAGCCAAATAAAAACTTCATTCAACTATTGGCAACAAAGACCAGGAATAACAGCGAACTTCATTTCTTTTTCACATAAAGAAATTTGGAGGCAGGCAACGTAGTGTTTATGTGGCAGTTCTCCCATGTCACTGACAACCCAGGATGCTTCTTTCTTTCTTTTCTTTTTTAATATTTTTAAAAGTTTATATAGTTATCTTTTTGAGAGAGAGACAGCACAAGTGGGGGAGGGTCATAGATAGAGGGAGAGAGAGAACCCAAGGCAGGCTCAGTGCTATCAGCACAGAGCCCAATGCAAGGCTCAAACTCATAAAACCATGAGATCATGACCTGAGCAGAAAGCAAGGGTCAGATGCTTGACCGACTGAGCCACCCCAGTGCCCCCTTCTATCTCTCTGCCAACCTGTGCATATGGTTTCCATTGTTAATGCGGTTTCTTGCCCCTTCCTGGCTGCCGAGGCTCCGGCCAGTACTTCCACATTCCAAGGAAGCAGGAGGGAGGAAGAAGGGCAAACCACGACCTAACAGCTCTCTCTAGCCTCCTTAAGAAACCTTCTCAGATACTCTATACAAAGCTTCCTACCTTTAAGAGAAGCCAATGGTGCATCTTCTAGATCCCAGCCTGTAAAGATGGGAGTTTCTTATTAAAGAAAAAAAAAATGATGGATATTGAATAGTGAACTAAGAGTCTCTGCCAGTTACCAAGAGATAAAGGGCTCCCTGTCCATTTGGAAGCTTCTTCGTGTAGATTACAATCATGGAATCATCAGCTTCGAGAAAGATCAACTAATCCAACATCTTGCCTTTTAGTGTTGAAGAAATCTAGGGCCAGAAAAGCCACTGGACTTGGCCAAGACAGCAGAAGCAGTGGGGTTTAGAGCCTAGACTAGAAATTCTGGAAACCCTGGCTCAGGAATTCAAATGCAAGTGGGTTTGACCACACCACACTTGCTTACAAAGCTGGGTCTAAAAACTCCCTGTGTTGTTTAGAGTGTCTGTACATAATATTCTTTTCTTCCTTTTCTATTGAGAAACAAGGCAGAGAAGTCAAGCAGATTGAGATCAAATACTGGCTTTATTACTGATAAGCGTGGTTGGGCATATAGTTATAGGGCTATAACTAAAAGATCTTCCTTTTGCCCTTCCATCTGCCACACTCACCCACCATTTTCATCAGCTTGGGGGGCTCTCACACAACAATGCACAATTTCTCACTGTTCTGCAGGCTGGTAGTCTGAGGTCAGGATGCCGGCACATCAGGTTCTTGGTGAGGACTCTCTTCCTGGTTACATCTTTTAGGGCCTTTCATTGGTGTGAGCAACGCAGACAGAAATCTCTCATGTTTCTTCTTCTTTTTATTAAGGGCATTCATCCCATCATGGAGGCTACCCCCCAAGACATAATTTACACTAATCATCTCCTAATGGCCCCACCTCCAAATTCCATCACAATAGGGACTAAAGATTCAACATATGAATTTGAGGGGATACAAAAACTTTCAGTCCATAGCACCCACCTGGTCATGAACAGCACTGACTGTCCCAGGCTTCCAATGCAAAGCAGCGTCTTGGGTGAGGACAGGGTGAGAGTATGGAGGGCACACCAGAATTCATGTCCCCTGAGAGAAGACTGACTCCAACAAGAAAGGCCTGAGCCAAGCATGTTGTTTCTTCTCCCAAAGAGAGAAATCACTCCTCTGCTCCTGTAGGGTATAAGAGGGGGCAAGGAAAGATGAGAAATGGTCCTCCAATGGATTCCTCCAAATGAATCTTCCTCCACACGAGGCCAGAGGAAAAAAAGTGTCACCTTCAATACCTGCACATAAGATTCTACACAGCTACCTGAGTGTGGCCTTGCTAACTTCTTAGGACACTGACTATGAGGTTGGGTACAAAGGAGCCTAGAAAGGCACAGGGGCACCTGGGTGGCTCAGTCAGTTGAGCGGCCAACTTCGGCTCAGGTCAGGATCTCGCAGTTTGTGAGTTCGAGCCCCGTGTTGGGCTCTGTGCTGACAGCTCAGGGCCTGGAGCCTGCTTCAGATTCTGTCTCCCCCTCTCTCTGCCCCTCCCCTACCTGCTCTCTCTCTCTCTCTCTCTCTCTTTCTCTCCCCCTCTCAAAAATAGACATTAAAAAATTTTTTTTAGAAAGAAAGGCACAAAAAGGTTAAGGGACTTGCTCCAAGTCACACAGCAAACTGGAGACAAAGTTCTAGCCTGGGCGCACATAATCTAGCCCCACTTTCTGGGAACTTTCTCTTTACTTGACTACCTGTCCATAGAGCCTCCTCATCTGTGAAAACAAACTGTACACTCACAAGACCTTCTAAGGCATTCAGAATAGCTCCTGAGGATTCTTCTGCATGTACATCAGTGCCCCTAGCAGTGAGCCAAAGTCTCTGAGGGTGAAGGATATTCAAGCTTTATGAAACTAGCCAGTGGGCTGGAGAATTAACTCAACCACTCAAGAAACATTTCTAATCATCTTGCCAGGCTATTACTGGAATAAAGTGACAGAAAACATAGTAGCTAAAAGTCTAGTGGGGAAGGTGGACAAGAAGACAGACAAAAGTCTCTAGTGTGACAAGCACAATGACAGATGTGCACAAGTGGGAGGGACAGGCAGGGCTGGAAGGTCATGACCCCTTCCAATAACTGCGAGTCACTTAGGATCAATCGCAAGATGTAAGTGAGTGTGGTGGGAAGCATGGAACGAAAAGAACTTAAGCATATCGTGAAGGGCCCTTCAAGGTGATGAGGTCATCACAAATGTCCTCAGGGTCATTGGTCACTTAAATACGAATAAACCTAGAAGCCACCCATTTGAAAGTGATTCTTCTGAATCTCGTGTCGGTGGTTCCAATTCCTGTGGTAAAGCATTACTGCCAACACCAACATACACCCGCTGATATGACTGATTCCTCACCAAATACTTTCTTTTTCTGTAGATGTAGATACGCGCCTACATGCTTCCTTCAGGCAGACTCCTATATGCGTGTTCAGTGTCTCCACTTAGGCCTTGTCGCTCCAACTCCTTTCTGAACTCTTCCAGGGTTTAAGTTGGAAGGGAGTTCAAATACACATGGCACTCTCAGGAGCAGGTGGCTGAGCAGATTGAACTGGAAACAGTGTTGTTCATTCTTAGTCTCTGTTTCAGGTTTAAAGACCTCAAAATGACTTTCTAACATTTCAAAAACTTGAAGCCACGAATTCTTTTGCTTTCAAAGCTGTATTTCCCAGGACCTCGCTGAAGAAGCACATGTTGGTCCTGGGGCTCCTTGTCCTCCCTCAGCCTCTTCTGAGACACCTTCACAGACCCCGCGACTCCCTGGAAGCCAGAGGAAACCACCATCTCTGCGCTGGATGGAGGGCCCTTGGAGTTCCAGGGAGAGTGCAGAGGTGCCCTGTATACAAAGGGCCTCCTGCGCCTCGCCCCTCACAAGGTCTGTGAGTGTGCGGACTAGTGTCCAGCCTCCATATTCCGCCCTCCCCCCAAGCCCCTTGAGTTCCTGGCTGAGTGGACCAGCTCTGGCCCCCAGCAGCTTCTTGGGTAATCTGGTTGTAATCCCAGCAGAATAGATGGAATGGCAGGATCCCGCTGGCCAGAGATTCCCAAACCCTGCTCATAAGCACACTTTGTTTAAAAATAGCAAATGAACACCAGTAACCATTCCCTCTGTAATGTGGTTTCCAGAACCTCTCGCCTTCCGCGTTTTCTCCTGGATGTTTTCCAGTTTGCCAGAGTCTAAGAAAAACTAAAATTTAAGAATACAATTTAATTCTCTATTACTGAAGGACAGACTTATAAGGATTTTTCTTTCCTTTTTCTTTCTTTTCTTTTAGTTTTGTTGTTATTTTTGTTGTTGTTATTGTTGTTGTTGTTTTTAAGTTTTTTTGGTAGGAGAGACATGGAAGACAAAACATTTAGGGATGGCTTAAATGTCCTGGGCATTCCATGAATATAATATCTTCTAATCCTTATGTAGCAAGTAAGACAGGGATAGAGGGCCAGTAAAAGAGAAAGTCTTTCTCTATTGATTTCTCTCTCTTGCAGAAAAAAAACAACAAACAACAAAAGAGAAATGCAATATTCAGGCCTAGGGGTCTTGTTGGGCTCCTTAGAGATCAAGCACCTTCCAGCTCAGAATTCTGCCATCCTTAGTGGGTCGCCCTTGCTTTGTGGTCAGAGGAAACATTCCTTTCAGGTGACAATATTGAAGAAGAGAAGAAAAAGGAGAAAGGGGTAAGAGAAGGTGCCAGACCTCTCTTAAGGAAGCATCTTAGACACTGTCACACAATTCTTCTCTTATACCCCATTGGTCAGAACTTTGTTAAATAACCACATCTAACTGCAAAGCACCTGGGAAGTTTATTCTTGTGTTTGATGGCCAGCATTTATTTTACTCTTTAAGGAAAGGATGACAGATATTTAGGGGCAACCAGCAACATCTATCACACCTTACAACACTCCATGAAGTAGGAATGACTAAACAAATTGAATAAATGGGGAAACAGGCTCAAAATGTTTAAGTAACTTACGTGAGGTTATACACCTAGAATGTGCTGTTGCCACTACTGAAGTTGGAACTTCTATACCAAAGACTATTTTATTTCCTCAATATGTTCTCATAATAAGAGTAGAATGACTTTTATATCAAAAGTTCTCTGATTTTCCAATAGTTGCATGATATGTTTAGTTTTCAGTATGCTGGTGAACTAAAGTATGTCGCCTTTCTCTCGTATTTCTCTTGCCACTGACACAAGCCTAGTATAAACCAAATCACCTGATTATTGCCATTGCCTGCTAATTAGATTCTCTAGTCTTGTCCCTTTCCAATTTGTTCCCCACACAGCAGGAAGAGTGGGCTTTTAAAAACCCAAGTCTCATAATCTTATTTCATGGCTTAAAAACTTTTAAAATTTTCACTGCCCTTTGGATAAAGACCAACACCATTAATGAGGCTCCCAGGCCATGCATGGTCTGGCCCCATCAACCTTCCCAGTCTCCTGTCTCATGAGTCTCCCTCCTTCTCTGTACTACTTGGACTTCAGTGGACACTCTGTGGTTCCTCCTACCTTGAGGCCTTAACCATGCTCTTCCCTCTGTCCTGAGTCTCCTCCCCTATAGCTTTGTCTTCTTAACATTTAAGATTTCAACTGAGGAAAGCCCTTCTTGACACCCCATGCTAGATCTGCTCCTTCTAGTGTATGCTCTCAAAACATCCTGTGCTTATCTTTCTGGACTCTGAACACAATTTGTAACTACATATATTTTTTATATGATCTATGTACTTAAGTATATACATATAGTTTATGTTATTTTTTATGATTCTTCTGCTAGTCTGTAAGATCTCTGAGGAAAGGTTCATTTTCCTCACCATGGCATCTCTAGTACCTAGGGAAAAAATGTTTATTGAAGGAAAAAATAGTTCAATTTATAATTTCCAATTTTAATAGTTAATTAAGTTTAGCTGAAATTGGGAACATTACATTACCCATTCATTTGCTCAAAACATTTACCCTACTATGCTCTAAGCATTGTTCTAAGCTTTTGAAATAACTCAGTGAACAAGACAAAGCATGTTCCTGCCTTCACAAAGACTACATTTGTATGGGAAGATAAAGAAGATGGATGGATGGATGGAGAGAGGTATAAAGGGAAGTAAAAGAAGGAGAAAAGAAGAGAGAGAGAAGGTACAGGACTTTATTAACTGCTATAAAGAAAAATGAAGCAGAATAAGACAGGAGTGTGGGAGTGTGAGGATAGGGTTACATAGAAAGGATGGCCAAGGAAGGCTCCCCTAGGGAGGTGATATTTGAACAGAACTGAATGATACTAAAAGGAAACCATGTAAATATATGGAATAAGAGCGTTCCAGGGAGAGAGCAGAGCAAGGAGAAAGGCCCTGAGATGGGAACATACAGAATTCAACGCTCCTGAGGTGGAGCCTTTCAGTTCAGTGAGATAAACATGAAATCTTCACTCTCCCAACAGCAGAATTCCTTTTTAGCTCTAAGTCCTCTATAAATTTGGTAAATACAGCAAATGCGATACAGAGTGTGGTGACCCATCATTTTAGTCTACCTCCACAGTCACCCTTGGTTAAAATTTGTGTTCCAACCAATCAATTTTTCCTACCAGTTCTTTAGCAAAGAATTAACACCAATTTTATATTGTATCTTCAAGAAAAAAAAAAAGAAGATGCAACAATTCCTAATTCATTTTATGAAGCTAGAATGATCCTGTTGCCACAACCAGAAAATGACAGCATGATAAAGGAAAACTGTAGAACACTCATGCATGAATATAAATGCAAAATTAAAAAAGTATATATTAGCTAATAAAATTCAGCAATATGTAAGAAAATTTATATTTGCCAACTAATTGGGATTTATGCAAATCCGGCTCAATATGTAAGAATCAATGTAATCCATAATATTAACAGGCTAAAAACGAAAAATCATATAATCATATCAATAGGTGCAGAAAAAGTATGACAAAATTCAACACCCTTTTATAATTTCAAACACTCAGAAAAATAGGAATAAAGGGCAATGTGCTCAGCTTGACATAAAGGATCTGCAAAAACCCTAAACTAACATTATACTTAATGGGGAAAGACCAAATTCTTCCCTGTAAGATCAGATTCCTACTCAACATAATAACAGAAGTTCTAGCCAATGCAAGAAGGCAAGAAAAGGAAACAGACCAAATGAATTGGAAAAAAATGATATGAAACTATCTCTATTTACAGATGGCATTTAGAAAAAAAAAAAAAGGAGAAAATCTTCAAGATCTAAGAACTAACTAACTTAAACTTGACATCCAAAGCATGACCCCTCAAATAAAAAATTGATACATTGAACTTCATCAGAGTTAAAAACTTTTTGTTCTATAAAAGACCTTTCAACAAAATAAAAAGACCAACTACTGACTTGTACAAAATATGTAACTCACAAAAAATAGAGTTTGGGTTTTCTTTTTAATTCTCAAAACACAACAGTAAAGCAACAATCTAGAAAATGGGCAAAATCGTCCACAGAAGGATTTTACGAAAGAAAATGAACAATGACAAATAATCACACGAAACCATGTTCAACATCATTAGTCTTAGGAAAATGCAAATTTAAACTACGATGTGATATGGGCTCAGTTGGTTGAGCGACCCACTCTTAATTTCAGCTCAGGTCACGATCCCAGAGTCATGGGATTGAGCCCTTCATTGGGATCTGCACTGAGCATGGAGCCTGCTTCAGATTCTCTCTCTCTCTCTCTCTCTCTCTCTCTCTGCCCCTCTCTCCCACTAATGCTCTATTGAAAATAAATAAATAAATAAAATAAAATAATAAATAAATACTAAAATAAAACTAAAATAAAATAAAATAAATAAAATAAAACTAAAAAAATAAAATAAATAAATAAATAAAACTAAATAAAATAAAATAAAACTAAAAAAAAAGTTAAACTACAATAAGATATCATTACATCTTAGACATCTATCAGAATGTCTAAGTTTAAAAAAAAATAGTGATAACACCAAATGGTGGTAAAGATGCAAAGAAACTAGACACTGATGGGAATGTAAAATGGTACCACCATTCTGGAAAACAGTTTGGGCAGTGGCTTAAAACTGAGCCCTGAAACTATCCTATGACTCAGCAGTTGCATTCTTGGACATTTATCCCAGAGAAATGAAATCTTACATTTGCACAAAAACCTATATTTGATTGTCATAGTAGCTTTATTTATGATAGCCAGAAGCTGAAAACAACCTGCAAGTCCTTCAAGTGTGTGAATGGTCAAACTGTTGCCACACCCATGCTACTGATGAATGGTTGTCAGGCCTATAGATGAAGGCAAGAGGGTGTGGCTGTAAAAGGGCAGCTGCTGGAAATGTTCCATATCCTGACTTTATCAGTGTCAATACCATAGCTGGGATCTTTTACTAAAGTTTTGCAAGATGTGTCTATTGGGGAAAACTGAGTAAGGCGAACATAGAACATCTCTCTGTACTATTTCTTACAAATAAATGTATTTCTCCAATTATCTCCAAATTAAATGCTAATAAAAAAATAATTTTTAAAAAGTTTAAAAAGTCCAGGGCACCTGGGTGGCTCGTCAGTTAAGCATCTGACTCTTGATCTCAGCTCAGGTCATGATCTCACAGTTCGTGTGTTTGTGAGATCTCACGGAGCGTCGGGCTCAGCGCTGACAGTGCAGAGCCTGCTTGGGATTCTGTCTCTCCCTCTCTCTCTCTCTCTCTCTCTCTGCCCCTCCCCCACTTGCACTCACTTCTCTGTCTCGCTCAAAATAAATAAACATTAAAAAAATTTACATCCAAGTCAATAGCTTTTTTTCTGTGTTTCATGTTTCCATGTACATTTCCCCATTCTAACACACTTAGCAATCCTTCCTTATTCCATCATTATCAAATATTCATCTATATTTTCTTCCTTTTAGTAGTTAAAAGTTTTACATTTTATTCTGACATTTACTTAGTATATGATACTTAAAAAAAAAAAAAAAAAGCTCAAGGGGTTCCTGGGTAGTCCAGTCGGTTGAGCATCCAACTTTGGCTCAGGTCATGATCTCATGGTTCATGCGTTCAAGCCCCACATCAGGCTCTGTGCTGACTCAGAGCCTGGCGTCTGCTTCAGATTCTGTAGGTGTGTCTCTCTCTCTGCCCTTCCCCACTTGCACTCTCTCTCTCTCTCTCTCTCTCTCTCAAAAATAAATAAACATTTTTTAAAAAGCTTGATTTTTATTGGTTCAAGGCAGTTTTTTTGTTAATTAATCAATCCACCAATTTTCCAGTGGTTGTAACATTTCCTTTATCATGTACTAAGTTCCAGAATACAGTAGAAACGGTTTTCTTCACCATTCTTACTGTTTACTTTTCCTGGTTGCACACAGAATCGTTTTGTCAAGTCCCAAAATAGAAATTCTTAATGATTTTGTTAGATCTATCAAACTTGTAATTAATTATGGAGGAATGAACATATTTGCAAAGTTTAATTTTCCGAGTCAGGAACGGGGTTCTCCATTTATTCATACTCTTTTATATCGCTCATCCAAGTTCTATATTTTCTTCTTATAAGTATATTTATTTGTTGCTAGAATTATCCCTAGGTTTTGTTGCTCTTGTGACTAGAATCTGTTCCCATGCAGAGGAGGTAGATGTTTGTTTTCCTAGTTTTATAGAATCCGTGTTTCTAAGGCAGAGACTAAACAGAAGAGAAAAAAATGGGTCTTTCTACCTACATTTAGGCAATTATAGATTACTAATTGTCATTTTCATCAGTCTTGAATTTAGTACAAATTCTTTCTGATATTATCACTAATGTGGTAAGCAGTCCTCATTCCTGTTTTCTTTTTTCTTGTGTCTACGTGGATACTCTACACACGAAATTTTCCAACAGGTCCGAGCCTTCCAAAGTACTTTCCTACTAGGTGTATTTTGCCATATTATCTGTAGTGATATCTTAACAGATTTTGCCAAATGTTGTTCTAAAACCAAGGAACCTGAGAACTATGTTAAAACCAAGGAACCTGAGAACTATGTTATTCCCTGATCTCATAGCTCAGTATAATGCTTTCACAAAAGGAGATGAGATTCGTTTGGCATGATTTGTCCCTGGTGACTCCATGTCTTCTAGCCATCAACACATTCCTTTCAAAGTGCTCATAATAAGACAGCTGCTTATTTAACCAAACGTTGACCAAAGTTATTCGTCCATAGTTTCTGGAGTCCACCCCTTTTCAAAACTTGTGACGTTTACTTGTCATCAATTTTCTGACTCCTCTCTTGTTGTCCATGATTTTTTAAAGATTACCAGAGGTGACTCCCTGATTACATATTTGAATTCCTCTAGCACCACGGGAGGAGGATTGGCTGTACCTGAAGACATGAGCTCATGGCATGAATTACGGCTTGCTCTCCATGTCTAGTCATTTCGAGCTGCACTTTCTTTATGTATAGATTGTTCTACTCTGTTAGAATTCTGTAACTCAACAGAACCAACAGCTGTGGAGATGTCCCTGTCCTTACTGGGAACAATGGTTTAAACCAGCACAGAAAGCAAAGTGTCTCCTGACTTATGATCAACAACAACATCTAGATTCATGGCAGCATGGTTTACATGCTCATCTGGATGCTTTTCCTGGTTTCTCAATTTCAGAGCCACATCACCTGCCTGTTTTCCCTCATGCGCCACAGTCATTCTGAATACTCAGCTTGAACTTCTGGACTTCAGTCTTGTCCCTAATGCTTGAATCAGAGCTGGCGTTGAGACTTGAGGACGCACCCCCTGCCATGTTGTTTCTGGGTGTACAGGCCTACAGCCAGGTCTTGAGTCTTTATGCCAGTCCACCTTCTGGCCTGCCCTGATCTTACTGCTAGTATTGGTTCCATTGTGCTTTCTCATCATGTAGTCACACACACTGTGCGTGCCCATGTCTCAGGCAGCTTCTCCCAGCTGGCATCATGAACTTGGCAAAGCAGCATGCGTTGTGGCACAAACTACTGACCCCATGGCCAAAGCTCCTACTCTCGGAGAACATACTGTGTCTTGTGACTGACATGCTTAAACTATATCCCATCCTACCCCACCTCCTCCCTGAGTAAGTCAGTTCTTGTCACAAGACCCTGTATGGTTTCTTTGCACCCACCATCAACTGGATCTTGCCATATGTTGACAATTTATAAATGTTTATTGAAATGATTTAAGTAATAATGATATATCTACATTCACTCTAGGGACCACTCTGCAAGCTTTGTAGCTACCCATTTTCACAAAGCAGATGTGTCCTCCCAAAGTCATCTTCACCGAAGCCCAGGAAATCCATATTAGCTCCCTTCCTCACCTGTGCTGAGTCACAGCTCTCTCTGTCCCCATGCAACTGCCCAAGACCCTTAAGTTAGATGTAATTCAGACCTGGAACATTCAGGTGTCCATAGGACCCCTTGGCTCTGGGTCCCTTATTTTAGTGCCCAGGATCTGCTTGACTCCCAGGATGGAACCCACGCATAGAAGTCACACCACTTCTCTGGCAGGAGACCCTAGATATCATGCAGAATATTTACTGCTACAGGTCCAAAGGATGACAACCCAAGGTGCCAGAAGTAAACCATTTTCCAGGATCTGTGTGAAAACATAACAGCTGAGACATTTCTGTCCAACTCCACAGGATTGCTAAGCTCTGATGCATGAGACACAGGTTTCATTCTAATATCTATGCTTCTGTGGGGACCAGAATAATCTAATTAATGAGCACACCCACCCATTCCTTCAACTCACCCTAGAATCACCAGAAAGTTCTGCGTAAATGTGGGAACTATGGTTAATCAGTAGGATGTTAATTAAATTATCACTTGTCATCTATTTGCCAATAAGGATTTAAGTGGTATACAAAATTAACTTGTTTCTAAATAAAATAATTTTATTACATCTATATAATAAGGAGTTTATGAAAGACAATTTCCTACCACACTGATGATTCATATATTCCATTTTAACCTAATCTATTACAGCAAAAAGTATTCAGAAACAGTGCACAGCTGCCCTCTTGTGTCACTTTCATATAATTAAATCTATTAGTATTTAACTACCAGTGATTCTATCAGTTATGCATTTTTAAAAGTCACCACGTACCACTACTCTTCTTCTGAAATTACTATCGGAAATGGTCATTTACAAAGCATAGTATGTAAAAATATGCCAGATCTATCAGTTTACTTAGAACATATTTGTGTAAATATCTAAATATTTTTAAAGTAATATAACTTATTCTGTCCAGGTCCTCTCTGGAGTCTACCCAGAAGTCTTTTTTTATTGTTTATATAGTTATTTTGAAACAGAGAGGAAAGAGGGTGAGTGGGGGAGGGACAGAGAAAGGAGAGAGAGAATCCAATTACATGGAGCTTGAACTCACGAACAGTGAGATCATGATCTGAACCGAAATCAAGACTCGGACGCCTAACCCACTGAGTCGCCCAGGTGCCCCATACCCAGAAGTCTTAACATGCTTTTGCGTCATCCCCTTATACTCAATTAGTGCTCAATTAATATTTAATCTGTTCTTACTGTGTGGATTTGCACTAATCCTTCACTAACAGCTGCTCAGTGGCCCCATAGTGAGTTCCCTTTTATAACAATTGATAAGGGCGTCCTTCACAGAAGGCCATTTGAGGTCTCTGTTGCCATTTATTAAGCACCTACCATGAGAACATGCTTAAAAGGGAAAACTTATCTCTAATAAACAAAGGCACTAGGAAATGCCTTCCAAGAAGCCAAAGGTGGGCCCATTCTGCAGACTACAACTCTGCCCACCAAGACGGCTACTCTTTTCTTTGATATCCCTCCACCACAATAAGCCACCTCTCCAGGTTCATGGTCAGCCAACTGTTCAGCATCCTGGAAACAATCTGATTAAGGTGAGAGAAAAGCTTAGACAATGAAACCAAGTTCATCATCGGTGTTGACACAAATGGATGCTCTGTGTCCTTATTACGTTGTTGTGCTTTCTTATTATGTACTATATGGTTCCAGGTCTGTATAAAATTTTCCTGTCTCAGGAAAGGGTGGATTTAAAAAAAATTGAAAGCAAGACATATCATTTGGGGGAAATCAGGGACTGCCCTTCTGCACTGGTCAACACTGATTTAGTGACTAACACAATAATCAGGTAGAGAGAGGATCCGGTAATGAATGATGCAAGGGGACCATCCAGTTGTGCAATCTCAGTCCCCCACCTCCTGGTAGATGGAGCTTCTAGAAGAACCAACAACGAGATAGGAATAAAATCTGTGGGGAAGAAAATATAAGCTGCAGTGCAACATCGTGCAACCATAACCAAGGATGCATGGAGGTGATGGGGGCAGGCTTTGGGAGACTGTGAAGGTAGAGAAAGGGGTGAGGGATGTAGGGCAAGGAGATTGCACCTCCATGTTGCTTTAATATATGAATCGGACTCCTCCAGGACCGCAGGTGCTGGGCTCCAAAGTGGGTATAAAAGGAAACCGATCCGCTACATTGACCTCACCTGATAGAGGGGAGATGTCTGCAGGTGGGCTGTCTGGAAAACATCCCTCCGCAGAGTGTAATTAAACAGCAGTGACTCAGGGCGTGGGCCAGTAGATTGCTTGTCTCAAGATCACTGCCAAGGGTTGGAGTCAGAGGAGAGACCCAGAGCACAGCCTCGCTGCAGAGCCCAGCTTCCTGAGGCAGTGCGGCACAACAGGAGAACCACAGGAGCGGGAATCATAGGCCTTGAGCTCCTGTCCTTGCTCTGCAAGTAACTCGCTGTGTGACTTTTGGCCAATTGCCTCACCTTCGTGGTTCCTGGTTTCTTCATCTTTCAGATGCCTTCTGTGGGCACTCAGGCAGTCCCTCCTTTACGAAAGCTGTCTCAACTCAACTCCTGGGGCACCTGGGTGCCTCAGTCAGTTAAACGTCCAACTCTTAGTATCAGCTCAGGTCATGATCTCACAGTTCATGAGTTCAAGCCCCGTGTCACTAACAGCTTGGAGCCTGCTTAAGATTCCCTCTCTCCCTCTCTCTCTCTCTCTCCCTCAAAATAAATAATTAAACTTTAAAGATAAAAAAATAAACTCAATTCCTTCCAAGCTACACCTGATTGTGTCTGGCTGCCCACAAGTAAATAGTTTTCCATTCCTGTTGGGCTACCCTGTGTCTCCCCAAAATTCATATGTTGTAGTCCTAATTCCCAGTACCTCAGAATGTGACTGTATTTGGAGATAGGAAAGAAGTAATTAGGTTAAAACGAGGTGATGAGGATGGGCCTCAATCCAATAAGGCTGGTATCCTTACAGGAAGAGGAAATTTGGACACAGATCGGGTACAGAGAAGAGACCAGATGAAGGCACAGAGGGAAGATGGTCATCCGTAAGCTAAGGAGACTCAGAAGAAACCAATCCTGCCCACATCTGGATCTTGGACTTCTAGGCTCCAGAACTATAAGAAAATTCGTTCCTATCGTGTAAGCCACCAGACTTTGTTATGGCCACCTAGCAAAGTGAGATAGTTTTGCACTCTGTAATGATCCATCCCCTTCTATACGAGGACCCATCTCTGCATTTTCCTTTCTATTTATACTTCCCCTGACTTAGCAATCTTAAATACTTATGGACACAGTCTCCACTCCACCCTTCTCTCCTAGGAAATTCCCTCTCCTCCCTCTCTCTTTCTCCTCTCTCTGCCTCTCTCTCTGGTCTGTGTACTGTCTGTGAGGTTTTAACACACACCATTGTATATGTAAAAATGATGGCATTTAACATGCACCAGACGTAAAGCAGTTTCTGTAAGTAAAAGGGGTGCTCACAAAAATTAAAACAAACAATGGTGTCCTGTGTCAGAAAGGGCTCGATGAAACAGGCAAACTGTTGCTAGGAATATAAATTACTAGCAACTTTCTGGAGAGTAACATCAAAAGTTAAAAAAAAACAAAAACTAAACATACCCAAATGCTGACTATCCCAGGCAATGAAAGAAAAGACCAGGAAGTTAGGGGAGAAACGAACTGCAAATGGTCGATAAGCATGTGAAGAAAATGTTCAACCTCGCTCACAATCCCAGAAATGAAAAGATATAAAAGACACAATCTACAAATGATAGGTACCTAAATTGGTAAGTCTCGCTGAGTGACAAATAAACAATATTTATTAAAAGCCTTAAAATTAGAGGTTCCTTTTGTCCCCACCATTCTGGTTTGAGCAATTTAACTGAAGAAAATAATAATAGAAATAACAACGTGAAAATAGGGAAACCACCTACACATCTAGAAAGGTTAGACCAATAGCAGTTCATCAATATGATAGAATAGTTTCAAAAACTTATTTAAGGATTAAAAAATTGCATTATACAATATTAAATGGGGGGAAATACATAAAATTATCTGTAGGACAACTATTGTCCAAAGTAGATGCACATGTACAAACAAGTATTCTGCAAAGATACATATGAACACCAATCATTTGGGATAGTGAGTTTGTAAGTCACTCTTTCTTCTCTGTACTCTTCTGAATGGTTTCCAGTTGAGATGGATCGCTTTTTTAAGTAGAGAACCGACACATTCTTTGAGAAACAGGAGACAGAGGGATGGGGTAGAAAAGGAAAAGAAAAGAAAGGGAAAAACAGGAACACCCACAACTGGGAAAGGGGTGCTTTATCACAGTGAGCCCCAAGTTCATCTTCCTGGTGCAAGTCTGAACCCCAGCGCCATTGCAAGGTGGGGCGGGGGCGGGGGCACTCGGGTATTAAAAAAATGTTTGTTGGGGCAGCTGGGTGGCTCAGTGGATTAAGCGTCAAGTTCAAGCCCTACATTGGGTTCTCAGCACTTGAGTTCAAGCCTCCATCAGGCTTTCAGCTCTCAGCAAAGATCCCCTGTCTTTCTCCCTCTCTCTCAGCCCCTCCCCTGCTTGCTCATGCGCGCTCGCTCTCTCGCTCTCCCTCCCAAAGATAAACATTTAAAAAAGTATTTGTTGTGGGGTGCTTGGGTGGCTCAGTCAGTTAAGCGGTTAAGAGTCCAACTTCAGCTCAGGTCATCTCATGGTTCGTGGCCTCGATCCCTGCCTGTGTCGGGAACCTGCTTTGGATTCTGTGTCTCCTCTCTCTCCGCCCCTCCCCTGGTCACACTGTCTCTCTCTCTCTCTCTCAAAAATAAACAAACATTAAAAAATTGTTTAATGTTTGTTGAAATGGCATTTAAAAACCAACTGAGTGGAGATCCTCAGATGGTCGAACTACCCAAGGCACAAGAGGCTTGGGTGCAGACCAGATGGCCGAAGAATGGACCCTACTTCTCCGGAGAAGGAAATGCAGGACGTGGAACAGGAGCCCAGATCAGCACTCTGAAGACCCTGCTCCCCTTTTATCTTACTTTGCAGCTGCAGACTCTTCAAGGAAATGAGCTACTGACTCCCCAGCCTGTGATATGAGAGTCTGCACACCATCACCACTTCCGCGACTCCAAGGGTCCTTGCCACGGTTGGAGTGATCAAAGTCGGCCACCGCCTGGGATCACACTCCTCGGGGCTCACAGCTGGGCTGCAGAGCCCTTCCTGGGACATTAAAGGACCAAGAGGGGCAAGTGTAGATATGTGCTCATGCTCCCCATTTTAAATAGATGGAGAGTACCTCAAGAAAAGCAGTGTGACGGGAGGAAGCCAGGGACAGAGGACAGCGGAGCTGTGTTTTTATCCACCCTTCAAACCACGTGCCATTCGGTTTTGACAGTCACCAATTTTCTCAGGCCCTGCTCTTCTGGTCTTTAAAAGGAGACCATCATACCATGTCTTTCTGAAGGTGGGTCGGGGGTGTCAGACCGAACACCTCTGCTCCCATGAAAATCCACGAGTCTCAGGGCAACACGTGTGGAAGGTCAGACACGTCGAGGGTCAGAACCCGTCCACTTCAAGAATGCGAGACTACCTAAATTCAACAGAACGGAGAACCTGTTCGCTCCCCTCAGGTGAGCATAATTTTCTCAGCTTAAAAAAAAATCCATAATAAAAAAGCAGGGGCATCATACAAC
Organism: Cryptoprocta ferox; assembly: GCA_028646485.1. Taxonomy (NCBI): domain Eukaryota; kingdom Metazoa; phylum Chordata; class Mammalia; order Carnivora; family Eupleridae; genus Cryptoprocta; species Cryptoprocta ferox. Next base: position 127,349,373 of record CM053571.1, read on the forward strand.
TCTAAATTCCAAGAACGTGTCCCAACTCGTTTGTACTCACATGAGGTCAATTTTCAGCATTTTCCAGATGCGTTCTGAATCTCGCTTTGCAACATAAAGGGAAAGCCACACAATTGAGTGCAGCATTATTTTGTGGATGTCACATGCAAAGGCAAGAAAGGGTAAATGGGAACATTCTACTTCCGGTCACTGAAATAATTTTCGAAGATCCAACTCCTCTGGAATCTGAAACTTTGAGTTTTTCATCCAAGTGAGACCACTGAGGGGGCCTCAGGTTATGTTCATGCCTCAACTCTTTCCCTCCTTCCCTGTCAGCGATGCTACTAACTGCTCCCCAGGTTGTCACTCACCCGACACGATCATCTTTGTCCCTCCGACTTCGTTCTGCTGAGAACTCCATCCACCCCAATCCATCATATCCAGATCTTTGATCTGTGCGTAAATATAATTAAATGGAATCTGTCAAACCCTTAAGGGTATATATTATGAAACTACCATCTTAGGGCTTCAGTCATGATCAAGTAATTTATATCAAGAGCAGAAGCCCCATTCCAAGTTCTGGAACTATTGCAATGTCTTTCAAACATGAAACTTTTCAATGACACTAAGAGGCCAGCACAACATGATTACTGTTCTCCTCATACTATAAACATTTTTATTTGCCTGCTTTGAAAATAAAATCATCATTGGGGCCGTTGTCTCCCCCACGGTCCGAGACATACATCACAGAACATGGAAACCTCTCCCTGTGCCTGTCCCTTGTTCTTCCAGTGGGAGGGTGGCCATAGGCACACAAGAGCCACATCACGTGGACCACTGGGGCTGGCGCTCAGACATAGCTCGGAGACTTCAAGGGTGGGTCACACAAAACCAATTAATCCCATTGGGTTTTCAGACACCTCTTCTCCCAACCCCACTGAAATGAAAGAAACATAAGAAAGTAAACAAAAGAAACCATATGTCATTACAATATGAACAGAACACTGTAGTTGGCTCATCAGAATTTCCCTTTTTGGAAAAAAAAAAAAAGTAATATAGCATAAGGATACAGAGGTCCAGAAATCACTTGGTGGCACTGTCTTGAAAGTCAAAACATTTCTTAGGGTACCTGAGTGGCTCAGTCAGTTAAACATCTAACTCTTGATTTCTGAGCAGGTCATGATTTCACGGCTCGTGAGATCAAGCCCTGCATCTGGCTCTGTGCTAACAAAGCAGTCCACCTGGGATTCTGTTTCTCTCCCTCTCTCTCTGTGCCCCCCTCCCAACTCATGCTCTCTCGCTCTCTCTCAAAATAAATAAATGAACTTAAAAAGAAAAAACTCCAAACATTTCTTTCTAAAAGAAAGATGTACATGAAACCAGGAGATACTTGTGTATATCCAGGAGTGTTCCCACAATAAACTTTTTATTAGGCATGGATTAAGGGAACCAAATACACCCAAAATATTATCAATTGTTAATTTAAATGGGGCAAAGTTACCCAAGATAAAGTGTGCATACTGTCAGATTTTTAAAGGAGGCAAATATTCAATATTCTTGCTAGAATTCCATATGCACAGCTATGATCTACCTCAGAGCAAAGACTTATCATAAATAATTAGCAACAACTTTCTTGCACTGCAAATAATTTCTCCCTGTGATGCCTGCTTAATGTAGCAAATCTAACTCCTATCACATATTAGATGGAAATGACAACTCCCGAATCTGTGAAATCTAAAACGGGAGAGAATAAACAGCATTTTAATCAATGGTTCTGCCGCAGACTGTATGAAAATAAACTCCAGTGAACATATGCTTTTCAAAAACATTCAGAGAGGAAGTAAAGACACAGGAAAGCCTATGTAACAACCAGTTGTCCAAAAAGGAAGTGAAGTATTCCACATCTGTACAACTTTGTGTATATAATTAATTAACTCTTTGCAACCTGCTGAATGTTTTTAATTATAAAAAATAATCAATTTTTTTTTGTTTTGAGAGAGACAGAGACAGCATGAGTGGGGGAGGGGCAGAGAGAGCGGGAGAGAGAGAATCCCAAGAAGGTTCTGTGCTGTCAGCACAGAGCCTGATGTGGGGCTCGAACCCACAAACCTGTGAGATCACGATAAGAGTTGGCCACTTAACCGGCTGAGCCACCCAGGTGCCCCTAAAAAAATCGTGATCAGAGTTACAGAAGGGCAGGGCATACCCATATATTCATGCGCAGTGCGTACCCTGATTTTTGTCCACAAAGAATTTTGCTTGATTAAATTTTCAAAAACGTGTCATTGCTACTTAAATTAAAATTTGGCCGAAGACTGTAGTGTTTCTATTGCAAGTTGCCTGCAGTAAAATATCCCCACACGTCTGCTGCCTGGATGGACAGAGAGCTTCGCCAGCATAGCTGCGAGCACTCAGTTCCCACAGTTTCCTTCTGCTCAGGAGAGCCCCCCACCCCTTCCCCTTGGGTGCACACCTCACCCCTGCCCAGCTGCAAGAACTCGGGGCACACTAGGCTTCCCTGTCACAGCATCTCTTACAGGGCCATCGGGCAAGTATCTAAGTATACGCAAGTATATACAAGTGTATAAATGTGTACCCTTGGTCATTTACTGCCACTCTCCCCTACCGGTACGTGAGCTGCCGGAGGAAAGTTCCGTGTTCTGTTCCTTGGAGCACAAAAACACTAAATTAGTAGATGTTGCATCCACCTTAAACTGAGCTGTCACTGAGGAAAACCAGAAGTCGGTATTTCTATTAGGCGAACGTGATAACCTCTACGCTACAAAAACCCACCTTGAGGTAGGTATTTTTGAAAGCTCTACGGAAATAACTCTGCTCTCATCCCTGGAATGCCAGTGCCAAGGTCACTCTCGAAGGTGGCCCCAGTCCCTCCCTTCTTCTTTGCCAAACAGAAATCAACGGGAACATTCGTCTTAAACCTCCAAGCCCTCCTTTGTACATATACACTGGCTGCAAGTTAAATGCATTTGATATCAATTATGGATACGCTTCCTAGGACCCCGGGAAACAACTTCTAACTAAAGTGATTTTCGGTAGGAAAAATAAAGGATAACATATCACAAAAGGAAATTACTTAAGACAACCTGGGAATGTTAGAACTGTAATAATGTAATTAGCATTGAAATCACTTCTGCCATTCAGTGTTCCGTTGTGGGGGACGTCATGCAAATCTTTCCGTTGTTCGTGAAATCTGTTCCTCGTCAAGATAAGAGGCGGCGGCCTCACAGGGGCAGCAGGACACGGAGTGTGGACACCCCCTCTGCAGCAAGGGTTGGTGCTTCTGAATGGTGGGCACCACCTATTAACAAGAATCAAGCCTCTTCCCTTCTCTTTATGCCTCTCCCATAGGCCATATGCCACTACTGACCATCTACTTTACTTTTTCCTCTGTCTACTCTAAATATATTTTCCCCCATTTCGTGGCCTCACTTACTCATGACTCCTGCTTACTCAAAGCTTAGGTTTCCTCCTGCCTTCTTTCTTTGTGTCTGTTAACTTTTCATAATACGCCCAGTTAACCAACTTGCTCTAGGTCGTGAACTCAGTCTCCTCAGAGAGATTTGGATAGGATCAGTCACCACCATCCCTGTCGGACCAAGTTCTTGTGCAGTCCCCATCCAGGGCTCCCAGGCAGCCTATCAGTGGGTCACCTAGACCCAATCAGCTGTGACCAGAGTGGTGAGATCACACGAGGTAACAAAAATTAATTTGGGCCACCAAGGTCTTGGACAGCAACCCTCTGGGAACAGGCAGTAAGTGTGTCTACCCTGGGTTAAGACCCAGAAACTAATTCATTTAAAGAACAATCTAGTAACTAAATTTGGGATGCAGGATAATTCCTTATTCTCTCAAGTGCATTTCTCGGTTTCAGTCTCTGTTTCTCTTTCATGTTTGCTACAAAAAAAAAAAGAAAAGTGTTAAAGATCAAATGTCATGGTATAAATACAAAATCAGTAACTGGGTCCTTTGTTCTCATATTGACTTTGTGCCCTTTAACTCTCTTTTCTCGTTCTGTTTTTCATAATTGTGCTGCTCGCAAATACAAATATAATAGACAAAGCCCTGAGAATTTTGCTTAGAACTGCAGAAAGTAGTACACGCTGGGCTCATATCCAGTTTTCTGCCACCACAAAACTCTTTCAATCCCCCCTGTGTAGGAGAAGCAGGTTACATAAAGAAAAGAACAAAACTTTCCTTCTGTCTACTTTTTATTATGTCCAAGTATTTTTGTAAAAAAAATATTTTGGTCGCCTTCTCATGGTCATATAGATCTCAATTACCTATAAATGTCACAATTTTTAAGTTAATAAAGTTACAAGCATGATATAGTCTAAATCCAAATTAGTTTAGTTCAGGGGGGAAAAATCCTGCTAAGTTATGCATTACTCCATGGCTTGGGTTATAAGGAGTAAATTGATTATCACAGAGGGGAGAAAATCTTAGAGGGAGAAACAGTAAATTCTTCATGTAAAGAAACAAATAACCTGTTCTATAATTGGAAATATCATCAGCATATTGGATGATTAATATCATACAAATGTTCATTTTATACTTTTGGAGTATGAAAAACAGAAGAATTCAAGATCAAGAAGACGTGTTTATTCTGTGAGCAGGGTTCTAAAAGTGTTATCCATAGTGTTTATCAGTTTACAATTAGGAGGGTTTATGCACCTTGAAAGAGGACTTTTTACAGAATAATATAGTAAAGCTAAGATCCTAGTCTCAGTAGATTCCTAGGAGGGTAAAAACAGGGACTAACTGATTTTTTCCAACTAGGGGAAATGTACGGGGGCGGGGGGGAAGCAATTATGTCCTATGATAAATGAGCCGTTCTTAGCTGAGAAATCAGAGTATCTCTCCCTGTTTCATGTACTCGATTTGTGCATTTTCTATTCTGTTCTTTGCTCCAAGCTGTTCCTTTCATCTTGCTAATACAAGAAAATTAAAATTCTACTATTGAGAACAGATGAGGAATTTAATCTTGAAAGAAGTGAACTGCAGTACTCTACTATTGTGGTGTTTGATATAAATTCAGATACTGAGCTTGAAAAAGCCTAAGATTGTTATCATTTAAAACTACATTTATCTGGGGGAGGAAGCCACAGTTTGAATGACTCTCTAGTGGCAGCAGATACCTACGATGTGATTGAATGTACGTTGTCGCGGTAAACCTCGTTCCCGGGGTGGTATCAACGACCCAAGCACCAAGAGACCAAGGTGAGACCCAACAAGTAGAACCATTTTGTTATATCCTGCATTTATTTAAGCAAACCGAACGTGTAGAGATAGGAAATTAAAGCGTTATAATGTTTTACAAATACAGAAAGAAGACACAGAATAATAATACCCTGAAGAGAGTGCATCCGAACACACTTGTATCACAGGAGAACACTTGCAGTGACCACATTGAAGCCATGGCCGACACATCCATCCGGCATTCTCGTTCTGACATCGTTCAAGTAGATTTAATAGATAAATCAGTGATTTGCTTTTAAACAAATAATAATACTAATGAGTCTAGTAGCCTTTGAAGGGTTTGTGAGTGACTGTACTTACTATACATACATGATGCTAGGCTTAATGTGTTATTTCAGTGCCGTTGCACATTATGCAGGGGGAGATAATGTCTTATTACACAATTACTGTGACATCCACTGAAATGTGAACTAGTTTGCATAGGTTAGTCCTTTGGGCAGCACGATGTTGCTCTAGTCCACCAAGGCTTAAAGATTCACAGTGTAGAGGAAAAAAACATGAATTAAAGCATTTCTACTAAAATATATTTTAATAGCTGGTGTTAATTTGCATAACAAAAGCCAAATTATATGAATAACATTGTATCATTCTATAAGCCCCTTCATTTCAGAAACATTGCTTCCACGAAAACAGTCTGCTGTCAAAGTCAGTACAATCTTGCAAACTAATCATTGACCACAATTCCACATTTTTGAAGCAAACAGAAGCCAAACGGCACATTGGTTTAATTTTATATTCTTATCACAGGTCAAAGGCCAACATGTCCACACCACGCCTGCGACAGGTCTGGTTCTGCTTCTCAATGCGCAGCCATTCACTGTACGGACACTGAAGAAATGGGATTGTGATGCGGTTTTCTCTTTACCTTCAAAGCAAATCATTCTTAACAGCAACTGGATTACAAAGAAGTGTGTACTATGCAAACCGGATACCATGTAGCAAACACAAAAAGCATATGGAATTCCATGGGTATACCAACGTAGGAGGGACAGCTGGGGAGAAATCTGCCCTGGGGATGCTTCCAGGCTTGTGGACTCCAGCAGTGAAATGATGGCCACACCATGAAATGATGGCCACACGATCATCATACAATGTCCTGATTTTTTGTTTTATTTTTTTAATCAACGTTTGACAGTCAGTTGCCTGGAAAGGATCCTAAGGGGCATGGAATACTTCAGAAAGAGACTTTCATTTTAGCATTCTTAACTGAGTTTACACTGCTTCTCATTTAACTGAAGCTTTCTTGCCTCCGAGTCTCATTAGCCAAAACACGCACGCTCTAGCCACTTTTAGATTATCAGAAGCAAATAGCTAAGGTATAATGACATTTATGAAGTGAATCTCATCTTGTGCAATGAATTCAGCCTCATAACATAATTCTTCTATCTTACAATAGGTATTTTCAGTCTCAGGCCTGAAGTTAATGTTTATGCACCCTGACTATATATATATATATAAATCCACAAAGAACCTTTCAGAAATAAATGGGAAAAGTCAGTATTTTCTAAAGTTCTAAACCTCTAAAGGTAAAATACATTCGGCTATCACCTTCCATCTCTGTCAGGAGCATCTCACTTCCCCACCACAAAAATACCAGTCGTGTATAATAAAATATTATTATAGAATAGACAGAAGTTTGCTTGCTTGCTTGTTCTTTCCAAGACCATACTGGATAAACAAGGGTAATCAAAAAGGCACCTTTTTAAAATATATCTATATTATAATTTTGGTATAAACTACATCCGCTTTATATAGGGGATGTGTTACTAAAGGATCCCACACGGTTTCTTTATCTTTTCATTAAAAACATTTCACTGGACATGGACACACCTGAAAAAGAGATGCGTGCACCTCTTAAACTTCACTGTTTGAGAAAAGTCTGATTGCCACCCTCCCGGAGCGTCGCCAAGCCTGACGGGGAGAGGACAAGGGAAGAAAGACTGCAGTAAACCTCCCAACACCGCATCTCCATCATCTTTGAGCAAGGAACCAAGTGGCAAGAGAGGGGCCGGTCCAACCCCATCCACGTTCACACGAGGTGCCCGCAGACATTGTGCTTGCAAATTCCTGTGTGGTCTCTGGAGGTGGGGGAAGCCTGAGGACAGGCAGGGACCTCGCGGGGATCTGACAACCAGATACGTATTTCAAACTGGGCTATACCGCAGATGTGGAAAAAAGACAAGAAGGTGTGAAGCATTCGCTTTGCCACAGGTGAGAAAGAGAAAGCCTCCCTAGAGAACGAGAATTAGTAAAAACGCTTGCTACAAAAACTTACAACCGAGGTCCTCTATCCCATTGGCTCTGCTTTACTCAAGGGAGATATGATCCACGTAGAGTTGCGTTTGGGGAACCTTATACACGCGTATCAAACTGCTCCTTTGTGCTTTTATCAGGATTGAGAACGGATCAGATTCAGAAAATCAAGTGCGTGCTCCCTGTGCTTGGGCATTTCACAGTCTCCTTTAACTTGATTTTTAAAAGACGGATTTTTTCCAAACACTTCTTTCGCCACCAGCGTTATGTATGAGATACGTGCCGCCAAACTGAAGGGGGGAGGCGCGTGCAACGTGGAACCCTTGTTCGAGAATGTAGTTTTGAAAAATGATCCTGTAAAAATAGCACTTTGGTATTATACATGTATGTTTCCTATATTTCTGCTGAGATGCTCAATATCCTGACAAGCTTTAGCAACAGTGACAACATTATCAAGTTACAGTGTCGGGAGCACATGACATCTCTTTCTCCCTCAGTCTTTACTGGAGAGGAACTGGTCTCTAGTTAAATTCTGAGCAGGCCTTGATTCCCAGAGGCTGGAAGCAGAAATATCCCGCTATGCAAACATTAAGCGAAGCTTCCGGTTTTAGGAGAATTATTCCCCTAATAATTACTGACTTCTACATTCCATGAATCTGATTTTGAAATTAGTGGATGAGAAAGACAGTGGAACATCAGGCTGCTGCTTTCTGGCACTTTTCCCAATTATAAGCATCATTTCAAGTCTGCAGCCATTGAGCATTCGTGTAAATGTGCCATTTCTCAAAATTTGCACCCATCCCACATTTAGTCTGCAGATCTAATCAACAACTACGCTTTCTCATAATCACAAAAAGTGGTCTGTCTGGGTGAAACATAAGTAAATCGAGCAAGTTTCTTGCCCTCCTCGGTTTTGATGCACAGAAATTTTTGCAAGAATGTTGCAATTTCAGCTTGTCTGTGGGTCTGTGTACAAGACATCAAAACAGGAATGGGGTCAATGTAATCACGACTGGCCATTTTGATGATGGAAAACTCAGTCCAGTTGGTTCTGTAGAAATCTGTAAAAACCCCTCAAAAAGACTCTCTAGGTTTACCCAAAAGTTCTCTCTTTTCTTTTTCTGTGAATGTCTTAATAGATGCAGCTTGAGTGTAACAAAGCCTTATTTGCTCTTTTAGCTGGATCAAATGAAACTATAGATTTTCAAAAGTATGTGTTAACCTTTCAGAAAGTATAAATGAATTAGCATTTGTTTTTGGACTCCTAAGCACTTCAAAAAAAAAGGTACTTTACAGGATGTTTTGTTAATTTCTTTGCATACATTATAGAAGGGAGATATTCCCAAGATTCATACATTTTATCACATTTTTGTAACTTGGCTTTTTCAGCTGCATCACAACTACAGAGTCAGGCCCTCCAAAAATGCTACCCCACTGCATGTCTGAACCCATCAGAAAAACACAGGGTTGCTGATGGGCGTTCATGTCTCCAGTGATCTCGACTGTGGACCACAGATGAACCTTCGTCAGCCACCAGCATGGGCTGTAACGTGGCTGTGAATTCAGGAAGAGACTGCAAGGTCTCTCATTTGAAATTCAAGACAGGACAACAGTTGCTTTTTTTAGTGAACAATCTTGCTGGGCCTATACCTAAAATCTCTGCTGGTATTTTCATCTCACCCCCTTTGAAAAGAAAAACCAGAAGAAAGTAGAAAAAAATCTTTTCATTAAGCACTTTCGGTGGCTAGATTTCCATTCCCAGATCTGAATACCGGTTTCCGAAATAGAAGACCAGATCGTCTCTGTGTGGAGTGGGGGACATTTTGCTCACTCATCTCTAGTACACTTCGTTGCCACCGGCTCCTGTTCCGTTTTCTTTACTTTTCAATCAACAGCGGCATTAAAGTTAATGAAAGTTGTCAGGAAACACCTAAATCACTTATTTGCTAGAGGAGACATCTATTTCCTAAAGGTGTGAATCCTTCAAAACTAGGGTGCAGGGCAGTAGGAGGATCTCAAGCAACTTTTCAAAAGATGTTTTTCTGATGAGCTGGTGGCTAGAGGGAGGGGCCGTTAGGTTTTCAGCCACGGTTTTTGCTTTCATAACAGGGATGGGCAGGGCAGCTGCCTATGTTACAGAAACTTGAACCTACGTGACATGCAACAGGGTAGAAGCTACTAGAGAAATAACAGAGATGACCTTAAACTTTGCCCTTTGCAGACAAAGTAGCTGTGACGTCATTTGGTCCTGACATTCTGTGGAGTCAAGCGTAGACTTGGGCCCACAGAATGCAAATGGAGAGAAGGATATCCCTTGGTACACATGAGAAATAAACAGACCCCAGTCAGCCTAGGGAGCAAGGAAATGTCTTTGTTTGGTAGAAGTTTCTAGGTCCCTAAGGCCACCAGTCGGTATAATTTCAACCAAACTGTCATTCTGCCACTGCTTACGTGTATTACATTAGGCAAGTTTCACTTGAATTGGAAATCCCCTAATGACTCAAGAGCGAACTGGGTTTTAAATTATTGGCTGTGTTACTGAATTAAGAGAATTGGCTTCTGGTAACTCCAAAGTGACAGCTAGGAAGTTTCAGAGACTCGTTACATTTAAGGGACACTCAACATCTCTATTAAAGTCTACAAAAATACATTTCCCAGAAGTGTTCGAAAGCCAATCAAAGGAAACCATTAACGCAATTAGCAGCACCAGGGTCTCCAGACCTACAGATTTTGTTTACAGGAATTCCTGAAAATGCTGCTGTTTTCAGCCCAGAAGTCATTCCCTCCTCCTGGTAACCTGCGTGTCTAATTGTCAAAGTGGAGAGAGATTATTGTAAAATAACTGCCAAGTTGTCTTAAAAGTATCTTCTATCCTTTAAAAAGATTAGGTCTAGAATACATTAGAATAAAGCTCAAAGACAAGGGGAGATAATTAATTGACAAACTCGATGTAATTCGCTGGGAGCATCCCCGTTTTCCCAGTTCTCTGCACCGTGCCGTACATCCAGCCGTCATCGATGGGCTGCACATTGACGATGTAGTCGCCGTCCCTGAAGGAGACTTCGTCTTCATCCTGGGCGCTGTAATCGTACATGGCTCGGTAGGTCCTCTGAGACAGGAAAGAGCAGGTCACACAACGGATATGAAATAGGTACGGCCACAAATGCCAATCACAGCAAGCCAGCCCACCCGCGGTAAACTAACTATTAGGAATGTTCCCAAGTGTATTTATTTCTGGAGATCTGCGAACCCGAGCCTAGCATCTGTCCCAGCTGTGTCCATCTCCAGTTTACCAGTCTAGCAAAAAGGGTAATGTTTCGGGGCCCAGAATGGGGATGGAGAAAGCCTCTAGCTACAATAACCAGCCCTTCAAAAAGGTAAGCTTTGAGGCAGTAACACGAACGTCGCCCAGCTTCAGGTAACCCCAGGGACCTTCAGTCATGGAGATTCTCCCCTATTCCTCATTCTTCAGAGAAAAGCTGTCCTCGTGGCAGACAGAGTCATGTCAGAGCCACGTCACTGCCGCTGCCCCCCCCCCAACACTAGGGAGAGGAAATGAATTTTTCTTAAACAGATACAAAGAATTTTCATTTCCTCTTAAAAACATATAAAGGATATAAAAGAAAAACACATAATACACTTATTTTGTAGGTTTTTGAATCACGGTGATAGAAATTTAGTATGTAAGTGCTCTGAATATTGAGGTACGTATAACATCATGAGGAAATTTTTCACTTTCTAACTTCAAACTATATTACAAAGCTATAGTAATCAAAACACTGGTATTGGCATAAACACATAGATCGATGGAACAGAACAGGGACCCCAGCAATAAACCCATGCTTACAAGGTCAATTAATTTATGATGAAGGGGCCAAGAATACACAATGAGAAAGGACAGTCTCTTCAAAATAAATGGTGCTGGGAAAAGTGGACACCAACATGTAGAAGAGAGAAACTGGACCGCTTTCTACACCATATATGAAAATTAACCCAAAACACATTAAAGACTTGAATATTAGACCTAAAAGCATAAAACTCTTAGAAAAAAAAAAAAACATAGGCAGTAAGCCTCTTGACATTGGTCTTGGAAATGATTATTTGGATTTGATACCAAAAGCAAAAAGAACCATGTGGGACCACATCAAACTAAAAAGCTCCTACATAGCAAAGGAAAATGGGAGAAGATCTTTGCACGTCACGTGTCTGACAAATGGTTCGTATCCAGAATATAAATTGAGTTTTACAGTATTTGTTTTCATTAAAGACCAAGAATTTAGTAAATATGAACATCGGAAAATCTCAAAATTCAGTAAATTCATGGACTGAGGAAACTGGCTGAGACACAAAGAAGGTCAGAGCTGTGAAAGCCTACTTCCAACTGCTGAGAAGGACCACCAGTTTCTGAGCGCCAAGGCTAAGGCTACTGTGTCCGGAGCTTGGAGAAACAACTTCAGCACAAGATGCCCATCTGACTAGATGACCTTGAGCGCTGCTTCCAAACTTCACATTTAATGAAGGAATCAGTAAGTACTTCACGGTTTCCAATAGGAGGTTTCAAAGACATACGTTGGCCATGTCATTTGGGTTTTAGTGGCCATGTGGATTACTGTCAAAACTGACTGGTTAATGTAACGTGGTATTTGTGCTTTCTAGACCTTGAATGAAGATCATATTTGGCTAATGCCAATCATGGGGTCACAATCAGGATATCGTTCGGGTAGAGTCTTCCTATGTTTTACTGGTCACATGTTTTCACACCATGCCTTCCTTTCTCAGTGGTTTACCTCTGTAAGTCTCTCGGTTTCTTCAAAAGGGTACAAACAGTAAGGTCAGCATTTACCCTTTATGTGAAAATGGGCAATATTCAATGCAACTCTATTCCACATGTATTTATATTCTGGAGACAAAACGGGAAGAGCAGGGAAGGACAAACACGTCAAACTGATACTTACTAGATTTGGTGAGTGCTGCATTGACCTCATGGATGACAGGCTGGTCTGGTGCATGTACCCATAGCCTTGAGAATGGCTTTGCTGATAGGCTCCGGGAAGAACAGGAGCTGCACATTAAACACACACACAGATGCCTCAAAGCGAGTCTCAAAATATCCCTCCCAAGCCCTCAAGTGACTTCATGCTCTGCCTAGAATCTTCGGAAACAAAATGCCATGTCCAGTGTCATATGAAATCTGAGTAGTGATGTTATAAGTAATCTCTAGGTTAGTATACATTTCGGCAACTAAGAACATACAGAGGGAATCAGTTTAACACGCAGTGAAAATATGTCAGAAATAGTTGTATTACTCGACTTCAGATGCTCCGTTCAAACACAAATACAAAACAAAAATTTCCCATAATGTTTCAACAAAATCTCATTTTTACTGAGCTATGATATCCCCTTAGACAGTTTCCGAAATAAAACATAAGAAATGTTGGGGGGCGCCTGGGTGGTTCCATCAGTTGAGCGTCCGACTTCAACTCAGGTCATAATCTCGCAGTTTGTGAGTTCGAGCCCTGCATCAGGCTCACTGCTGTCAGCACAGAGCCAGCTTGGATCTTCTGTCCCCCTCTCTCTGTGCCCCTCTCCCGCTCTGTCTCTCACAAAATAAATAAATAAACTTAGAGAAAATTGTTAAATAAGAAATTTTTAAAAATTTAATCGGATTGGCAAACCAGTGATAGAGTATAAATGTTTTCACAGAATACTTCTACAGTGGATGCTCTTGACATTTCAAGACATACAGCTGAGTATAACTTTACAAAGATGGTAAATATAGCATATGGTTAGCAACACAGGTTTGTTTGGCAGTTAATAAAATGAGTCTATACCCCTAAAAGAAAACTTTATTTAGAATATATAAATTCTCCGTTTTATTTTGCCTGTAAGTCAAGACTAAGTAAGTCAGCTGAATATGTTACAAAGACTAACAAATCAAACCATGTAAAGAATTTCATAAACAACCTTCTACATCCAAAAAAAAAAGCAAAAGAAAAGAAAATAGTAACATTCACTCACTTGTGCTGTTCTCACCAGTAATTAGGACATTCAAAAGACATAATTCCTGTTTTGAAGAACACCGAATTCTAAAGAGACCAACAGAGAAACTAGGTAAAACCCCACAAACCAGGTGTAGGTGTATGCTTGAGTGTGTGTTTCTAAGTATATTTAGTACTTAGAAGCAAGGGGCTGGCTATACATAAGAGTATTTTTGTAGCATGCCCTTCATTGTATCTTGAATAATCATATGACTTATATATGTGCTATAAAAATCCATAATAGGTTGCCATTTTTGTTCAATCGGGTTGAGTATGTAAAGTAATTATCCTAGGTTGATTGATTTAGGACAGTTTTTATAATAAAAGAATAAAGCAGATATAATTCTTGGGTACTATGAATAATTAATATTTTATAAGTGGCATGTTCAATCTAATGATATATGAGAACATCAAACTTTAAAGAAGTTTAATCATCAGACAATTACAAGTCATTAATGTGTTCTCCATATAATAATGATATTAGGTTGAATGGGAATTTTTAGAAGTTCTTGAATTAATTCATATTATAATGTTGCTAACAGACCGTGTTTATTTAATGTCTAGATGTGGCATCAAAGAGAAACTGCCAAGACCTTTACTTGGATTGTAGTACATTCTAAAGTTAGTAAAGCATTAAATATCAAATACTTGGGAACATAGCACTTTTTAACATTGTCAGCTCAGTTTACATATTTAATGTCAAGAGGAAGTCAGGAATATTGTCAAAATTCACTCATGAAGAAAAAATAATGAAATGCCTAAAAATATCTAAGTCCACTTAATTAGCTGAGGAGAAGAGCCTTTTCTGTGTGTTGGAGGCATTGCTGTTCATTTCTTCACTCCCTCAATACTCAACAAATATTGATTGAGTGAGTTAATGTGTGCACAGGGCTTACTTACATGGCCTGTCACTTAGTAAGCCTCCATAAATTTTAACAACTATCATTGTCCACTGTGTCCAAGGCATAAAAGGAGAGGAGTGACAAAAACAATTGCTCTCCTCAAGCAATAGGGACCCTGGACATCGGCCCTTTGCCCAGCTGAAGACAGCTCGGAATACTTACGGCATTTCTCGTTAAATACATAAGTCAAGGACACCAACTGCGTCCCCAGACTGGCAGCCCTGAACTGGTTTTTAGCCATTTAAATAAGTCAGCAATTACAAATGATTATATTTTAATCTACTGGTAAATTCTAAAGGTTAAGTTAAAAAATCCTCTAAACTTACTTAAAATTAAAGAAAAATAAACTCTTAATCCTTTGTTACACTATCAAATTGACCTTCACCTTCTGATGTACACAGTTAAGCAAAACCATCTTAAAATACGTGGGGGGAAAACCATTAGGAAAAGACAATGATGAAAAATATTTTTAAACACACTAGCTCGTTTGCTATAATGTGTTTATGTTTATATAATTTGTACACCAGAATCCCAGGACTGCCAGTTCAGGAATGTCGCTGAACCGTGTTCTCTAATTTTGGCTTTTAATAACCAAGTATATTCATGCCTGTCCAACTGCTCAAATCTGACCTTCAAAGAGAACATGTAGTTACTGTCAAATATAGCAAGAGAAGAGAGTGATGTATTTGCCCTAAATCTGTGTGGGTTGGAGAGAAGAAGGGAGAGTTTAGAAGGAGGAACCTTGGGGTAAATATAATTTATCTTGTTCTTATAGTTTCTCCTCATGCCTTTATCGATTATTTCCATTTCCCTCTCCAGCTGCATTACTTAATGCAAGTTCCTTCAGGGCTATCAAACCTTGTTACCTTTCTTATACCTGATATAATAAAAGAGTTTTTAGGAAGCTCCTATTAGAGCTACGGAAAACATAACTGAGAGCCCAGAGGAATAAACTTACTAGAAGTAAATGCCAATTTAAAAAGAAGCACAGACATTGCTTTTTTTATTGTTTTGCTACATGATTTCTTTTTTATGTAGTATAGGTAAAATAAGCAACAGGGAATTTAAAACAATGGCTTTGGAAATTGGGTTTATTAAGAATTTGGGTGAAAGATGGCTAGTCTGTGTGTGTATAACATTTCTTCCATGAAAATATGGAACTCATATTTTTTTGAAAAAGGTTTTGCGAAAGCAAGACAGTGGGCTAATTTTGCAACAAACATGACTTCTTATCAGAGAAAAACATATCATGTCCTCTTCCTTCAACCAGTGGTCAGATTCCACCAGCACTGACACAGATGGATAATGGCAAAGGTACCATAATGGCCTTCCAACGTAAGAGTCTTGAAGTTGAAGAGTGTTTTATTACAATGGCATAAAAGTCATAAAACAATAGTTTCACTATCCTAAGGCAACAACAAAACAAACAAGTGTGACTCAATTTTCATTTCACACTGGTGAGATTTATTGACCAGAGGTCTAGAAGCTGGCTCAAGCTCTAAGGATTTCAGGCTCTATTTGGAATGTCTCATCGTATTTATAAAACCAAAATCTCTCCTCTCGTGCACAATAAAGTGCGTCCACGAACAGCCAATACTAATATTTTCTATTTAATGTTTCTCCATAAAACCAAGAGAAAGAAGCGAGTAGACATGAAGGTCATAAAACAGAAGGTGAAAATGGAAGAGGAAACATTGTTTGGAAGCTTCGCAAATCTGAAGCTGGGAAAATAAGGAAATATGTGTAAACATGCACAGTAGAGTAAATGACCCAAAGATATGTACCCATAATAAAAGGAGAAAAATACTCAAAAAGAGGCCAGCCCACTGTGAGGGAGGCCCATGGAGTAGGTAAAAGAAGAGGAGTAGGATAATGAAAGTGCCACTGGCGAGCATGGTGCCATGTCGTTGTCAGAAAAACTCTCAAACATAGGTATCATTCCCACTTTACGGAATAAAATACGGAGGCTGAGAGATGAAGCAGGAAGACAACAGGATGATGGTTTCTGCATAGTAACACCACAACAAAGGTCTGATGCCATTAAAGATGAGGTAGAGATTTAGAAAGCCTCACAATGATAAGAGTGTAAGACTAGATGGCTAAACTCCACATGCAAAAATAAGAATAGTGCCTTATTGATGTCTTAGCCCATTGGGGTTGGTATTAAAAAAAAATATCAGAGACTGGATGGCTTAAACAACAAATGTTATTTCTCACTGTCCTGGAGATTAGGAAGTCCAAGGTCAAGATGCCGGCAGATTCAGCGTCTGATGAGGACCTATTTCCTGGTGCATAGATAGACTGCTTGCTTTGGCAGAGTCCTCAAATGGCAGAGGGGCTGAGGGAGCTCTCTGGGGCACTAAGTCCACCCTCACGAGCTAGTCACCTCCCAAAGGCCATCCCTCCTACCACCATCATATTGAGGGTTAGGATTCTGACATGTGAATTGGGGAGGGACACAAGCATTTGGTCTGTCACAACTGGCTAACTGTAGACATAACACAAACAAAAAAAATAATGCCTCATAGGCTTACTTGTTCTAAAAAATTCAGAATAAGGAGAAAATCGCCCTTCAAAAGCTTTGCAATAAAGAATACAGGATACAATGACATTACTGTCATATGTTCTTAACAGTTGACGACAGTTTTATCACCTACTGTGTGTCAAAGAACTTAATGAATTGTGGGGTGTCTTTGTTTTTAGAACAAAGAATCTCGATTTGGACAATCACAGGGGGGTTGCTAAAATGAATGATGACTGTAAATGAAAAAGTATGAAGATACTGCTGGTTTTGAAGTAAATATTAAATGATGAGCCAGACCCTCATCAGCTCTCATCTAGGCGATGAGCAAGGTGGTTGAGCTAATCGGTGATAAAATAGGCCCATAATGTGGACCTTTTTGCTCAAGTAGCTTTTACAGGTGCCATCGAGGGTGCCCATTCAGAGCCCCAATGCTTCCTGGCACCTGATTCTCTCCACAAGCCCCAAGCAAGTGCTAAATCCACAACATTTATGCTGAATCCAGCGCAAGATGCTTTTTTTTTTTAATCTGACAGAATTCTGAGCACTAGAGAAACTTCTTTTCCTTCCCTGCAGAAGACAGAAACAAGCCAGACTGCCTCCAGGTTTTAGTTTGTTGGTTTTTAATTATAAGCTGCGAATAGACAAGTACCTAAGAAACCGGCTTGCTGCATGAGGAACTATGAATCAACAGTCTTTAGCATAAAAATGAGATAATCCACAATTGAGTTAAAATCACCAAGTTTTAGGGGCGCCTGGGTGGCTCGTCGGTTAAGCGTCCGGCTTCGGCTCAGGTCATGATCTCACGGTTCGTGGGTTTGAGCCCCGCTTCGAGCTCTGTGCTGACAGCCAGCTCAGAGCCTGGAGCCTGCTTCAGATTCTGTATCTCCCTCTCTCTCTGACCCTCCCCCTGCTCGCGCTGTCTCTCTCTGTCTCTCAAAAAATAAATTTAAAAAAAATCACCAAGTTTTAAAGGCATGCATAATCATCACTGGGCTACAAAACAAGGGCCCAAACTTTGGAGATCCTATGTAAAAATAAAAACAATCATTACTATTTCGTATGTTAAATTTCCAGCTCTGGCCAGGCCAGAACCTTGTGGGAAGGAAAACAGGGAACCGAGACAGAGAGGGAATCGGTTATTTGGTGGGTTTCCACTCTGGCTGCATACTGAATTCACCTGGGATCTTTTAAAACCATGTTATGTCCCAGCCCCCCAGACCAATTAAATCAGAATCTCTGGGGTGGGAGTGAAGGGACTAAACGTGGGTGTCTTAGTTTTTAAGGATTCCAAGTGATTTAAATGGGCAGCCACTGTTAGCTACCTATCAGCTTTCTCCCCAGCCCGACACAAATTTAGAGGCTCAAGTGACCCTATTTATGCTATTCCTAAATTCCCCCTCTCCTCCTGAAACGGACAGAGTATTTGTGTTGCCTGCTTCCAAAATTCATATGCTGATATCCAACCCCCCCCCCACCAAGGTGATGGTCTTGGGAGGTGAGGACTTGGGGAGGTGACCTAGGACACGCGAGTAGAGCCTCGTGAATGGGATTTGTGCCCCTCAAGAGAGGCCAGAGGGCTAGCCAGCTCTCCTTCCATCAGGTGGGGGTACAAGAAGACACCAGTCTGCAACCTGGGAAAAGGGTACTCACTAGACTCGACTGTGCCGGCTCCCTGATCTCAGAGGCCCACCTCCAGAACTGGGAGAAACAGGTCTCTGTCGTTTGGGAGCTATCTGGTCCACGGTGTTCTGTGACAGCAGCAGGAACAGGCTAAAACACACATCTCCCCCTCCGTGACTTGTTCGTATTTGTGGAGGCAAATGTTCAACCCCAGACTCAAGAAGCCATCAGACACTGTCAGAAGAAATCTTAGGAAGTGGGGGGCGCCTGGGTGGCTCAGTCGGTTAAGCGTCCGGCTTCGGCTCAGGTCATGATCTCACGGTTCGTGGGTTCGAGCCCCGCATCGGGCTCTGTGCTGACTGCTAGCTCAGAGCCTGGAGCCTGCTTCGGATTCTGTGTCTCCCTCTCTTTCTGACCCTCCCCTGCTCATGCTGTCTCTCTCTGTCTCTCAAAAATAAATAAAAAAACAAAAAAAAAAAGAAGAAGAAATCTTAGTAAGTGGAAGCTTCCTGTAGAAGAATCCAGCCCCTCCCGTAACGCACGCACCAGGAGGCACCACCTAGGACAACCCAATGGGAGCCCACCCCACTTCTGCGAGACTGACCAGAACAGGACCTGCTACCGCCTCAGAGAGAAAGGGGGCCGTGCAGCCAAAAAATGTCTTTACAAATTCAAAAATTATCCCTCGAGCCCAGCGCTAGGTTCCTAACAATTTTCTCCTTCTAGACTCCGATATCATCTTTGTTTTCATTTTCTATTCTCAGATAAATGGTATTGCTATTGCAATACCCCCTTTAAGACAATTCAATACATGTGAACATATTTAATCACCTAGGTATGTGTCCCTGTGACACTTCATGGGGGAAGGACGTAACATAGGACTTTGTTGTATGTAACAAGGAATGTACGATATGAATACACTAAAATTTGAGCAAATAAAATGCTTACAAGTTAGAGGACGAATTCGGTTTGCTCAGGACTCTCCCAGTGGTAACAGAGGAATTCCTGCTCCCCAGGACCCCCCTGGTCTCAGTCCAGTTGGGGTCCCCCTACTTACAACATGCTGAGCCCTGGGCTTGGCGTGTCACACGCATCAGCTGGTGAAATCATCCCCCTTACGGATGGCAAAATGCCCATTTTCCAGATGAAGAATCTGAAGGTTAGAGAGGCTCAGTGACTTGGTAAAAAATATCAGGGCCACGTGGAGCTGGTATGTAAATGCCAACAGTCTGACCCTAGAACCCTCCAGTCTATAGTCTGACTTTACCACACCAAAATGATACGGACGAAATGACAAAATGGTATAAGATCGATGTGCAAATGAGCCTTGTGAAATCAGAAATGTGAAAGAGGGCGCTGTGGTCTGGAGAGCACAGAACCTTCCGGCACCGAGGGCTTTGTGTGAGGTGGGAGGGGTCGCAGTAGACCACTCACTCCTGCGGTGGGACAGACTGCAGGGAGAGAGAGGGAAAGGCGAACGAAAAGGAGGTTTCGTGCATGGGGAGATGAGCAAGTCAGCTTTGTTAGGCTCACAAAGGTCACTGTCGCTAGCACTGACTTTTCTGTGGTAAATTCAGGGATATCGACTCCACAGGAAGTGTAAGTGAATGTGGTTGATGAGGGGATCCTAGTACATCTCTGGAAGAATTTACAGTGAGAATAATTCATTCACTTTTGGAAAAGCCACTTCTGAAGCAATGACTTTCAGATTTCTTTTAAGGGTTGTTTTAGCATCTGATGAGTCTCTGAAGTGTGTGTGTGTGTGTGTGTGTGAGAGAGAGAGAGAGAGAGAGAGAGAGAGAGAGAGTCTGGGTTCAAGCCACATCTCCTAATAGGACTTCAGCCACTCTCCCACTGAGCAAGGAAGACCCCCATCATGATGCCACCTGACAATTTGCAAAATCCTTCTGGCGGACACTGCCTGCAAAATGTTACTTCCCCAAGTCAGCATCAGAATGGCAATAAGCGCTGCAGTCACGCTAAGAATTTAGTTGCACATATAATTAAGTCCAGAAGACAGCTTAACCATTTCTTCTCTAAATTTAATAATAGATTTATAATGTTGCTCTACTCAAATATAAGTTGGATATTTAAAGATTCCTAATTACCTACTAATCACAAAAGGAAACATCCAGGTTATGTACTGTTTATTTTTTTAAATGTTTATTTTTTGAGAGAGAGAGAGAGAGAGAGAGAGAGCGAGCAGGGGAGGGGCAGAGAGAGAGGGAGACACAGAATCTGAAGCAGGCTCCAGACTCTGAGCTGTCAGCACAGAGCCTGATGTGGGGCTTGAACTCACAAACGGTGAGATCATGACCTGAGCCAAAGTCAAACGCTTAACCGACTGAGCCACCCAGGTGCCCCGGTTATGATTTTTAGCACTATGCATATATGCATTACATCTGACTATTTCATTTCTATATTTGACTTAGTTGCCCCAAATAAGAATTTCTAATATATTGTTTTGAGGCTCTGCAGTTCCTAAATATTGAAAAAAGGGGACCTTGGACGGCTCAGTTGGATAAGTGTCCGACTTTGGCTCAGGTCATGATCTCATGGCTCCTGAGTTCGAGCCCCCGCATTGGGCTCTGTGCCGATGACTCAGAACCTGGAGCCTGCTTCAGATTCTGTCTCCCTCTCTCTCTGCCCCTCCCTGCTCACGCTCTACCTCTCTCTCTCTCTCTCAAATAAACATTTAAAAAATTACTAAATATTGAAAAAAGAAACACAAAATGAGTCATTTTTTAAAATTATCAGCCAGGTAAACTTAGTCTCACAAGCCAGGAAAAGCAGTACGTTTTGATTTCAAAGCTAACTGGTTTTTCTCTTGAAAAAATAAGTCTGTGAATCTTCTCTGGCAAGACAGAACCAAGACATAATGTGTTTTGAACAGAACTAGAGAGATTTAGAGTTAAGAATATCTGCGATTTTGCTTCTGAATAATCTAACCAGTTTACTCTTACATTCAGATTTGAATATCAACTTGTGTGTTTTTTCTCATACTTGTTTCTCATTTTTAGCTGTCTAATCCAGGATAAACTCCCCAACTTGTACCTGTAACACAAACCACACATATAAGCAGGGCTGTCACTGAGGGAAAAGGAAATAATTTCTGCCCCAAATTACAAAGTCTTTAAAGATGCTCTCATGACACAAGATCAATAAGGTATGTGTCTGTGTCTACGTACACATACGCATACTGTATCTCAAAACAAAACAAAACACAAAAGAAAAGAAAGGATTTCACAGTTTGGATATATATCTATAGATATAATTTTCTGACAAGAAATACTTAATTTGGGGCAGCCCTTTGATGAGATGAAATCAGTGAAGACATTAAGGATAGCAGGGACACAGGACTGCTGTTTCCATGTAGGTAAACCATAGCACTGAATCTAGTTTTCGACACCAGTTATGACATGACTGAAAAGTCAGTTCATGGCAAATCCCAATTTTCCTCAATGAATACTACCATCAATCTTGTGTAAGTCAATCTCATCTAAGAGATTCATTGCTCAAGTACAATGAAAGAAATTCTCATTGTGCCACAGTAGAGGATATTCTATAAATACTTATTCGATAAGTATATATAACATATGTTTAAAGACCTAAAAGCAGACTATGCATTTGGTTTATTCTTATACTAATCAATTCAGATATTGACCCTTAGGAAATATCATCCATCCACAAGTAGTTCCCAAATACAGTTTTATATTAGACACCCTTAGCGACAAGCCACACTAAATATCATACACAGACATATCTCAGCATTGATAACACTTCTGAATGAGCAAGTATATATTTTTTTCAACCGATAGGCACATATGAAACTGCATCAATGTGTCCCTGACATGATCAGAAGATAGGGAAATGTGGGAGAATGAACATAATGGATTGTCTGGGCCTTCTGGAGCCCAAGCTTCAGTTTAAGGTAAGTAGCTGGAGCTGAAGAAAGAGGCAGGGACCAAAAGTCACCGTCAAGTACAGAGATGGGGAACAGGCCACTGGAATCAAAGGCATGCAATCTGAAAGATATTTAGACAGGATCTAAGTAAGAGTCTGACGGACTAGTGAACAAGTTCAGTCCACAAAGGTCAGGTATACAGGGTATGATAAAGATCCAAAACCATAATGTCTGAAAAAATGTGGCATGGGCAGATCAGGAACATTTTTGGAATAAGATTAGGCAAGAAGGAGCAGGGAATCTGGCCACAAGAGGAAGCAAGCACAACAGTGAGCTTGGGCAACAGGAGATAATGACCAAGCAAAAGTCATAGACTCAACACAACGTCACCCAACTGCATCGCCCATGGAAATTTTAAGTAGTTCCTGTAAAAAGTCAGGATCCAATCCCCATGACCTACTAGCCTGGGGCGGGAGGATGTGAGGCACCTGGATGAAACAGGAAGTCGGGGCAGGAAAGGAAATGTATGACTACAAAGGTAACATTGTGACTGTTTTGTCTCTAAGACAGATATGTAAATACATATATGTACTCAATCTGTTATCCAACTCGGATGTCAGATTTGATCCATAAAAACCAAAAACTACTATTTCCATTTTCACTGCCAATGTTCAACAACATGAAAAACCCATTCTGCCCTTTCCATGTACACTTTACAAAGCTCTTTCAAAGTTTTCTCATTTGACACATATGCTGTGGCCACATTTATCTCCTTCCCGATGATCAAACCTTCTCTTTTCCCCCCAATCAACTCAGCTTCACAGGAAATATATTTCTAATGTTTAATTGTTTGCTACTTTCAGCATCAGATGTTTCTCCTTCATACACATAAGGAACCCTTTGATTTAATTTTGGCAAATCAATGAAAGACACATGTGCATCTTGGAACAAGTGCTATTCATTAGTATTTGATCCTTTTCCCAACTTCACACTCAGAAGAGGAAACTTACGACGCTCCTTTCATTCCCAGGCCATTGATATCAGGAATATGAGTTTCTCTAAGGACTTCAAATTCAATCAGAATCCTGAACCTTTTTCTTGGGGCTGCAACCAAACAAACTAAAAGTTTCTAACAGTTTACAATGTGTGCTTTTCTGTAGGCTAGATGGCTACATACAATCATGTAACAGCCGACAGGAGGATTTTACATTATAAAGGACTCGTTTATTTTCCTATAGATGAGTTTCATCACGGAAATTTATCTCAGAAATTGACCACAGAAGTAGCTCAGCCATCAACTCTTTAAATCTTCCTGCACTTAAACGAAGACACGAAAACATCATTGTTTGACAGATACTGCACACTTCTCAAATTCAGATTGGAAACAGCTCTCAAGTACAGTCGGGAAATAATACACCTGAAATTTTCTTGGTGAAGGTATTTTCTTTACAGAAGTCAGGCTAAGGAGGAGCTGGATTTTTTCAGGGGGTTAGAGTGGCCCGTCAGTAATCAGAAACCAGAAGTAGTGGCTTCAGCAGAAATACTGGCACATTTATTTTAAACCAAGACAAAGAGTTCAAAATCAAGAGTGTACTTCCTAGTAAGTCGTTCTGGTCTTCTAATTTTAAGACTACGTTCACCATTAAAAACCAGTAATGCTGTATTTGGGGCAGCATGCCACCCATAAATCATAAAATGTAAATCTGCGACGGGCAAAGAGAATCAACAGAAAAACGAATGCAGAGACTGAGCAAAAAGATTGTGACACTATGGATACTGCTCCTATTAAAGGAGATTTGGAAACACTGCTGGTTGGGTGCATATCCATCGCTTTCAAAATGTACTAATAGTTCAGTATTGTGCCTGCATTTACTATTTCTGTTCTCAATTTAATGGTAAATTTAACTTTTAATGATGGCTATCGTCCTTCGGAACTAAGGGTGCATTCTGGGTTCTCCGCTGTGTCTAGGACAGCGACGACTTGTCCTTGCACTTTGTCTCCTTTCGTTCACCATTTATTCATCAAGCATTTGCGGCCCTGCACTACGTACAGGAAGCAAAGCTACGTGGCACCTTCATTCTCTGCCACCATGGAGTTCATGATCAAACGACAGACTAGAATACACCAAGACAGAAGTGATACCAGGTATGAATTTCAGAATTCCACTTTAGTAAATCCTTCCTAAGGACAACTGTCCCAAGTGAAATAACACATTGAACACAGAAGTCTTCATATGAGAAGTGTTAATGTAGGAATAATTTACTGATTTTTTTGGTGATGAAAGGTCACTAGCTGACTCAGGCTTTGTAAAAAACATAGGTTACAATGTTATGATCCAGCGATACATCTTACGTTACTGCTTTAAAAAAGAAAACATAACAAGGGTTATAATTGCACTGTTTCCCTCAGCCGAATCAGCTCGAATTAGATTCAACAAATTAAAGACTAATACCAAGTTTTAGTGATTTAGCACATGTAGCAAAGCTGTTTCTTTGTATTTCAGATCAAACTTTAATTTGAATGTATTTATGTATCAACAATATCTAGTGTCTGTTTTGTTGGTACTTTTCTAGATGCTAGTTATAAAATAGAGAACAAAGGAGCAGAATGATTCTATTCTAATAGAGTTTATATTCTGGGGGAGACATAATTAGTTAATACATAACTGAATACAGTATCAGTAAAAAGAGTAATAGATGTATACCCAGAAATGAAATTGCTGGATCATATAGTAATTCCGTTTTTAATTTTTTGAGGAACCTCCATACTGTTTTCCACGGTGGCTATATCATTCTACATTCCCACCAACAAAGTATAAGAGTTCCAATTACTCCACATCCTCCTCAATATTTATCTTTGTTTGTTTGCGTTTGTTTCTTGTTTTTGTTTTTTTTGTGGGGTTTTTTTTTTTTTTTTTGGACGATAGGCATCCTAACAGATATGACATCATATCTCATTGTGATTTTGATCTGCATTTCCCTGATCTGGAAGAGATATCTGTGGCTCCTGGCTCACTCAGCACTATTCACAAGAGCCAAGAAATGAACACAGCCCAAATGACCACTGACAGATGAATGGATAAAGAAAATGATACATACAGACAATAGAATATTATTTAGTCTTAAAAAAAGAAAGAAATCCTACCATTCGTGACAACAGGAACAGACCAAGAGGACGTTATACTCAGTGAAATAAGCCAATAATAGGACAAATACTGCATGATTCTAGTTATATGAGGTGTCTAAAATAGCCAAATCCATAAAGCAGAGAATAGAATGGTAGTTGCCAAGGGCAGAGGGAGGGGAAAATGGGAAATTGTTGCTCACGGAGTATGATGCTTCTGAGATCCGCTGTACAACATAGTACCTCTAGATAACAATACTGTGTGTTATCATATTATTGTATTGTGTGATGGACAAGATGTTAAGAAGATAGTTCTCATGGTAAGTGTCCTTATCACTCATGCGCATACACACACACGCACACATGAAACCAAACATACACACACCCACAAGAACACACGGAAATTTTCAGAGATGCCGAACATGTTTAGTATCTTGATTGTGGAGATGGTATCATGGGCATATGCATGTGTCCAAACTCATCAAAAGTTTGATATTAAATATGTGCAAATGTTATCAATAAAGCTTAAAAAAAAGAGTTCCAGAGAAAAATAAAGCAGGGTAAAGGGATAGAGAGGTATGGGTGTACATGGATTGAGAGCTTTCCATGTAGGGTGGTCAAGGAAAGCATTTCTGATGAGTTGACATTTAATCAGACCTGAACCAAGGGAGGCAAGCCACAAAGCACCTGGGAGTGTTCCAGGAAAAGGGACCAGTGATTGCAAAGAGCCCACGGTTACCAGGAGGTCTACCAGACAGTTTGGTAGAAAAGGAAACTGGAGACATGATCAAGTACCAGACTGTGCAAACCCTGTAGTCTATGGATCTTGGGTTTTAGTTGGAAGTGTGACTGGAGCGATTGAAGAATTCTGAGCAAGCGTGTGTGTGATCTGATGCAGGTTTTTACAGGATCACTGGCCACTGGGCAGAGGTCAGCTCGAAGGGAGGCAAAAGTGGAATTACAAAGACCAGGAGCCTATTTCGGAGATCTCAAGGAGCTGGGACAGGATTTGTTCAGGGTGCACTGGAAATGGCAAGGAGGGGATAGATTTGGGACAGATCTGTATTGAACGGAGCCAAGAGATTTACAGATGGATTGAATGTGAAACGTGAGAGGAAGAAAGGTAATAAGGATGTCACAGGTTTTGTTGGCCTATTGTGAATAACTGTGTCATCAGCTGAGATGGGGAACAAAGACAAGAACAGATGTTTGCTTGTTTGTTTGGGAAGATAGGAAATAAGACACTGGTTCCACACGTAAGACTTGAAATGCCTATTAAGCATCCAGCAGTGGGCTATTTTGTCTGGAGTCTGGAAGTTGTGAGAGTAGGAAGATGCTATGATTTTGGGATTTCTGCTCTTCTACATCAATGATGAATGTCAACAATAAGAGACATTGTGACGTCTGAAATAAAAACCCACAATGCTGTCTCTACACCATGAGCCCCTCTATGAGACTGCAAAGAAGGCCTTCTGGTCATGGGATGCCCGAGAAGTCAGTTCTCTTGTAGGATCTAAATCATCCAACGCAGATTAGATTCTTAGACAAGCTCCTAGAGTGGATTAACCTCCAAGTCAGAGACTCAATTGCCTATCAGTCTAGGGAACTGGTCCTCCATATAGCCTCCAAATCTGCTGGACAGAGCCCAAGGAGAGTGCCTAGAAATGATACTCAGTTGCCACCATGTCTCTGAAGAGGCTGTGGCTTGGCACTCCCCACACTCTGGTCTGGTCTTCAACCTATTTCCTGGACACACAGCCCCTGGGCTTAAGTTGTGCCAGAGCATGCCAAGTTTCCAATATGCTCATATGCTACTTTTTGGCCAAAAACGCTCCTTTCCCGTGTCCCCACCTGGCTAATTCCAACCCTCTGTGTCACTCCATCACAATGCCTTTCTGGGCCCAATGGCTTAATGCATCTGGCACTCCCATCCGAATGTGAGTTATTTGAGGATAACAACCAGAACTTTCATTTTTCTGTTTCTAGCATCTCAAACAAATGGGAGGTAAATGTTTGGTGGATAAACAGATGGAGTTATGGGTTCCTTGAAAACACTCATAAGTTTAGGGCAATCGGCTCCCTAATTGGTGCACTGCCCTCTTGGTACACCTATAGACAGTCTCCTGAGAGTTCCAGAATGTACCAAAGTATCTCTTGCAAGAAGGCATAGGACATGGACTGGAATGCTATAACATGCACAGCCCAGTGGGGCTGTTGCAGAATTCAGAAGCTTGTTTTCCATCAGTTAAGGCAGGACGAGGTCATCCCAATAAGACTGCATCCCAATAAGATTGTGAACTGAAAAAGTTCACAAGGTTGGGAAACCAAAAATGTCCATTTTAAGAAGTGCATCTGTCTTTCCTTCCCCGATGAACCCCCATCCCCTTGTAAGCTCCAGAGGGAGACAGAAACACATAAAATACCTGAAGCAAAATGAAACACAGGTTCAAACTGAGAAGGGTAAACATGGGGCATGACTGCAAACACATAAAAATACTAGCAACACAGAACCCTGTGAGTTAGGGAAAACCAAAGAAATACAAAGTAAGTACCAGAAGGCAAATACATGTTGCAGACAAGTGAACTGAAGATGAACACAAAGATCAAAGAAAGCCCCACAGTGAAATGAGCAGAAAACATCAAGAGTATTTCCAACTCAAAGAACGGCGTGTCAAATGAAAATAAGTTAACCTAATCTGATACCAAAAGGCAATAAAGATAATCTCAAATAATACTATTCAAGAATCAAAACAAAATAAGATCAAGTTTAAAGAAAAGCCTCCTTTATTGAATCAAAGTAACACGGTAGAGATGTAAAATGACAATCCTTTGGTAACTTAATACCTTGGAAAGTAGATTGAAAAGTAAGAAAACTCAAAATAATCACATAAGAAAACGAAATATTCAGCAATCAAAGCAAGATGGGAAAATATCATGAGAAACACATCACAAAAACAATGATAAAAACTTAAAGGAGAAGGCTTCTATGCTAATGCTCATGAAAACCAAATGTGAATGAGGAAAACACGGAGCTTTTGGCTCAAGGAAATGAGCCGACTGTTTAACCCTTTGTCCTAACAATCAGAATTTCCTCTGAATCATAAGAAGAACCCTAAAATGATGACTCTCATAACTGCCCAGCTACTCAATTCACAAAGTAGAACAGATCACTTTTAGAACAGAAACGTATTCTCATATACAGGAAAGAAAGGGCAAAAAAAATATTTAAATTTATGGCACTGAGCTTAGGAAATGTAAAATATCTTTGGGAGCCTCTTGTTCTAGATCCTTCTTGTAACAGAGGTAGACCCTGCCTACTAACTAACGTTAGATGACCTCCAGAGACCTCAGTTCAAGTAGGAGAGAGCCAGGGTGAAGTTCAAAGTCTCATCCTGCAGCACAGAGCTGTGGCCACTATAGCCCAGCATGGTCACAACGCACCCCCTCGACAGCAGGGAGATAACCCAATATCAAAGGACATCTTTCTGGGACCTAACATATTTTATCATCTAAAATCCCACTCTATATCTAAAAAAAGAAAATCAACAAAATATGGAAGAAAAGTTGGCATTTCCAAATACTTACATTGTCTGTTTTCCTTCATCTTACCACTAACAAGTACGGTTTTACACTTCTTTTCCAGTTCTAGAATGGTACTTAAACCAATACATAGGATTAACTAAAGACACTGAAAGTTTTCATCAAATAGCCGTCAAGACCGTAAAAGTTTCTTCCTTCTACAGAGTCCATCAGCACCTCCTTCCCAGGGCCCAGCATAGCACGCATTTCAAAGGGGACCCTAAATTTCAAAGAAACCGAGAAGTCATGGGCACTGCTTCTTCCCTTCCCCACCAGGAAAAAAAAAAAACACAAAAAAAAACACTGGGAATGTTTCTATTTTAGGTTATTTTTCAGCTATGCTTTAATGTCCTTGAAACATATCAAAACATCATCAAAACAAAAACGGAAAAATTTTCTTGAAAGCCTCCCACGACCGCCTTTTTATTTTAAAAAAATTTTTAAAAAATTATATTGTATATATTTATGTATGCACTCATTTTCAAGATATTAGTTTCTTGTACATCCGAAACAACTACCACGGTATATGTCAAACACATGTCAGTTAAAAAAATATAAGAAACAGAAAAAAATATTAATTTGGCCATTTCATTCATTCACCCAATATTTGCTGACTGTTTATTCTAAGGGCTGGCGATAGAGTAGCAAACAAAAGAGCCAATATCTCTCTCGCAGGGCTTCTATTCTAGCGAAGCAGAGACAGAGAAGCAAATAAATAGATATATAATATTTCAGGTCGTGTCAAGTGCTAGTGAAGAAAAAAAAAAAGGGACAGACAGGAAAGGGTGCTATTTTATCTTTGGGAGTCAGAGAGGGCTTCTCTGATAAAGTGGCTTCTGAGCAGAGTTATGGAGAAAAATGGGACTCGGCAAAAGCAAATATGGGGATGAGAGGGAATGTTCCAGGCAGGGAAGCAGTCAAGTACAAAGTGGGAGTACAGGGTGGGAGCTTGCCTGGAGGGTCTGAGGAAAGCAGGGAGCCAGCACGACAGGAGTGCTCCAAGAATGGAAGGAAACGGGCTTAGGGAAGCAGCCAGGGCCCAGAGCGGGCAACGGTGAGGATTTTGGTTATATCCAGAAGGAAATGGTAGCAGAAGAATGACATGACGGGACTTTCAGAAGGATCCCTTCTGGCTGCCAGGTGGAGGAAAGAGCAGGACAGAGGGCTGGCGGCGTGGAGTGATAAGAGCAGCAACAGGAAAGTGGTCAGGAGGCTACTGTGATGATCCCAGGCAAGGGGGGGCCCCACCTGAAATGCAGAGTGAGGGCGGGGTGGGGGGGAGCTCACCTGAAACCCAGCTGGAGCGAGGGCAGAGGGGGCCCAAGCAGTCACATTCTGCGTATGTTTTTCCCCAGTGGAGCCGAGAGGAGTTGCTAATGGGTTGGAGGTAGGGTGAGTAAAGAGCAAGAGTCAAGGACGACTCCAAAGGCTTTGACCTCAGCACCTGCACAGCTGCAGGTGCAACTTAGCAAACTGAAAACCTGAGAAAGAGCAGACCATTGCGGGGGAAGGCGGGGATTGAGGACACTGTTTTGAACATATGGGGTTTGGTATGTCACTAATCACCCGAATACAGACACAAGGTACCAGCAGCCGGAAGGCGCTTGCCTCCCCTAAAATAAATGGAGTGAGGAGCATATTCCCACGTATTCTAAAATCTTTTCAAATTAACACAGACGCCTGGCGTTACATATACTTGTATGTATGTCATAACACTTCTTGGCACATCGTTACTTTTGCTTCGTACCTCAGTATCCATTTTCCAAACAGAGCATCTTGATCCCATAACAGGGGGCTGAGAATGACAAGGTATTTTCAAAGGCATTTTACCAGACATTATTTAAGCTACTGAGATACCCTTTCCTGTCAGAAATCCACCCCCCAACCCCCACTGCCACCTACCCTGGCATCTGAAATTCCTCCATTTTAAAAAATGTAATTATTCCCTCTTAACCACGTGTTACTCTTACATTCTGGCATAAATGTAAGAATATGTATGTATACTGCCATTCAATGGAAACAGCTTCTCATTCAGTTTGGCACAGAATAGGGTCCTTTTGCTAGAAGAAATTAGAAAAAAAGAAGGTATGGCTTGGGAAGAGAATGAAGAGAGAAACCAACAACAGTAGGTTTTCACAGTGCAGCCCTGGGGACAGAGGATGGAGGGAGTCAGCAGGTGCAGAGGGACTGGAGACATTTGGGGGAAGGGGTCTGAATGCTTCTCTACGCAGGTTCATCCCAGTCTTCATCATCGACACCTTCCACATCTACCTCCAGTGTGGCCTTCCTTCTGAACTCTGATTGCCTGCTCGCCACCTCCATTTGAACATCTCACCGACACACCATCTCAGTGCTCTGTTCTCTCTGGCAAAGACATTTTTCTCCCAAAGCCTCTTTGGCCCAGGTAACATCATTCAGCATTTGCGTTTTGGCTCAAATCCTCCTTCCCTCGAAGGCTTCCCCGACATCAAGGCCAGATCGAATTCCCCAATTGTACATCCTGTGGCCCCCATGCTCTCCCGCTCAGAGCCCTTTAGTCTGTTCTTAATTATATGTTACTTGGGTCAGTATCTGTTTCATGTCAGAGTCCCCCACCAGACTCTGAGACCCTTAGAGCAGATGCACATCGCTTTTGCTCACTGCTGTATGCATCGCCAGATCTGAGCTCTTGGCTGGTGTACAAAGGGCACTCAATAAACATTTGGCGAATAAATGAATGAATGCTGTATCGGGTGCACAGACACGAAGTCGAAGGGTCACTGCTGAAGCAAAGTCTCTAAGATACCTCGCACCAACTCTAAAACACTGGACTGAATAAGGTTGGCTAAGATGGGTCCAAATTTATCCTTGTATTTGCTTTGTGTTTTGTTCATCTCATCAAACATCAACATTATTCTGTACCTCCAAAACCACAGAGGACACTGAAGGGAGAAATCAATAACCCAAAGTCCAAAATCAAAAAACTCAAGAAGTTACTTACTGGACGCTTTGTTAGACAACCAGCCACAGAAAGGGAGCTCTCCCATGTCTGTTGTGTCTACACAACAGCAAAAGTACGTGACAAACATTTCATTAAAATCATAGAGGAAGGAGATCTTTAAAAACGTCCTAGTAAGGTGTGATCTTAAAAATCAAAAGAAAACAAATTTAAAAAAAAGGCAAACTCATAGAAACAGCACAAAAGTGGTTGCCAGGGGCTGGAGTGTGGGGAAAATAGGGAAAAGCTGGAAAGGGGGTACAAACTTTGAGCTATAAGATGAATAAGCTCTGAGGGTCTAATGTATAACATGGTGACGACAGTTGACAACACTGTATTTTATCATTGAAATTTGCTAGAAAGGCGGAACTTTAATGTTCTTACACACACAAATAAAAGATAACTATGTGACGTGATGGATGTGCTAATTAACTAGTGGGGGGGGAGTCCTTTTCACAAATGTACTCACATATCAGATCATCCCAATGGACACTTCAGATACCTTACAATTTCACATGTTAATTGTACCTCAGTAAAACTGAAACATAAAAGAAAACAAAACTTTCCACCCAGCCAAGGCCAGCCTAAATACGCAATTTAAGATGTATAGAATGTAATGGACTCTAACCTCATAAATGCTTTATTTGAATGGATGGGAAAAAAACCCAATCATACCATTGCAAGGGCTTTCATGGTTTTATCAGGTTTTCAGTCACTTTACTTTCTCCCCAACCACCCCCCACTGCCATGTTAAGTCACTCAACATCAAAATTTCCTGTCATCAAGATTTCAGTGATAGGACCTCTGTGGTTGAAGAGGAAATTCAGGATTCTTTTTGTTCTTATGTGCTTCTGGCCCCTGGCCTCCCTCCCCATGACACTAAGATAGAGCTGCACCATGGTCTTAACCTTTA
Source organism: Cryptoprocta ferox (assembly GCA_028646485.1). Lineage (NCBI taxonomy): Eukaryota > Metazoa > Chordata > Mammalia > Carnivora > Eupleridae > Cryptoprocta > Cryptoprocta ferox. The sequence continues at coordinate 127,382,463 of CM053571.1, forward strand.
ATAAGGCCTTTATCAGCAGGATTAGTTGAACATCCAAAAGAATTCCAACTAAAAGATCTAGAGTTAATCCACCAGCTTGGATGTAGAAAACAGGAGAAAAGATGACTACATAAAACATAGGGAAGATTATTAACAATGAACAGTATTTTCCAGTTTGTTTTTTTAATCTCGTATCTCAAGTATCACAGCCAATTTCTTTTAGGCAAGATCTAACTCTGTCTGCAAATGTATATCAATGTTAAAACGCACACAAGGGGCACCTGGGTGGCTCAGTCGGTTAAGCGTCCGACTTTGACTCAGGTGTCATGGTTCGTGGGTTCGAGCTGCACATCGGGCTCCGCGCTTTCAGCTCCTCTCTCTCTGCCCCTCCCCAACTTACACGCGCTCAGTCTCTGTCTCAAAATAAATAAATTTTTAAAAATAGTAGTAATAAAATAATAATAAATGCACACAAATTCATAGAAACCCCTTCTAGCTGTCCCAATATAACTGTAAGATTGATTTCCCTTAATGGGAATCAGATACAGAACTCAGGTGTCCACTCTGGCTGTGTACCTGCAACCATGCAACAAACTCACACTGCAGGTCCTAAGACCCTTTTGTTATTGAAAATCCATTCAGTGAAAATACTGAAGCAAGACAGGAAAAACAAACATGCAGGAATGCAAATTAGTAGTTTAAAAGAAAAGGACTCAACTCCCAGAACAGAATTTGAAATTTTCAAATACACCCAGGCTACATGTTTGTGCAAAGGTGGAGAATGTTAGACACACTTACGACACGTTTACAAAACTGAATTATTGTTCTCTGAGACCAATTAAAGTTTGCTACCTCCTTCATCCGACGGTCTGGTTACCTCACTGCAGCATGAAAAGCTGGGGTAAATCTCGGATAGTTCTGACTTGTCATCTCCCAGACCTGTCCCAAAAGTACTGCTCGAATGAGATCGAGAACGATGTCTCCTATAGTGACTCGCCTTTTCTACAGTGGAGGGAAAATATTCATATTTGTGATTAAGTGACTTGAAGAACAACAACAAAAAAGTACTTAGAAGTGTAACAAGGAAGCAAAGCAGGTCTCTTATAAATAAAAATCTCAAAGCTCAGCTATTATAAGTTCTAACCACCTATTACCGAACTTCAATGCTGTGTCAATAGTATCAATGTCGAACGATCGTTTATGCTCATTTTAAGTGTAGATTTTAAAGGAGAAATGGTGGGGGTGGGGGGAGGAATTGACAAGAACTAAGAAAACACTCACAAGCCAAAATGTTTCTATCAAATATAGCATCTGGTTATACATAATTGTTTTTAAGAATCCCCAAGCATACAGTATTTGTTGCCTTTTCTTTATCTTCAGAAAATTTAATGAGAGCTTGGCTGATTATGTGGATCAAACTGATGACAAAAATATTACAGTGCCTACTTTGCCTTGGGCTTTCCATTTTATTAATGCCAGTAATTAAATGTAGATTATAACTTAGGGGGTAGAGACGGACCCAAAGGATAGAATACATCTATTTATATTGTTTAAAATAACTGCATAACTGCCAAAGCTTTTGTGTGTTAAACACTGTCGGAAAGTCTGAGCTGTCAAATCATGCCATCCTGTACCCAGATATCCAAACTATTCAATGTTGGCTTTTAATTAGAACCATGCAGTCTGAATTAAAAGTCAAAAGCACTTGCTACGTATGCTATAAATTTTGCAGTGTACAAAAATTCAGAGATAAATTTTAAGGGTACTGAAAAGTCAATTTTATTTTAACACAGTCATGATGCTATATAGAACACCTCCCCACCATTTTATATATATTCTTAACATCTACCTTTCAAACGGCGTAACAATGCTTTCCATGAAACTAATCTCCTTTGTAACTTAGCAGTTTAGCGCTATACAAATAACCATTTGAAAAGCCCAGAAAACCTATAAAATCACAGTCACTAATGAAAAGCAGATATAGGGAAGCTCTGGACACCTTTCGAAGTGAATCTAGAACAAACTAATCTAGGTAGGATATATTAAAAAGCCCTTTTGCAAGGTTTGTTTTGATAAATGATTAATGGCATTTTAAAGCAGCAGAGCATTTTTTTTGGTTTTTCAAATCCTCAGCTTCAAAATTCACATTATACAGTTGGCACCGTGTGCCTCCACTGCTCAGATTAACTGCACTTTGAGGACAAAACCACATAAATGGGGAGGAACTCAAAATGTAAAGCAGTACCAGAGAGCATATGGAGACTTCTAGACTGAATATTGTCTTCCAGAGGATCAATGTCGAAGATGGAGCCAGGGTCTGTGCGCCAAACTTTGAGGTCTTTTACCAAAAGGAAGAAATCAACAAATCAAGAATGAAATTTAAAAAGCTAGCACCAGAGAGTCAAGCGCAAGTCTAGAAAAAGATGCACATAAGAAGCAGACACATAAGAGGCAAACACACTGTCCTTCAGACATCAGAGAACAAAGGATGGTCGCATCCACAAAGATCTGGTAAGAAAATCTTGTGAGCAAATCTAAGTGGCCTGGTTTGTTTTTCATTGACCTTCTGTCTGCAGCCTGTGACTCATCACCCAACACACGTGCATATCAGACACCTCCCCGCACATCCCTGAACCCCCAACACTCGTGCTCAAAGAGGTGAAATGTTTGATTTAAACTCCTGATTAAGGACACGTGAGTAATTCACAGGAAGTGACTGAGAGGTTTTTGTCTGAGAAAATAAAGAACAAAAACGTCTCTCCTACGGACGCCTGGGTGGCTCAGTCGAAGCGTCCAACTCTTGATATCAGCTCAGGTCATCATCTCGTGGTTCGTGAGTTCAAGCCCCACGTTGTCAGGGTGGAGCCTGCTTGGGGCTCTCTCTCTCTCTTCCTTTCTCTCTGTGCCTCCCTGCTCTCTCTCTCTCTCTCTCTCTCTCTCTCTCTCTCTCTCTCTCAAAAAATAAATAAGTAAACTTTAAAAAATATTGGAAAAAAAAAACTTCTCTCCTAGAAACAAGTCTTTGATAAACGGCAAGTCCAACTTTCATTGGGAGCCAGTGAGCGCAACCCATGCAAGATACACTTATTGGAAAAGCGCAGTAAAGCACGGAACTGAGTAAAGAATGGTGAGGGATGGAAAAATGAGTAAGGAGCGGCTCCGTGCAGGCCAATCGACTCTCCTATTTTAGTTGGAGGCAAAATCCAAATACAGCAACTTCCAGCTTTATCAGTGCCTCAGCTAATGGTGATCGGGTCCTAAAAATGACCTGCACAGGGCTGTATTAAAAACAGGAAAAGTATAAATCTAGCTCTGGACCAGAAGCAGAGCTTGGGTAAACAAGAATTAATGAACTGGAAGCAGAACTGTGCTTGTCTGTAATGAGCGTTCCGCAGACCCCGCCATGTGCCGGGCACTCCTGTCGGTCACAACATACCTCACTTCGGTTATGAAGTGGCATGGAGAGATCGAGTTAGCCTGGCCAACATTACACAACTAGTACATAGCAGAGGCTCCAACGAAAAAAGGAAGCAGCACAAATTCGCTAAGTCTGAACTGCTCAGAAAAATCTCCAAACCTGTACTTCCCTGCCTGGCTCAAAAGTTCCTTTGTGGAACGTACTTCGGCAGTCCTCAGTGGAAAACAGTTCCCCCCAGAAAAGAAATACACTGACTTCCAGATTACCCAGTAAGGGAATAATTTAGAGACACATATGTTGTATTTAAAAAAAAAATAGTAATTTCTAGGGGCGCCTGGGTGGCTCAGTCGGTTAAGTGTCCAACTTCAGTTCAGGTCATAATCTCACAGTTGGTGAGTTAGAGCCCCATATGGGGCTGTCTTCTGTCAGCCCAGAATCCTCTGTTCCTCTCGCACTCTCTAAAAAATAAATATTTACAAAATAATAATAATAATTTCTATCTCAGAGGTAATGGGTACTAAATTCTGAGAGCTCCAAGTCTAGACAATGTCACAGGAACAAGGATTGTACCATCACTCCTGGCCCCTGCTGTAGGACCTGGTGTAAGCTGTGCAGACAGTCAGCATTTCCACCCTCGAGGAATGAATCACACCCTCTGCACTCACTCTCCCCTATGACATGTTAATGCAAAGCAATGAAACTAATTCCATGATGTGGCGCCTGGGTGGCTGAGTTGGTTAGAGCATCCAACTCCAGCTCAGGTCATGATCTCACGGCTCATGAGTTTGAGCCCTGTGTCGGCACAGAATCTGGAGCCTGCTTCAGATTCTGTGTCTCCCTCTCTCTCTGCCCCTCCCCTACTTGCACTCTGTCTGTCTGTCTCTCTCTCTCTCTCAAAAATAAATATTTAAAAAATTTTTAAAAAAGAAAAGAAACTAATTCCATGTTACTTTCAATGAAAACATCTCAACCTGTCCATCCAACTTAATGTGATCCTATTAAACAATTGACTTTGGAAGGTGTGCAGAGCTATCTGGAAGGTGTGCCAATTTGTCTGGAATCCCTCTTTGGAAAAGACTTTCGGATTCACTTAATAATCACTCAAGTAACTTATGCCCTGACTTCAGTACCGTTGTTTTATATTAAGACATTTCCCTGTCAAACATGCACGTCCCTCATGCAGCTCGCCTCTAAATGGCCTTTCACTAGTTACAAAAAGCAAGCTCTTACTTGTAAAGATGAAGCTAATCTAACACGGAGATTATCGGTGAGTATACTGCATGGTTCCCAAAAACATTATCTGAGCTTTCGAACTGGACTAGCTACAAAAATTCAGACACTAACTGCTCTGAGGAAGAACCATCATTGGGAACAATGGGTCGTTTGTATGTATTGAAAAATCAATAACTGTCCTTTCTAGCACTGCCTTAGATTCCCGTGTGATCACTGCTATCTCAGCCACCATTCAAACATTGTTCCAAAGATGCCCCCAGATGGACTAGAAGGAATACTGAGGAGTTTCCTTCCCCTCAGATTTATGGCACTTGCAGACAGCTCCCGATTATCCCTATTCGGAGATAATATTCAAAAAAATATAAGCTATTCATATTGTGGAATATCATCAGATTGTCTCTTGCACTTCCATCTGTGGTAAAAGGACCTACAGGAGATCAGTTCTGTTATTTCTGTCCCCCATGTAGACAATGTCTACAGTACAAGGCATTGCTCAAGTACATACACTAAAGGAAAACAAAATAATTGTTCGGCCTTCGTTATCACTCATGTCTGATATTTGGGCTGCTTCTTGGCTTGACAAGTAAGAACACTCTTAAGACCAGAAAGTTATTGAAGACAGAGAAGGTCCAATAATACAAAAGAGTTGCAATTATACCTGGCAAGTACCATGAATCCCATTCAACATGGTGCAAAGGGTCAACACTTAGCCTGTCATTCCTTTTCAATTGAGCACCACATTTAACATTTGAGGACGAGTCAAATGAATAAGGAGGCTGATTCTAAAGCGAGGGCAAGGACGATCTCTTTGACTGTGCACACCCGCCAAGAAGGGCCATCGGCTCACCCACAATGATTCCAGGTCTCCTGTCCATCTCCACAATGTGAGGATGGACACCCTTGTAGGCCGCGTCGCTGACAACCTGCGTGTTCTTCCTCACTCGCTCTGTCACGGGGTCATCTACCACAGGAGTGAAGCCTCTGCCCTTTGTCTTTTCAAAATCTTCATGATATTTTACCTGAAAAAAAGGAAAAAACAACATTAACTCCAACTGAAATTTCCCGATGGTTACATAGCTCGCACAATTTTGATATAATGGCAACTGTTACAGAATCGACTACATCTAGACTATTTTCCTCATATATGGGTCTTTTCCAATTACTCCAAAAATAGTGTCGAAATGTCCACTTCCCAGCATCAGAAATCAAGTGCTGATATTTTCACAATGGTTTTCCTCATTATGGTTAGAAGCTCTTTTAAATTATATATAAACCAGTATATTGGTGAGAAGGTTTAAAAGGCATATATTTTTTAATTCTGGTGATTTCCTAAAATGTACTAACTTAGATACAAATTCATTTGCTGTCTTTTAACCTTCAATAGGGTTTTAAAATGATATGCTATTTCCACACAATTATTTATATGATTTTTTTGTATATAACTACAACTATATATATATAATTACAAGTATATATATATATACATATATATATACTTCAAAACATCCATCTTGTTCATGTTCTGATATGGGATTAGAGTGACAGTGACTCAACTTTCTAAATCTTACTGTACACCATTGAATTCCACACTTTAAATGAAGAAACCTTATGGCTTATAAATTATATCTCATGCAACAGCTTTACGAAAAACATACGTAACTTTTATATTCTTTGCACCATGTAAACATACCAAACTGTCTTAAAAATTCATTGAAAAGAAGTCCAACCAAATGTCTTTCACAAAATGCATTTATAGTAGTCATGTTAGAAATAAAAACACACCCCAAAAATCACTGAGAAAGATTACTTTATTAGACTAAGTATTTCCATTACATTTCAGTGTGATTAGAAAGTCCCCCTCCCCCACAAAAGGATGGGCCCATCTGCATTTTGCTTCGCATTCATGCTTGTTAGTTATCCAGATTAATGGTGAGAAGGCCATCTGTACACTGGGCAGTGTTGTTCCTGAGTGTGTTTTAGTCATGCTGGTTGCACCCTACCATTGAAATATGATTTTGTGCTTCTCTGACATATCTCAGACCCGGCGTATCTAACATCAGACTTGGTCTACCTTTCATCTGCTTATGGTCCTGGGTATATTTTACCTGCAAAGGAAACAGGAGAACACACTTAAACAGTAAGACAATTATAAGAAAAAACATTACGTAACTTTTCCAAACTTTCCAAATGAGTGACACACATACAACGTCTTCAAAATGAGTCCCCAGGTAAGCTGTTCAGTGAATCACATGTCATTCTAGGGTAACAATCTAAAATTTTGCTCTCAAAGTTCACTTTTAAAAGCTAAAGCCAAAACAACCTAAACCCATTAACTGAAAACAAATGTGTGAATCACCGATACCCACTAACAGTGTAGTCAGGACAAGTGGTTATTATACTTAAATTAAACAGGAAAAATCCAAACTAAATGAAACCAAAATTTGTTTTCCTGTTTCTAAGATTTCCCCATTTTCCACCATAACACTGCTGAAGAACATATACCAAGGCCAAGCACCCCTCTATTTCCTTTTATTTGTTTCCCACCGTGGAGGAGAAGAAACAATGAGTATCAAATCTAATTTCCTTCTAAGTAGCCATGGCTTAAAAGTAATTTATGTCAAGTACAGTCAGCATCTCTGGACAGAAATGCCACTGGAGAACTGTAAACCGTAAAACCTAAATGCTGATTCCCAGGCACGAGGCTCTCCTTGACAGCTGACCAGCAGAGCACTGCTATCTATGAAGCTGGTTATCCATGACATAAGGACAGCAATGATTGAGGACCTGAGGACATATGTGCAATTCGGAACTGAAGCCCTGATATTTACTAAAAGAAAGCATACTATGCAAATAAGACACTGATATGTACCACAGGCCTTTAATGAATAGCTGAATTCTATATTCAATGCATTTGAAGATTTTTTCCCCTCTAAGTCCTTACTCTGGAGTGATGAGTCATTTTCTGATTTTGTTTTGCAGAGAACATCTAACAATCCACATTCAATGGGATACATCTGCAAAATGACAATTATTTAACTTACGCATCAAAGACTTCACCACTTTCAAAGACACCAGCTAAAATAACATGAGTCATTGTTTAAATGAACATAATATAGTTTAAAACTAAACCCTGAATGTAACTATCGGTCACATCTGGAAATATCGACGAAGGGGTTGCATGATGACGTCAAGTTGGACCACGGCAGCTTTTGGATCTGAAATCACACATGGACTTACTGTGTGTATCATAAGTGTTTCTTGAGAGTACATTTTATTTTCATGAGAAAAAACAACAACAACAACAACAACAAAAGGACCATGAGTAAATAATAAAGGATGCATCCTTTGTAACAGACCAAAGTGAAGAAAGCAACTTGCCGAACTGATATTTTCTTGATTCTTCTTCACTCTTTCCATTTCAGGAGTTACACTTAAAGCTGTGGCTCCTCCCAGCTGACCTTTATAAGAAACCTATCATTATGGGGAATAAAAAATAAAGAGCACGGTGAATCACTTCACGTAAATAAGAGTCTCGCAGTAGCTATTTTAAGGAGCTGGCTGAGAAAAGGGGACAACGGGAAAAAGGATGGTATCAGAGGGCTGGCCAGATTTAAGACGCTTGCATCTTAAATCAATTTCAATTCATCCCATTGGGTCTATCACTGGGAATGACGTCACTGTTAATACACTCAAATCTATGGGCATGCCATCAGGAAAGCTGTCATTAAGCACTGGATCACAAAGGAATATGATAAGGAATGTCCTCGTGGGTATTACTTAAAAGACATTTGTACCCATATACTGTTGTAGCTTGTTAGTAATTAACTGCAGCAGGACCTTCAAAAAGATGCCTAAATAGGTGACCACGGTCATCCATAAACAGGTCGCTGTGCTTCCCACGACTCCATTCTTCCCTCTCAATAACCATGTGCCTCTTTGAGAGTAATGGAATTCTATCAACCTTGCCTCTAAACATATCGGGGAAAGATGGGCATCTACTTCTCCGGAGTACAGTCGTTAGGAAAAGCGTCAAACAACGGCCTGCCTCTGTTTTATGATGTGCTCCAAAGACTTTAAAGGTCTGAAGAATAAAATATTTCTTTGAACCTAATAGATTTCCAGATTCCTCTTCCAGAGAACCCACTCTAAATTTTTTTTAATGTTTATTTATTTTTGAGAGAGAGAGACAGAATGCGAGAAGGGGAGGGGCAGAGAGAGAGGGAGACACAGAATCAGAAGCAGGCTCCAGGCTCTGAGCTGACAGCACAGAGCCCGACATGGGGCTCAAAGTCACGAACCACAAGATCATGACCTGAGCCGAAGTCGGATGTTTAACGGACGGAGCTACCCAGACGCCCCCAGGGAACCCAATCTATATGTTAATCACTTCAAAAAAGGATTCTCTCTGTGAACTACATCCATGGATTACAAAAACAGAAGGGGATGAAGAACAGTCCAGGAGTTGGTGCCTGAGGAAAAATGAACAGCCCCTTTACATGTGGCCTGAGAATAGGCCTGTCCCATGTGACCTATGCAGGCTTGCACACATTTATAATCTACCCCCCAAGACGTCATCCAAAAATAAAGCGATGAGAGCTGGGATTGGGCAACGGGGCTGGACAGCCTAACAAACAAGAACACATACAGGTAGGAAAGGCAGTGGGAAAGCATATTTGAAGGGCCAAGATGCTAGGAGCCACTCTTGCATCCCTCTGGGGAACTACAGCAACTGTTAAGCGTGCAGACAAGAGGGACCCATGACAACTGTCTGACAAAAATCGTAACTGGCAGTCACCGGGAACTCTGGAGCACAGAATGCCTGGCTGTACCCACAACACCTAACACTCTGCAGCATTTCTAGTAGACTGGCAGTCAACTGAGAGCAGAATAGCCACTCAAGAACTTGATAAACGCAATCCGTTCGCTGACATGTTGAGAATACGTTTGCTATCATAAGGAAAAAGTTACTAAGATCACACATTGCTGATGTTCTTCTGGTTTTCTTTAGCTCTCTTCAGCTCCGGGGGATCAGAAATTGAAGTTGCCTGTTTAACCTCTCCTTTGTATTTTACCTGTGGAGGATAAATGAGAATTTTAGAAGAGAGCAGAATGGTCAACACACACACACACACACACACACACACACACACACACACACGCCCCAGAGGATGAGCCTCAAAATTAACCGTAACTTTCTACATTTGTTCTCACAGTAGACATGCATCAACCCGTCAGTTCATATCCACACCGGGCTCCTGATTCTTCTAGTGTGGCAAGCACAAAATGTCAGCTGTGCTTCTTGAAAATGATGTTTCAGGGGCACCTGCGTGGCTCAGTCGGTTGAGCGTCCGACTTCGGCTCAGGTCATGATCTCGTGATTCGTGAGTTTGAGCCCCACATCGGGCTCGCTGCTGTCCGCCTGTCAGCGCAGAGCCCGCTTAGGATCCTCTGTCCCCCTCTCTCTGCCCCTCCGCTGCTTGTGCTCGCCCCAAAATAAATATTTTTTAAATAAATAAATAAAATGATGTTTCAATAAATACTTTGCTGTTCAATGCCAAAGCTAACTGCAGATTCCACAACTAAAAGCAATGGAAATATAACAAGAGAAACACAGGAATGACGTCACTGCAAGAGAACCATAGTGAAGTTGCCGAGCCAGCCTGGGGAAGACCGTTTACTCTCTCTGACCTGGGGCTTCCTCCTTCAAAAGAAGGTAAAGACCTCTCCCTCCTGGGGCGTCTGACTTTGGTTCTGGTCACGATCTCACGGTTTGTGAGTTCGAGCCCCACGGTCAGGCTCTGTGCTGACAGCTCAGAGCCTGGAGTCTGCTTCCGATTCTGTGTCTCCCTCTCTCTCTGCTCCTCCTCTACCCACACTCTGTCTCTGTCTCTCTCTCTGTCTCTCTGTCTCTCTCTCTCTCTCTCTCAAATAAAATAAACATTAAAAAGAGGTGCCTGGGTGGCTCAGTCAGTTAAGTGTCCGACTTCGGTTCAGGTCATGATTTCACAGTTCGTGGGTTCGAGCCCCGCGTTGGGCTCTGTGCTGACAGCTCAGAGCCTGGGGCCTGTCTGCGGATTCTGTGTCTCCCTCTCTCTCTGACCCTCCCCTGCTCACACTGTCTCTCTCTCTCAAAATTAAAAATAAAAATAAATCAAAAAAAGTTTTTAAAAAAAACATTAAAAAATTAAAAAAAAAAAGATCTCTCCCTCCTACTACCTTCCAGGGATATTATAAGGATCAAGTGGTGTTCAGCCTGATCTTCTCCTCTAACTGGAAGAATTCACACTCAAATTGTAAAGTCTTTCAAAACTACCTGTTTGGGAGGAAGAAGGCTATTGTTTATATTGGTAAAAGTTCCATAAAAGGGTCCAAAAAATGGGAAATAACTAGTAGGGGGCATATGAGGTGCCAAGGGCATCCAAGGAGGCCTGGGGTCAAATCCCAGCTCTGCCCTTCAAACTGTTGGGTCCCTGGCATGTCCTCTGGCCTCTCCAAGACTCGGCTTCCCACACCTACAAACCAGAGAAATACTTTGTGCAGACCTCATGGGTTCACATAAAGCATTTAGCACAGATGCCATATTAGAAGTATCTCGCTTGATTGTTAACTCTCATTCCTTTATTAGCAATAGATTCCTGATGATTGATTAGTGTTTTTCATTTTATTTATAAGGTTCCCTGCCTTGACGTTATGTCTTAGAACGCCAGTCAAGCCAGGTCTTCTCCTGCTCTATTCTAACAGATAAATTCTTCTCAGATTGACAACACACCCACTTCTCTCCAGGTCCTTCCCTGAAAGTAGACATTTACCCACAAAACTTTGAGATCCCTGGAGACAGGCACTGGCTCTCACCCACCTTTGTGTACCAGTAACCGGGATCATGCCTGGCACGTCAGGGCGCTTAACGAGGATTTCTTGAAAAAACAAACACGGCTAAATTATAGCCAGACAATCCCAAACTTCCCGGATCACACGAGAGAACCCAAGTTCCTGCCCTAGAGCATGTGACTGTGGGAAAGAGCATGTGAGGTGTAGAGGGCTCAAGCTCTCCAGAGAGCACTGTGAATAAGAACGAGTGACATTTGATAATACAGGAGAAAACACATACCGCACTCAGCTGCTCCTGGTTTCTCCTCACTCTCTCCATCTCCGGCGTGATGCTCACGGGAGTGGCTGTGTGGCACCGCTCTCTGTACCGGAGCTGAGGACAAGGTGCGAGACAGCATGGGGTTACATGAAGGACATGTGTACCCACGCTCGGCAACAGATGAAAGCAAGTGTCCTTCGGAGTTCATCGTGAAATGCGTATTGCTAACAGACTTCACCCTCGCAGCGATCCCAGGCTACAAGCTTGTTCTTATCCGACTGTTCTGAACTCCACCTTTGGCTGCTATTCTTTGCGTTGTCTTATTTATCGGTGGCCTCTCTGAGCGTGATCATGATCAGAAAATAATAAATTCTCCCTTCCATGAGTTCATTTCTTCAGAGCACAAGGGCAACAGTATCAAATTACCATTTTGATTTTAAAACTAAAAACCCTACATTCCTCTCATTACCAAGGAGGGTGGCACCATGCCTGTCCCCCGGTGACAGGCTGTCACTACAGAAACACACCACGAACCCCAAAGTTTCCTTATCTACAAAGTTCCCACATTGGAAGGCCTGCGCTCTGACTCGAGTTATGGCAATTTTCCTGACCTACCGCGGTGAGGCGCTCTTTCTTAGCTGGGAGGATCAGACCCCAACATTTGTGGTCAGTTTTCCGGCAATTCCGCAACACCCCGGGGAAATAAATGAGCCTCCAGCACAAAGACACAGAATGGCAGATCTGTCAAATGAATTTTTGACAGGCAAAAGTAAAACTGGAGGTTAAAATCCTATTATAAGGAACTCCACAGGGACGGTCCTAATGATTTTCCAGAGTTTAAATTTAGTGTAAGGGAATTTTTAGTATTTTTTTTGGTAAGATATCACAAGACCTTCAGGGCCTGCAGATAAAACGGACTTGAGCTGCACACCCTTAGCAGTGAGTGTGCCAGTGAAGAGAAGCTTGACAAGCCTGGAAAATAAATGACAAAGGGTCAGGCCCTTTCCTTGTGGTGGCTTTCCTCAGTGTGCGGCTTTCTTTGTGCCGTGATATGTAGTTGAGAGTTTAGGCAGATTCTGTGTCTAAGATAATTAATTGCCTGTGTTAAAGTGAGAAAAGATCCAGTGTGATCTGTACAGATGGCAGGATATAAGGAAAGATCACTCCGACTAGAGCTCAGAGGGGAAAAGTCTGCTAAATAGCATTATTGATGCGGAGAGCCTGTTGTAACCAATTTCTGGTGGATATAAGTTCGGGGACATGAAACTGATAATGGCGACTGTTCGTGTCTTGTTTTCATCCATTCACAAATATGCTAAGTGCTCTCCAAGTAATCATACCTCACTTAATGGTCTGGTCCCTGTTTCACAGATAAGAAAATTGAGGCTGGGAGAGGTTGGTGGCTTATAAAGGTTATACAGCGAGTAAGGTATGGAGCAGCGATCAAGCCATCAGGCCAGGGTCCACATTCTTCCCGTTACCCCGTATTGTCCAAATTTCTACCATGTGCGCACTGCTTGCCTTATGTTGGGCCAGCTATCCCCTGTGCTATGATTTGCAGTATTCACCTTTCATTAAATTAGGTCACTATTATTTTCAAATAAAGTTATTTTACAGGGATGTTATGGTTCTCTGATACATTGAAAACTAGTAACCTTTCCTTTAGAAAAAGAGGTACATGAAAACAATATCATCCCTAAATCATGGCCTGATCATGGGCCGAACACCTATCATTTATATATGAACCACACTTTGGGAAATACTGGGGCTCCCGACTTGACTCCTTAGGGCCCGAATTACAATTTCTCTCTGCACCATCATCTTCTGCCACCTTTCATCGCACGCGCCCATCACACTAAACCTGCCCCTCTGTGAACAGGACTTGGACTCTGAACAGATTGTTTGCTCCGCCAGTTAGGCCCTTCCTCACGAAATCCACCCCCCAACTTTCATTAATCTTCAAGATCCAACTCAAATGATACTCTTTCTCCAACGGTTTTCCTCTCTCTCAAGGACATAACCTTCCTTCTCTGCATTTCCACAACACTTTGCAAAGGGAATACTTACTTATCGTTAAATGACACGCTGTGCATAAAGCACTCCAAAAGCACAGTAAACAGTAACTATTAATTATTATTACAGCATTTAATGCATAATGGGTATTTATTCCTCTGTCTGTTTCTCCTAGAGATCTTGAGAATTCTGACTCATCTTTGAATTTCCCAAGAACAAGAACAGAGCAGGCATTCAATAACATGTTCTTTGATAAATTAACGACACGAGGTGTCGTGCTAGCCCAACAGAAAGATGGGCGAAATCCTATCTCCACCTTCCAGGAACGGGCCCTCTGGCCAGGGAATCATGGGACTTCACCTGTATAAGTGTCGGGCCCCCCACTGCCTACTGCCATCCAATACAATAGAAATCAGTACTTAAAGAAACATGATCACACATTGCTGATGTTCTTCTGGTTTTCTTTGGCTCTCTTTAGCTCTGGAGGATCGGAAATGGCTGTTGCCTGCTTCGTCTCTTCTTTGTATCTCACCTGAATAACGTATCGAAAGAACAATGCACGTTTTATTCAACGCAAGGCGTCTGCATTTGTAACTATTACACAGTTGCATTTTTTTACCGCCAACATTAATTTTCCTTCAATGGGACCATCTTTATTTTAGCTGATGATGCTTTTAGGATTCCTTTATCCTAAAGCGCAAATAAACTCATATTTATTCACCTAGCCACCACTACAGGAGTTGTTTAATTAAAATAAGCAAACGTTGCTTATGAGAATATGTTTTATCATTAGGCGCGCACACACACACACACACACACCCCTTGGGAAATATCTTACGTAATATAATAACTTGTCATTTTTCTATCCGAAAAGCAGTTTCTACTCATTAACGTGTGAATTACAATTTATCATGCATTTAAAGGCCAAAGTCAAACTAAGTTAGCTGCAGAATCTTCAGGAAGATTGTTTATCTGAGTGAGAGCACACAAATAATCCAGAATAAGGGGAAAAGCGAAGTGGCCACAATGAAAGACGAGAAAGAGGAAGGTGGAGGGAAATGTACTAAAAGCCGAGGCCACGACCTCTGACCTCTGTTCACTATGGAAGGGCCCATGGCAAGAAGTCAGGAAGTGTCCTCCAGCCACATAATCATGTTATCCAAAGCCAGCCTGTATCCTAGCACCCACTCTATTCAGAAGCCCTTCCTTCAAATCTTTTTAGAGGAAGATCAACCAGACACAGATGGTAATGCCAGCACACGGTGACGCATGGGACAAGAAACAGCTCTTTAAGCTCATGAAATGATTAGTAGTGCCATCCTATCAGGTGGTATTTTAATATGTCTAAAATTCATGGAAGATTAGATTCAAGAAAAAGGACACGCATAAATATTTATTTGTATGCAAACACAGGCTAGACCTAAGAGGCACATGCTGAAATTTAGCAAAGACTTAAATCTACACAAAACAGGGTGTGGAAATCACTTGGTAATGTGTAAATGATGAAGGCTGAAATCCACGCTGACAGTCGCAAAGAAACGGTAACCTAAATATCTTTGCTATCATCGACGTCCTAGTAGCCGTAGATTAAACATGAGTAACAATGACAATGTTAGTTCAGATTCGAAACGGTTAAATTGAGAATACGCCGAGAAAGACTACCTGTAAATACGATTCAAAAACAGTCCCTAACAGAGAAAGCTAATAGCTAAAAGGCTTGTACGGTGGGGTGGAAAATGTCGAGATCTTTAAATGTTAGAGAATCCTATCTTGGTTTGACAGATCTAGCTAATCTTGAAAGGGCAACTTTCCATTTGAATACTAAGCAGGAGTTTATGGCCCCACCTTATAGAGACACAGAACTACGCATTTATTGTTTGCTGGAAGAGCCAGTGGAACGCTGGGAAAAGAAATGATAAACCATACTACTCCGTGTGATTTTCCTCGGGTGAGAAGCTGAACGTGATTAAAGATGAACATTTTTGGTTTTCATAGGACTCTAATCAAAAAGGCAGTCATTTTACTGTAGGCAACAGACTCGCATACCACAGAACATTTATAACACTGTATCTCAGTACACTGATGGGTGCATTTCAAATATTGTCCTTCGAAAGTGAAGCTGACACACATTTCACCCTTCTCTGCCATACTAACTTCTCCAACTGGACCGCAGTGCTGCCGGACACAGGCTCTCGCTATGGGGGGTCAGGACACCCTCATCATACGGTATTCTCCGTAAGCCTCCTTCAGGGAAGAGCTTCATTCAGGCTACGGAAATTTCACTGCACTAGTGTTCTGCAGGTTTTTTTGAAGTATGATTTACTACAGCATTGCCTTGCCTTTTCTATTTTTTCTCTGCAAAAGCCAGCGCACACTCACATTCTAGAATGCCATATACTATCAAGTTCTACTTGAATTACTTAAAGAAAGGTTCTGCGTCTAAAAGTGAAGGTGAAGAGAAAGGTCAAGAAAGGGATTTCAGGGGTGCCTGGGTGGCTCAGTGGGTTGAGTATCTGACTATTTATTCATTCATTCATTTAGTTAGTTAGTTAGTTTTATTTTATTTTGAGAGAGCGAGAGTACAAGCAGGAGAGAGGGATAGAGGGAGAGAGACAGAGAGAGAGAGAAAGAGAGAGAGAGAGAGAGAGAATCTCAAGCAGTATCCATTTCCACCACGAAGTCCAATGCAGGGCTTGATCCCAAGACCCTGGGATCATGACCTGAGCTGAAATCAAGAGTCAAACGTCCAAAGGACTGAGCCACCCAGGCACCGTGAGCATTTGAGATTAAAAGTGTGCTCTCTCTCTCTCTCGCTCTCTCTCTCTCTCTCTCTGAAAAAGAAGGGAAGGGAAGGGAAGGGAAGGGAAGGGAAGGGAAGAAAAGAAAAGAAAAGAAAAGAAAAGAAAAGAAAAGAAAAGAAAAGAAAAGAAAAGAAAAGAAAAGAAAAGAAAAGAAAAGAAAAGAAAAGAAAAGAAAAAAAAGAAAAGAAAAGAAAAGAAAAGAAAAAAGAAAAGAAAAGAAAAGAAAAGAAGGGGATTTCAGGAAAGAACCTTATAACTTCCTCAACAAGAAACTAACTATACGAAATATCCATGTTAGAACTGCTGTTGGTAAAGATAGCAATTCTTCATTGTAAATGTCAAGCACTGAACGGAGAAGTTTCTTACCCATCACATTGCTCCTTGCCTCCTCTGCCCTTCCCCCCAGGCTCAAAGGGAATTAGAGGGGGCGTTATTTTACGAATTATAGAGAAGGTGCATGTTTTTGCTTTGTTGGAAGTTGGAAAAAGTAAAAGGCAAACAGGGCCTTTGAAACCTTCTCTTAAGCCACCAAATAAATGTACTAAGGGCCTTTAATCATTCTACAGGGTAAAATTTCTTTCCTCCAAGTTGTGGAGAGGTACTGAAATTTATCTTTTCTCTGAAAAATTTAATACAGTTAAAATTCTGTTCAAAAGATGAAATCTAATCCCCAATTTCATTACTGGACTATTAAAGTGATCTATCTCTTGGGCACTATGATATATCAAGATGAAACACTGCTTTAGGTTCAAGGGGAACAGGGCTACAGTTTTCCTTCTGAAAGTGAGACCTTTGATATTTGATGAAACAGCATTTTAACAAAGTGAAGAATAAAAGGAAAAGCAGCCAGTTTAGCAAAGAACTAAAAACATTTATCTAGCTTATGTTTGCTTTTGGAAAGGATAATTAATGCTATAGAGAACTTACTGAACTAATATTCTGCTGATTTTTCTTCACTCGTTCAGTCTCTGGAGTATCTTTTACTGCTGTGCCGGCTCCTACTTCTTTCTTATAAAATACCTTAATTATAAGAGAAGGAAAGAATAACTACAAGCCTATTAGAATTCAAGTCCTAGATCAGATTCTTATGAAAGAAAGACAATGTCTCGAGTTCTCAAGTAATGTGAATACAGCCTCTATTAACGAGTACCAAGGTTATATCAATCAAATAATCCATTATGACAATAAATGTCCAATTTTGGTTTCATATTGCATAGTTTTCCACGAGTAATCCTCTAATACTTGTTCTAGGGCATGCATGGTACCCAAGTGGTGCAGATTATTTGGTCTAAGGATATAAGTTGGCAAACTAGAGTTCTCTTCTTCAAATATGAATACATGTTACGTGTGTGGTTGAGAAAAATCAACGCGCATATTATAAAAGCTTACTAAGCAGTATCATTTAATTCAAAACCAGCATGAAATTTTAAGTGCTATTCTCCAAACCCAAAGATGCCCTCATTCTCTTCAAAGAAAACGCCCGTTCGATCACCAACATCAAAGTTTATTCAGTCTACATCCCTTATCTCCCACTTCATCATTAACCTTCCCACATGTCTCCCCACTCCTACCAATATCCACTCCTTTCAGAGACAAAGTGAACTGGGGCACCTGGGTGGCTCAGTCGGTTAAGCGTCTGACTTTGGCTCCGGTCATGATCTCGTGGTTTGTGAGTTCGAGCCCTGCGTCAGGCTCTGTGCTGACAGCTCAGAGCCTGGAGCCTGCTTCAGATTCTGTGTCTGCCTCTCCCCCGCTTGTATTCTGCTTCCCTCTGTCTCATAATTATATAATTTTTTAAAGGCAAAGCAAAACAAAAAAGCAAAACGTTCTACAGAGTAATAGAATAATTGTAAGAAACAAATATGAAGACAGAACCACTCCCTCTGTTGAGACCAGGTAATCGGGGGGGGGGGGGGGGGCGAGGCTGGTGGTGAGAAGAGAGTATGGCCCCAGAGATGTTTTCCTCCACAAGACAAAAATCTAGAATACCATGAAATCACAGGAGGTAAGGGTGGAAACAGCTTTTTTCCCCCTGATCTTCCCTTCCAGCTAGACTTTTCCATTTTCTTAGCACACCTGCTTTGAAAGCCCCAGAGGCATCTGACTAGCACACCTTGAGGTTTGGAGCTTGCCAATGTATTTCAGAGAAGAAAAGATCCCAAAGTCCTCAGACTTAATTGAATGTATAGTTTGATGAGACATTTGCTTAACTCCTGAAGGACTAATGAGCTGGTTCTACATAAAAATATTGGCTGTTTTGTCAAGTTTTATAATTTTAGAATTCAAATTAAATTAAGCATAGACCTGATCCTTTCATTCCTATCCCTCAAAATAAAAAATATGAAAGTTTAAGAATTGGTTACAAACTAGTAAATCCCTAAATACATTATCATTGCAAATCAGTGACCAGGAATAAATCACTTCATATGATTATTCTTCTCTTTGAAGTAAAATCTGTGTGGAAGATTAAGACCTTTTTCCTAAGTAAAATTTTAAATTTCAGCTAAAAAGAACTCTTGCTTGTACCAAAGAAGAAAATTTGAATTTGTAATTCCAAAACAATCATGATAAATTATACCTTGTAAGAACACTTGGTATTAAAGAACAAACAAGAGGCCCAAAATGGAGTCACTTATGTTAAACCCCATCAAGGCTTAATACCTAACCTTAATTGCAGTTTCAGCCTCTCCCCAGTAGAATTTTAAACCAATCAGTCTGGAATTTCCTGATCAGCACTAGAGAGGTAATCTGCATGATAGACCCCCACCTTTTTCCCTAAGGGAAGGTGACCTTGTCTGAAGCAATCCTGTCTTTTGCTAATAACTTCCTTGTCCTGCAGCTTCTGCCCATTAAGGCCTTACATTTTGTACATCTCTATTGATCATCCTCTATTTATTTCTTAAATGGGATGGCGCCTGATTCATGAATCATTGAATAAAACCAATTAGATCTTTAAATTTACTTGACTGAATTTGGGTTCTTTAAAAGTACTCTTATTATGTTAAAGAAGTAAAGAGAATACGTTTGACAGAAAATTCAAAAGATGCCACCAACAATCAGACAATGAGGAACAGAGACTCTCCTAACAGAAATGAAATTTCAAGGTAGCAACTGTCAAAGAAGGAATTCCTACTCACCTCGCTAATGTTCTGTTGAGTTATCTTGACTCTCCGCATTTCGGGATCATCTGCCACTGAAGAATAGTTAGAAAGCATCTTCTCTGCTTCGTCTTTATACTTTTTCTAAAAATAGAAACTAACATATTAACTATATGAATCTGGAACTGTGTGTGTGTGCATGTATGAGAGATGGAAAGAAAACGATGCCTTTTCCATGTCTGATGATTCAAAACAGTTGTTGATGTGACAGCAAAAATCAAGGGAGTAAGCAAACAGCAAGCAAAAAGTCTAAAGAAACAGCCTCATCTCTTCTTAGGCAACAGTCCCCACCCTACTCCATTCAAAGGCCTCTGGAGGGCTTGGCCTCTATGTCCCTCCTAAGTTTAGAACCTTGTGATATTGTGAGTTATAATGATATATACAGTCTTTGTCCCTATTTCTGGCACAGAGCTCCTAAAACCCTCAGAATTTCCGGTGATGGGAGTGATTGAGGTATCTTTTGCTATGCTAATGATATTTGGACACACTTAAGTATGGGACTGGTTGCCAAGGAAACCAAACTGGTGATTAGAGGGTTGGAACTTTCAGTCCCAACCCCCAGTCTCTGGGGAAGGGAGAGGGGCTGGAGGCTGAATCATCAACAGTTGCCTATGAGTTCACCAGTCACATCTCTGTAATGGAGCCTCCATGAAAACCCAGGAGAGGGTTCGGAGAGCTTCCGGGTTGGTGAACAGACAGAGATTGGGGGGATATAGCCAGTGAACCTGGAGGGGGCTTGGAAGTTCCGCGACCTTTCCCCATGCCCTGCCCTATGCATCTCTTCCATCTGGCTGTTCCTGAGTTTTATCTTTTTATAATGAACTACTGCGGGGCGCCTGGATAGCTCAGTCGGTTGAGCGTCTGACTTCGGCTCAGGTCATGATCTCACGGTTTGTGGGTTCGAGCCCCGCGTCGGGCTCTGTGCTGACCGTGAGCTCATAGCCTGGAGCCTGCTTCGGATTGTGTGTCTCTTTCTCTCTCTGCCCCTCCCCGTTCGCACTCTTGTTTCTCTCTGTCTCTCAAAAAAATAAATAAAATGTAAAAAAAAAAAAAAAATTTATAATGAACTACTGATCTAGTCAGTAAAAAATGTTAGTGAGTTCTGTGAGCTGCTCTAGCATATGAATCAGACCCAAAGAGGGGGTCCTAGAACCTCTGATCTATAGTCTGTTGGCCAAAAGCACAGGTGACAGACAGCTAGCAACTGGTATCTGAAGAGGAAAAGGGTTCAGTCTTGTAGGACTGAACCCTCAACCTGTGGAACTTGGTGCTGTCTCCCAGTAGATGGTGCCAGGAATGAGGTGCATTCTCCAATACCCACTGGTGTCTGGGGACTGCCTATTGCTGTGGGGAAGCCTCCACATACATGCGTTGGAATTGGTGACCAGAACACAGAAGAAACCTACTCTTTCATGAGCAGCCCCGGTCCCTGTTCAAAGGAGTCCCTAGAGCTCCTGCAAATAACCTGGCTCTCTCTACCTGCTACTTTTCACACCTCTGGATTTAGGCTTTGCTTCCTGCTTCAGAAAAAGATACATTTGTATAATGGAAAGGTATTAGTATTTCTGTAGTTGAGATAAAAATCTCAATTTTTCTGTCTAGTAAACGTATTACTGCGAGCTCCAATACTTTCTAGGAGCACCAGCATTTTTACATCGTAGGTTGGTTCGAGACACGCATTAACACGCCGAATCAACCCCACAAGCAGATACTGTCAATATCTCCTCTTATAGATGGGGAAACTGAGACACTAGCTAAGAAGTGTCAGAGCAAGGATTTAAACCCAGGCACTCTGGGTCCAGGGTCAGCAGAGTTAACCATGATGGCATACTGCTGCTTGTTAAGAAAGGTCATTGAGACTCAGCATGGCATCATTATATCCTTGTAAGTATTCCACTGTATACTAAATAATTAAAACTCCTTGAAGTTAGATATATCCTTCTGTCTCTCACACACACACACACACACACACACACACACACACACACACACAAGCAACACTGTCAAGTTAAAGCACGAATTCTGACAGCTCAGGCGTCACTTCCTATGGAAAGCCTTTACGCCTGAGGCCTTGTTTCCTGGAGGCATACATTATGTATACATCATTGTAATACTGTATTTGCATGATTGTTGATTATTAGATTCGTCTGTAGCTATCCAAGGGCAAAACCAGGTCTAGTTTTGCATGTAAATGGATGCTCAGAATTTGATGAATTGATGAATGAGATTGGCATTCTTTTTTTTTTATGTCTTTATTTTATTTTGAGAGACAGAGACAGAGAGTGAGGGGTGGGGGCAGAGAGAGAGAGAGAGGGAGACACACTCCGGAGCAGGCTCTAGGCTCTGAGCTGTCAGCACAGAGCCCGACGCGGGGCTCAAACCCACGGACTGTGAGATATGACCTGAGCCAAAGTCGGACGCCTAACCGACTGAGCCACCCAGGCGCCCCAAGATTGGCATTCTTGAGACAGTAAATTTTCTCCACTGATTCAAACGGCCATTTACCTATTTTCTGTATTTATTGGTAAGTTTCGTCAGCTGATGTGGTTAAAGCCAATGTCTACAAGTTCATGTGCCAGCATGAGACACTGGGGACAGGTGAACATGCACTTCAGGACCATCCAACAGCTGTATCATCTGAGGAGGCTGAGAAGCACACAACTCCTCTGACATCTGACTGTCATCTGGATATCCCCTTTTGAAACAACAGGTATTTGGACTCACTGCTTATGTTTTAACTGGAATTTTAACAAATTTGGTCATATTTTGTTGAAAATTATCTTCCTCATAAATCCTATTAATCAAATGTAATTCTTTGCTCGGTTTTCTATAACCATTTGAATTTTTCAGTCCCCTTTATTATTTTTTTCCATTGGGATTCATTCTTTTCCTTGTATATTTTATAGCAAAGACAATATTCACTAATGAATTTTTTGCCCAGATCAAATTTTATCAAGAACTTCTTCTTCCATTACATATATTATTTTGTGGTCATATTCTTATCCAGCTTTTCTAGAGATTTTTTTTCCTAAAGGTCTGTCTAGAGGACCTGTGACAGGCACACTTGGTAAATTAAATTTTACCAAGAAAACAGTTCTTCTCTTAATTTTTAGTTAATATTCGATTTTACCTTTCACCTTGTACAGTTTTATCCACTCTTAGTTGGAGCTGATCGTTTTAAGGGTAATATGCATTATGAAATGGTTAAAAGACAAACTCATTTGTAATCTTTTTCTGTAGTGTGAGCACTGGATTCAAGTGAGCAGCAGAGTCAAAAAATAAAAATAAAAAGATCGAAATGGCACTGGACTCAAACAGGGGAGCTCGGTCACTCAAAAACCACCGTTGAATTGAATTTATAACAACTGTCCCTTTCAGTAGTGAGATTAATCAAGTTTGGCCAATAGCTCCTTTATAATAGAGCGCACTGACTTTGAATACAACGCCCTCAAAAAGGTATCAATCTTAAAGACACATAAAGCACATGGTGATTGATTATCAGAAGAACGTATTCCTACCAACCTGGCTATAGATCTCTGATGCCCTCTTGGCTCGAAGCATGTCCGGAATGTCCATGCTCATTTGCATCCCTTTCCCTTTAATTTCATTTTCCAAGTCTTTCTTATATTCTTTCTAAAAGAACAGAAAATAATCTTCAGAGCTTTGGTTAACCTTCCATAGTAATGCAGATATTTGTGTGCTTGAAGGTCAAAGCCACACGTGTGAAAATGCCATTTATCCTTTTTCTATACACAATTCATTGTGTCTATTGTAAACTTTGTATCCCATCTGTTTCTTACCTGGCTGGCCATTTCGGATGCTTTCTTCGCCCTCTGGATATCAGGAGTGTCTGTGCCCACCTGCACGCCCTTCCCTTTTATTTCAGTCTCCAGATCTCTTTTATAGTCTTTCTGGAGGAAACAAAACATGCAGTGAGGGCTCCACAGGGATTTGAAAAACGGTTGAAAACTGTGATGTCATTTTGACATCAGGATCATGGCTTTTGGCTCTTATTTCTTTTATTTCTACAAAACTAGGAAGAGTTTTAACTTGTGGGAGGAACATGGCATGGAGCGACTTATTCACAAGTAATCAGAAGTCTTTTTTCTACTAACCTGAATTAGGAAAGAACACACAGTTAGCCAAGGGGAAAGTTTTTCTATTTCAATATAATAAAATTGATCAATTATTTATTAATATATACTTCATTTGAGGAATAACAATAAGATGTGATTGTAAAACTGTCACTTTTTGCTCTGTAATGAATAATTGTTGGTTGCTTCTCTGGAATCCAATCCCTCTTCTCTCAGGCCCCCATTAGCTCCCTGATTTGCCACAAGGCAACTTCACTGCTCCCTGATGCTAGATGGTTCCGTTGGGTGAGACTGGCCCAAGTCTGAGGGTCCTGTTGGACACTTTAAACCATTATACACCATCCCTGGCCCTTCATGACTGCTCCAGGGATAAGGGTGATTGTTTTACTACACAAGAAATCAAGAACTTTGCCTTCTTCTTCTAGAATGGATGGAGAAGCAGGGAACCCTGGGAGTTGCTAAAATCCTCTTCACAAACAGAAGAAAGCCTGCCTGAGAACTGAAAATAGAAACTAAAACTGAATCACATTGTCTGAGCCCCAGATCAAGCTGTGCCTAAGGCTTCCTCTCCTGTTTGGTTCTAAGAACAATAAAATATCTGCTTGTTCCGAGAAGCTTAAACTGAATTATGTGTTACTCACAAAATAGTCATAATTATACAGACACAACATGGCACAGAGACTTGTCACATTTTAAAACTCATTATAAAAAATTGAGCAAGCTGTACACAAGTTGTACGCTTTTTTGTATGTATGTATTCTTCAATGAAAAATTTTATTAAAAGAAAACTACTGAATGTGTCTAATTAAATTTCTTCTAAAACAGTTATTTCCTATTATGTTGACTACCTCTAGACGTGCCATCACCTACACTTATATATTCCCTGCATAGAGTAAATGCTGGCTTTCTTATTTGTGATTTCCTAACTTTCAGAAGGTATAAACAAAGATCTCAATCTCAGAGAAATATTGTATTTTCCCTATCTTCTATTCATAACTTTGCCTATTTTCACTGACTCAGAACCTCAACTTCACTTTTCTGAATACAGTTTAAGTAATAGTATTTAACTTCCAAGATCATAATATTCAGTATTACTATGTCTATAAAAAGCCCCCCACCCCATTTTCAGTAAGCCTCTTTAAGGCCCTGAAACAAATCATTTCATTTGAAGGATAATGTATGTAGAAAGTGAGGCACTGGGGTGCCTGGGGGACTCGTGCAGTTGAGCTTCTGACTCTTGGTTTCAGCTCAGGTCATGAACTGCCAGTTTCATGAGTTTGAGCCCCACATTAAGCTCTGCACTAAAAGTACAGAGCTTGGTTGGGATTCTCTCTCTCCCTCTCTCTCTCTGCCCCTCTCCACTTGTGATCTCTCTCTCTCTCTCTCTCTCTCTCTCTCTCTCTCAAAATAAATAAATAAACATTTAAAATTAAAAAAAAAAAAAACTGAGGCACTGATCATAGACAGCCACCAAGGACCCAGGGTAGAAGCATGTCACTTAATTTTGCAATATGAATGTTCAAATCTAAAAGCATTCTAAAGTACATAAATAGACTACAGAGAACATTAGTTACACCATTTATGTATTAATGCATAATAAAACACTCTAAAACTTAGAGGGTGTAAAACAGTATGACGGCACCCATATTCCAAGAAGGCAAGCCCCCAGCGCACAAGAGCTTTTAGAGGATCTGCCTGAGTCATGTTTGCTAATGTCCTCTTGGCTAAAGGAAGTCCCATGGTCAATTTCATAGGTATTGGAGGGTTTAACTATTGGGAGTCATTCATGTAACAATACATACCTCATTAACTTCTTTGAAAAATTAAACCTCAAACTACAGCAAAGTCCCAAAGTTTGGGTGAAATGACTATGAAAGCCTGTGGACTGGGCAAAATGGGACATGGCTATGATTACATGCAAATGAGATCACTGGATTGCAAAGATAGTAGCATCACCACAATTGTGATGTACGAGCAACCATAGGACAGCTGCCTCCTGCCCCCCCACCCCCAGCCCAGGCCTTTTCCCCCTTGCTTCTCAATAAGTAGCATTCAGCCCTAAGATACACAAAGAAACTGAAAGCGGCATATGGTTGAATAAAACAAACCATTATAAGGAAAGACATGACATTCTAACGTTTCATAAAAGGTGTATGTCTTAGAAGCCTGTCTTAGATAAAAGTGTGAAATACAAAGTTTATGTTCTTTCCACATTGTTTTCTCCAGGGAAAGGATGCTTTCTTTTGGCTTCAAGTCTCAGGCCTGTGAGGATGATTTGGAATCTTCTTCTCCAGCCTCGAATCCCTAACTCCCAACCCCCTTACTCCAATCCAGAACCTTGAACTGGATATTGCCCTCCCCTAACAATAAGACAAATTTCAGAGAACTCCAAGTAGTGATTTGATAGCTTCTTGGTAGTTAATTACGTGGAAGCCCAAGGAGGCCACCACTAGAAAGTACGATTAAATCTAAGAAATGAGTGACAAGACAGAGCACAAGAAAGAACAAACTGTGCAAAGACCAAGGGAAGGACTTTCTGGAAGACAACGCAGCCGTGCAGAGACTATAACAATCCATGGAGGTCAACTGGAAGTCTGTGAAGCTGGAGCATAACGAGCAAGAGATGAGAACAAGATGAGGAAAGTCCCATGTAGTGAGAGTAACCTCATTTAATTGAATTCTTCAAGAATGGTTCTGGCTAGTGGGGAGACAATGGGTATGAGGAAGGCATTAATGGAAGCAGAATTCCGGTGAGCAGCCATTGCAGTGATCCAGGTTACAGACATGGTAGCTTGGACTACGGTGGAGAGATGTGGATGGATTTAGAAACCATGTTGAGGGTGGAGTCAATAAAGTTGCTGACAAGAGGAATCCAAGGGGCTTCTGAGATCTCACTGATGCCACGTGCTGAGAAGGGAGTGGAAAAGGAAAGCAGATCGGGGAGAAAATTAAGGGTTCTGGTTTTGCTATATAACACTGAGCTCCTGTTAGTACATTTTATGTGTCATTTACACATGGCCATGCCTGTGAGACATCAAAAGGTAAATGGTTGCATATTCGCATCCATGTTATGAAACACTTAATTTTTCTGTAAGAATGAGCTAGAACTGTATGAAGTAACATGGAAAAGGGTCCATGATATGAAGCGAGAAAAACAAGCACAGATGAAAACACATGGTATTTCTGGATTTTTAAGTCCATGTGTGCCTAGTGCATGTTATCATAAAAATAGATCTGAAAGGTTCTACAGCAAATTTGCAACAATGGGGATCTCTCAGGAGAATAGAAGGAGAGGTCTCGTGAAAGGAGGTTTTCAAGCGTCTGTTCGGCATGCATTGCCCCAACACTGCCATTTCTAAATGAAAACCCCGTTGGTCAAGCATCTTATGCCATCCCCAGATGCTTTGTCTAAACCAGTTATGACCATCCCATTCCCCTGGCCAGTCCCTAACCTGAGGGGTGTAGCCAGATCCCAACACAGCAGCAACTCAGCTGGCAGTTAATCAGCGGTGCCTCCCTCCCTATTTCCTGAGGGGACTCAATCCTGATGCAGCTCTTCCCAACTGCAAGGGTCACATTCCAGCTCTCAGGGTAGCCCCACTGAACGCCCCCACCCCAGTCAGCCTTGAGGTAAGTGAGCAATATGGATTAACCTGCACCCCCATATTCTCTTTACAAATATTTCTCACAAAATCGCCTCTTTCCAAATACTCTCTGCTCCAATGACTTATTTATTTATTTATTTATTTATTTATTTATTTATTGAGAGAGAGCACATGTGCGAGTGGGGGAGAGGGGCAGAGAGAAAGAGAAAGAATCACATGGAGCCCAACACAGGGCTCGATCTCACGACCCTAGGATCATGACCTATGTCAAAACCAAGAGTTGAACACTCAGTCGGCTGAGCCACCCAGGCACCCCTCCAGTGACACCCTTATATTGCTGGAGGAGTTCAAGAGGTATGGAGCTGGTTCTGAGGTATTTCCTTCCACAAAATACAAATGTGCTCTGACTCCTGCAACTCTGGTGTCTGTTTTCTATTGTATCATAGCATCTAAGCCAAAACTTCTCAATTAAAACCCTGTTGTTACATGTATTATATGAAGAGGAAGATATTAAATGAATGAACATGGTCATTCAGGATATAGAATACTTCAATACAAAATGTTAACCCTGCAGGCATTTCAGGCATGGTGATGAGGTCAACAGGGCTTATTTCAAGAATGTGCAACCAAATCATGCAGAAATGCTTATCGTTGTCATGTTAGAGTCTCAATATGTGACTTTTCAAGTTCTGTTCAGAAAGTTGGGAACACAGATATACCAAGTGGCACGTGACCTATCCTTAAAAAAAATCATAGTCTGAAAACATTTATTGTAGTGTAGACAAATGTGAAATCTGTTGTACTACAAGAATAAGGTAAGAAGGTGTGTGTGTGTGTGTGTGTGTGTGTATGTGTGTGTGTGTGTGTGTTCTATTAACATGCCTTCACCCAAGTTTTCTTTGATATATTTAAAGGAAATGAGTAAAGCAGAAACTGTCAATTTTCAAACAAGCATGATGCTTTGGAATGGTTTCTATTCCAAACTCTTAAATGAGTCACAAAACTTTGGGAAATTCCATGTGCTAATCAGGTTGTTAATATGATTTGCTAAATTCCAAAATATAGGATTTAAGGCATCTCCACCATTCACTCCACCAACCTGACTAGCGATCTCTGAAGCTTTTTTGGCATGTTGTATTTCAAGGGTGTCGGTGCCAACTTGCATTCCCTTCCCTTTGATTTTTGACTCCAGGTCTTTCTTGTACTCTTTCTGTAAAAAACAAACAAACAAACAAACAAAAACACCCAACATTTTATAATATTCAGACACTCTGGGAATAAACATACTATCTGGAATCAATGATACCAAAAAATGGCTGAACACATGAGAAGAAAACACAGCTTACTTTGTACTGTGAATGATCACCTAGAACTAAATTTTCTGAATTGCTTAGAACTGTATCACTATTCTCACTGAAGAAGAATATAGGAAGTGCTTAAGATTTTTACTATACGTGGTGAGAATTTTCACTGACAACTGTCTTAGGGGCTGGAGGATAGAAAGGTGGGTTTAAAAGAGTTGATGCTAGGGGTACCTGGGTGGCTCAGTCGGGTAAGCATCTGACTTCGGCTCAGGTCATGATCTCACCGCTCGTGGGTTTGAGCCCCGCATCGGGCTCTGTGCTGACAGCTCAGAGCCTGGAGCCTGCTTTGGATTCTGTGTCTCCCTTTCTCTCTGCCCCTCCCCCACTCGCACTCTGTCTCTCTCTCAAAAATGAATAAATGTTAAAAAATTTTTTAAAAAAAAGAGTTGATGATAGAGAAAGAAGGCTGACTTTGAGAAAGAAGGCTGACTTTGAGGCCAGAGCACTCAATTGCTGTGTGACACTAGGAATGTTTAACATTTCTGGTTTACTCATCTGCAAAATGGGGGTAATAATTCCTCCACACACAATCCCTGTGAGGATCAATGAGACAGCATATAGCATAGTGCCCAGGGCAGAATAGGTGTTCAATAACTCATAGTTTCTTTTGGTCTTCTACTCCTATTTTCACATGCTAAGGCTGATTTATTGCTGTTCCTGCTACAATCATGCTATTCAAGTCTATGTAGATGGACTCTGCCACTGTGAGTCGAAAACGATTTTTCCAAGTATTACTGACAAGTGATTACAAGATGTACATCTGAATGTGGACTGCACGTCACCATAACAGAAAAATCTGTACAGAATTACTAATTTAAGAATCTGTGATGACAGTATTAGCCAAAGACATCAGAGTGGCTTTTCATGCTTGCTTTAATTTATTTAAAGAACATGAATATGGCCAACGATGAGTCTAAATTTTTTTAAAACACGTAACAATTTGGAATCTTTTATACTTAAAATATGATTAAACTACCAAAGAAGTTAACTAAACAAATGAGTGACCATGAGAACCATACCAGATCATCCGCACATTACACTCCTCTGGCCCCAGACACAATGATTAGGACGGGTGGGTGTGGGCACAGGATAGAAGTGGATCCAATGGGATTCTATTCTAGGGCCTTCGCTGTAACTATAAGAAACAGATGCTCACTTCCCACTGGGATTACTGTTAGGAGGGGCCATCACTTGGAGACAGCCTCCTAAGGCTGAAGGAATAGAGAAGATAACAGAACTGAGAGATGAGGGAAGAGAGACATCGTTTGAATTCCAACTTGAAGGAGACTTGACTTTGGACTCCGCTATTCATAAGCCAAAACATTCCCTTTGTTGCTTAACCCGGGTTGAGTTGGGTCCCTATCATTTGCAGCCTGATTAATGGGGTCTCCATCATCAACACCACCACAGGTTACGAACATAAGGGGACACAACTTTAAATGTCTCACTGCTCAACTCAGCTAGACTCCCCTTCGGGCACAGTGCCATCACCTGACGCCAAAGTAACATAACACGAGGATGAAAGAAAGCATTGGCAGTGCTTCAGGGGCATTTCATTCCTTCCTACAAATTCCATGTCAAGGGAGCAACAGTCCCTTTCATTTCCTAAAGAGGCTGCTGTGGGCTCATCCAGCAGCTGAGGTAAGGGCTCAAGGGCTCTGCGGGGCTGTGAGCAGGAGAGCTCATGAACTATACCGCAATTACTGACGGAACACAACGCCCATTCCCAAACTTCTGCCTTTCACTTACTTAAAAGATCAAGTTAAATCTCATAAAAGTAGTCTGGGTTCTCACATTAGTCCGGTTTATGTATATTTCTCTACAGTGGGGAAACGGTCCTGTTTCTCATGCCACATGGGAAGGAGAGGGTGAACATGTATTTTTTTTTTAATTCATCAACTAGGAAATGACTACTAGGACATAGCTACTTATATTCATTTTATACACAGAAGTTGTGGCCTGTATATAATCTTTGAGAAAGATTTACAGACAAGGAAATCAGCTGAAAAGTCCATACGTTCTCAGTTGATGAATGAATATACTCACCTCACTCGCCATTTCAGATGCACGTTTTGCTCTCTGAATATCAAGAACGTCTGAGTTAAGTTCCATTCCTTTCCCTCTTATTTCGTTTTCCAAATCCTTTTTATATTCTTTCTATGAGACAAGAATATTACAGTTCAACACTTCCTAGGACACTCTTTAACTGATAAACCGTTTCTCATGTTTTCTAGAGATCACAGAAAGGAGAAAATATTTCTAGAGAGGAATGAGTCAGACTCCTGAGTATTTACGCTCCTTCTTTCCTACAGAGACTTCATTTTCTCTTTTAGTCATATTTAGAGTGGCTTCCAGTATTATCAGTATTTTCCCTTTCATCCTTTCTTCCAATATATTTTGGTACCATATTGGTGCCACATTTTAAAAAGATGTCTTCCTTTTAAGTGGTGAGGAAGATCTTAGGAATGGATGCTTCTTATTAATTATTTGAAGTATTTCTTTGAAAGCTGTCTATAAAATATGAATCACCAACAGATCACAGTTGAAAAAGAATTGAAAATTACAAAATCAAAAGGATTAATGTAGCCAAAGATTAAAAAAAAAACCACTTTATTCAGATTCAGAAAATCAAATAATTTCCTACAGATTGATAATACATAGTTTGAATGTCATCTATTTTAATATTACATTTTAAGTAGATCCAAATGTCTTTACTAGTACTTATATACAACTTGGCTTTTTTTTCTGCTAATGAATTTTCTTTCTTTTCCTACTGAATGCATTATGAAAACAATATATATTTTGATCTAATTCAACTAAGTCGCACTTGTGACTAACTTGGCAGATAAAAGATGGGGCTTCCTTTAATAAGAAGAAGTCATGTTCCAGTTAATTCTAGGGTTTATTTGATGTTATTTTCTCTTTGTCCAATATAATTAAATTAGCTAGTCCTCTGCTTAACTAATAGCCTACAAGACATTGTAATGACCTGAATGTAATTTTGGAAAGAGCTCTGGAGTCCAATGATCTGGATGAAAGTCAGAGTTCTTCACTTATTTGGTCATGTGACCTCCAAAAGATTTTAAGTAACTGATTGATTCCACACACACAGCGAAATGAAAATAAAAATACTTTTTCTACCAATGTCAAAGGCCAATTGGGAGAATGAAATGAAATGAAGTAAACAATATTTTGAATGTTCTGAATGGCAGTATGAATGTAAAAACCATAATAAGGTAAAAACTGCAAAGACAATTTAAAGCTAAGTGCTTATACATAGAAAGAAAAGTTATAACTCCATTAAGCTACTGAGAGTCCTTTTAAAAATAAGCGAATTAGAAGATTTTTAATCATCGTCTTCTGGGCCTTTTCCTATCCTGATGCATACGCTCTGAATCAATAAATCTAAAATAAGATTCATTCAAAAAGAGAAATTAAAGAGAAAGTCAATGGCATGTACATTAAAGTCATTTATGGACCTTAAAATAGTCCTTGCGTTGTCATTTTTATATAAATGCTAAAAAGATTTCCCTGTAAAAATTCATATAAATAGTGCATTTTTTTAAACAGAAGACAGTAATAGTAGGAAGTTGCCATTTGATTAGCCTTCAACTTCAAAAAATTGTATAGAACTAGCAGTGAGAAAAGTCAGGATAGCAGAATCACTCTTCCATAAATTATACACCTATTTCAGCCCCACATACATTACAATGGTGAAGCACATTAAATTTCTAAAAGCAGTTTAATGGTAAAGGCCAGTTGGCATTCGGTTATTAAGGAAGTTCAGGTAGGTAATTGTACTCGAATTTACTTCACTGGTTTAAGATATTTCTTTCAGGAACAGTTTCTTCAGTTCAAAATTCAGGGTGATGTGGAGTTTTCCAATACTTCCCCTTAATGTAAAGAGAATCTATTTAAAAAAATTTTTTTTGAAAGAGAGGTAGAGAGAGCACAAGCAGGGGAGGGGCAGAGAGAGATGGAGACACAGAATCAGAAGCAGGCTCCATCCAGGCTCTGAGCTGTCAGCACAGAGCCAGAGGGGGGCTCGAACCGGCAAACCATGAGATCATGACCCGAGTGAGCCAAAGTTAGATGCTGACCAACTGAGCCACCCAGGTGTCCCTAAAGAGAATCTATTTAAACAGGAAGTTGGAAGAGCTCCATGTTACTTTTCAGGCATTAATAAACAAAAACAAAAATAAACTTTTAAAGGGATGGACTAGGCCATCAACTGATGAATGGATCAAGAAGATGTGGTTTATATATACAATGGCATACTACATGGCAATGAGAAAGAATGAAATCTGGCCATTCGTAGCAACGTGGATGGAACTTGAGGGTGTCATGCTAAGTGAAATAAGTCAGGCAGAAAAAGACAGATACCATATGTTTTCACTCATAAGTGTCACAGGAGAAACTTAACAGAGGACCATGGGGGAGGGGAAGGGGAAAAAAATAGTTGGGGAGAGGGAGGGAGGCAAACCATGAGAGACTCTTGAATACTGAGAACAAACTGAGGGCTGACAGAGGAGGGGGAGAGGGGAAAGGGGTAATGGACATGGAGGAGGGCACTTGTGGGGATGAGCACAGGGTGTTATATGGAAACCAACTTGACAACAAACTATAAAAGAAAAAAATAAAATAAAATAAAGGGATGGACTAGGAGTATGATATTTTTAATTGTTAGGTTTGAGGACCTTAATGTTCAACAAATGTAATCCATTAATTGTGAGCCAAAATGCACCAAGTTAGTGGAGGGGGAGAATCCTGCTGAGACTTCAATGAAAAATCAACAAAAGTTCCTATGGTCTATATGCTAAATATTTGTCTCCCTTCCAACACAATCCGTTCATAAATAATGTGCCATTTATTCAAACCTTCACATTGGAGCATCTCATTTCTGATATCAGATGTCATGAGAATGCTACAGGGTGTTTCAGAAAAAGCTGGTTCTAATATACATTCTTAAATAACTAAATTTGAAAAAATTAAGCTTGCTTGCCCATATTCAAAATTTAAAAAAAAATCATGCTATAAAACCAACTATTTATAGATCTTCCGAGATAGAACCAAACACAAAATCAGAATATTTTTCAAGTTTTTCCAGGAAATCTGGGTGAGTGCTTCCCCCAACTTTAAGTAGAAATATTAACACATAGTCTCTTGTTTTTAATGAAAATGAAAAACTCTATTAATAAAGGTTAAAGTGAGAGTAAAGGAATGAATTAACATCTTAAACAGAGAATTGTCAGGTAAATATTTTCTGGGTTATTTCTTTAATTTTCTTTCACAATATTTACTAGTAAATTGCAAGATCATACCTCTTTCAGAAGGTTGGTGATGTACTTTACATGTAAAAATTCTGGAGTCTTGTCTAAATCCAGTGATGACCTTCCTTTAATCTCCTTCTCAAAATCCTCTCTGTAAACTTTCTGTTAAATAAAACCACAGAATTTTAAATTTAGAGAACACTAGTGACTGTTGAGAAGTCTAAACTCTGTTTAGAACAAACTCTGTTTAGAACAAGAGTTCCCAGAACAGAATTGATATTTTCCTTCTATACTTCTACCACCTCAGAGTTTTCATAGCCACAAGAAAATGATTCCAACTTTACCGTAAATTTTAGAATGCTGCCAAACAAGAGCAGAACCATCAAGTACCAACTGCCCCTGGGAAAGCACTCTGAGTGAGGCTACTTCACATCTTACTAGTCTGTCGTCGTTTGACATCAGCTGGATTGGAGACGAAAACCAGTAAAGTTGGTTATTTGAGAATCACGTGACTGGTTCGTTCTAAAGGGAGTGGATCATCTGCAGGAAGCAAATCTGGCTTCAAGGAAGGCCATTTAAAGCACAGTAGCATTAATGTTGGGGTTCTTCTCACCCCTTTCAGTGTTATCCTTTTGTGAATTCATCAAAGACCATCTCTAAAATGTAATGGAGGCTGGCGCACATTTTCCTTTAATCATTTTGGCATTGAGAATATTTCTCTACCACCTATGGAGTTTGATATGAATTAAATGACACTGTGCGGAGTCTTCTCTTCAACCTGATAAATTGTTCTCCAGGTTCACAATAAGGAATGAAAAGGGGAATGACCACAGTGTTGTGGACGGCAGGCATCCATACCCCCACGAGCCCCTTTGACGTTCTCTGCCATCCTTTGGCTAAGCTTCCCTCAATTCCAACGTTTGAACGATGTATCTGAAAACCAACAGCAACTCATGCTTTAAGACTATAAAACAATCTCTCTCAATAACAAAACTGTCCATCCATGTAAAATACTTACCAGACAAACAAAAGCCCATATTTTACCAGCCACTTGGTAAACTTTATTTAAATTGTATCACAAAGAGGATAAAAGTAAATTCTGCATGAGATTGTTACTAATGTAAAATGAAAAGCCATTTCTAGGTTTGTAATATACTTATTGCAGAGATAGATAATTGTATAAAGAAATTCTCCAAACCACAAGGGAGGATAAGAGAGGCATGTTGTTGCCTCACCTGTATTTGTGTCAGATACAACCGCTTCAACAAATGATCTATGTAGAACCACACACACACACACACACACACACACACACAAAAGGCCACAATAGATGTCTTGGAAATACTAAAATTTAACAAAGTGATTAAGAAGTTGCATTGAGAACATTCTGAATTAAAGGAACTATAGATATTACCAAAGAACAATGAGAAATTGTCCCCTTTTTTATGTGGAACTAACTGAAATTATACGGTTATAAAGCTGAATCCAGACCATTTCCAGGCTAAAAATATCTCTTTAAAAAAAAGTAAAAATATAAATATGGGTATATTTATTTACTTCAGATAATTGACTTCAAAAATGCCTTCTTCAATGAAAAAAAATATTTTGCTGAAATAAGTCATTAAGGATGGTTGATGATGACCAGAACTGGCCAACACATGACTGGGCGGCGGGGGCGGGGGGGGGGGGACCAAAACCTTTAGTATGCTTTTTGTCAAGAGAGCTATATTTATGAAACAGAAGACAAAGACCTTTGCAAAGCCAGATTTAGAGATTTCTTCTAGAAAGCAGACTGATTAAACCTAGACCTGGCAATAGAAGAAAGTGAGAAAAGCCCAATTATAGGCTATAACAGAAACATTAGTGACTATTCCTGAGATCATGAACACTTAGCTTTACCCATAGGAGGCTCAGGAAACTCGCTGACAAGCTTACCTCTTAGGGATAAAAACCGTCCCTAAGCCACATGGTCCTCTCTGTGTCCACTTGGTTGGTCCTATATTTAAAGATATCTTTCACATCAACCAATCTAAGATTTTTAGATATGTTGTGTTTCTAGCCTTTAGAGTATAAATTTGGTCCCAAGATATTTTCTATGGGAAAATGTCTCTGTCTCTCTCTCTCTCTCTCTCTCTCTCTTTCTCTCTCTCTCCTCAAGCCCTGCTGAGCAGAAACGTAACTGCTGAGCCTAAAAATCCAATAGCCAGTGGCTACAATTAAAGGGAAAACATGTCTCAGCCTCTGTAAAAGATAATTCCCCCCCAGCGACAATACCAGAAATCGGAATAGAAAAAATTGAAAGTCAATATTAACAAAAGGCCCACACAGCCCCCAATGTAAGCAGACTCCATGGCATATAATAAATGTATCACTATAGTTAAACCTTAAAGCTGTTTGCACCTGATGGCAAAACAGCCAACCAGAAGGAATCGATTAGTTCATTTGACAGACTTTTTGGGGTTTTTTTTTCAGTTGGTCAACATTTTATTTTTCTTTCATACTTTGCAGGCATAGCAATGGTAAAGGCAAGTTAGCAGACTTCCAAGATCTGCACAAGGAAACATGCCCTACATAGAAACAATAGCACTTGTGAGTGCAGAAGGTACCTTTAAAGTCCCTGTCATCAGCACAGTGAAATTTGTTCTTGGGAAATCTTTTTCCTTTGAGGGTCTGTCCCCAAGAGAGAAACATCAACTAAACATTTCATGTAAAGACAAACAACTTGGCCTACTTTGCCATTTGAATCTCTGAGAAGCAGATTATCTTCATATTTTGGGTTGTTCCATCTGGTTTTTATGACTTTAAGTTAGGGGACTGTTTGTTTTCTTCGATGAGTCTGTGTTTCTCAAAGTGTGGTCGCTGGACCACCCACCTCAGAAGCCCCCGGGATATTGTTAAAATACAATTCCCAGGCTCCACTGTGAGACCCATGCAAGGAACATCCTGAGGCAGCAGAAAGGGATGTGCCTTCCCAACATCCTTCCCTGAGACACACAGTTCAAGCACCACAACCATGGGGAGAAAGAAGGGCGGGGAAAATGGGGTCCTCAGGAGAAAAAGTACAGGGAGGACAAAGAGTAGGAAAGCAGGAGCATGTCTCTTTGTGAATAAGACGAGGCAACACAGCGCTAACAGCTAAATAATAGTAGCCCAGGGCTGATGAGAAGAACACAGAAAGCCCAGTTTGAAGGTGCTGGTCTTTTCCTTAAAGGAGGAGACAGGACTATGAGTGAGAGATGGGGGAGAAGGAACTGAGCTGGGTGAGAACTATACACGCTGCAGGCCCTAGAGGCTCAACCTGGAGGTTGCCTTCCAGCTCTCCCCACTTGGCAACAACACAGTACTTTACATACTATTCTTGAAATGCAGAAAAGGTGATAGGACTGAATGTTCGTGTCACTCCAAAATGCGTATGTTGAAACCCCACCTCCCCATTGCGATGGATGCATTAGGAGGTGGGGCCTTTGGAAAGTGATTAGGACAGATGAGGTCAGGAGGAGGAGGCCCTCATGATGGGGTTAGCACCCTCCTACAAGACAGGAGAAAGCTTGCTTCCCCTCTCTGCTCCTCCGCTACGTGAGGACACAGAAAGAGGGCAGCAGTATGCCACCCATAAAAGGATCTCACTAGAACCATGACCTCCTGGCACCCTGATCTCAGACCTCCAGCCTCCAGAAGCGTAAGAAATACATTTCTGTTGTTTAATCCCTCAGTCTGTGGTACTCTGCCCAAACTGAGGAAGACAAAGACAGGCGGGTAAGAGCTATCCCATTAAACACAAGTTGTTGTAGGGTTTCTGGACTATGACCAGATTTACCTGCTCTGCCAGTTCAGTTAAAACCAACAGCTAATTTAGTCGAAAGACTCACCTGACTATTCTTGATCAAACTCCTCTCTATTGGCTTAAGAAGTTACGAGATACGAAAAACACAAGTGATTATCTTCTCCTTTCTTGCTTGAAGAAGAAATTAAACAACTTAGACAATTCAACAAGCCACAGTAATGTCTGAGTGCCCTTTCCTTGAGATGAATTGTGACATTTCAACCAATAGCACATAAATTGTTTTCAAAATTCTTGTGAGAGTTCTATCGCCCAGAAGTTTTCCTTCCTCCCTGCTTTGGTGGTGTTATTGGAGAACAGAAAAGATGGTGCTCACAGGGCACACGTGGCAGGAACACCCCACAACACTGGGCTGTAGTCAGCTAATATTACCGTCCACTATTTCTGTCCCTCTGAAGTAAGAACTTGGTGAACCCACAGAATTTGGATGTTGGCTGCAGAGAAACTCTTCTGTGCCTGATGCCTGGTCCCCAAAAATATAGGGACAAAAAAAGAACAAAGAAATCTCACTGGGAAAGAGTGAAGCCATTTGGGGAATATCTGGACGTGATTCAGCATCATTTTAAGTAGAGAACAAAGTACATACATACAAAAAAATTCTTAACTGCTCTCTTCTCTTGATATTTTAAAACTTCCACATCACTGTTTATTTGGGGTGTGTGGGGGGGAGGGAAACATCAACTAAATAAGCTAACATAAAGAAGAGAATCATTCATGACTTGACCAGACCCTAAAACATTGGCATTTACTGGATATGTAATTTCAGATAAGACAATTCATTGCAGCGGTTGATTATCAACCTAAGGGATTAAATAAGCTGACATCTGTAAAGGTTTTCTCAGATTGCGAGCACAAAGTAAGTATCTAATAAATGTTATTTCTATCGTCACTGAAAAATAAAAGGAAAATAAAGCAGCCAGCTCTTTCTTTTCTTTTCATTTTTTTCTCTATTCATCATACTTTTACCTGGACACAACCTGAAAGTGTTACCTTTATAATCATAGAATATGAAAGCTGAGAGAGAGGGTGGTTAAGAGTTCACCTAGCCTGATATTATATTTGCCAAATGAGAAAAACTAAGGGCCACAGAATCCCCATGACCCAGACAGGAGGCTGGTTCTAGAAGGGGATTCCCTGGTCCTCCTGGGCAGTGTGCTTTCCTCTAGACCCACTCAACATTCTGAATTACTCTACTA
This sequence comes from Cryptoprocta ferox, assembly GCA_028646485.1. Taxonomy (NCBI): domain Eukaryota; kingdom Metazoa; phylum Chordata; class Mammalia; order Carnivora; family Eupleridae; genus Cryptoprocta; species Cryptoprocta ferox. Next base: position 127,421,522 of record CM053571.1, read on the forward strand.
GTTCCTTTCAAATGATAAAACATCAATGATGCGTTAAACAGTTGATAACGGGGCACCTGGCTGGCTCAGTTGGGAGAGCATGTGACTACTGATCTCAGGGTCATGAGTTCGAGCCCCATGTTGGGAGCAGAGATTACTTAAAAATAAACAAACTTAAAAAAAAACCAGTTGATAGCAAATCAAAGGGACTCACCTCACTCTGCATCTTCTGAGCCTCCTTTGAAGCCTGATACAATGGTGTCTCCACAAACTCAAGCATCGATTTCCCCTTATTTTTCTCATACTCTTCTTTGTACTTAACCTTCATTGAAAAAAAAAACGTATAAAAACCACATAAAGCTCATACACCCTTCTACACATAGAGCGAAGGAAAAGAGACAGGTCTAAAATTAATCATCCTAGTTCCTAAAATCACATTATTCTGGCCACTTGGCTTGGTCAGTTAATGACAGACAAAGAAAGTAAACAGGTAATATATAAAAATTTTTAAGACACAAAAATAACTTAGGACTACTAAATAAAGTACTTCTGGGACCTGGATGAAGTATTTAAATCACTGGGATACACAGATATATACAGGGTTAATATGGATATGCTCATGGTACACACGCACACACACAGAGACAGAGACGGAGAGATCCCTGTGATGCTTCAAAAGTCTATGAGTGAATCATGAACAAGGCGGAAAACACAGGTATGATTTTTGTCTCTCTGTCAATGGGCAGACAGTGTTCTCTAGGGCCAGTGAATTTTTCCACAGACATCAAGTAAAACACACACACAGAGCTTTTATGAGATTGCTTTCGGTTTCACCCTGCATTATTTCATAATATCATGTCATGAATTATTTATTTCAATTACAACCAATCTCCATCTTATTTTAGTTTATAGAACGATCGATATGTTCTATCTCCTAATAACAGAAACCAGAATTATACGTAGCTGTCTGAGTGACTGGCTTCTTCTTAGCAATGTCCCTTTCTAAATTAAATTTACAGAAAAGTTCTGATCATGATTCATTTCCTTCAGAAATGTATTTTCATTAAAATCCTTACATGTCAATAATTTTTTATGAAACTGCCTAAGTTATATAATCACAGCAGTTTTAATGACATTTAAATACAAAAGCAGTTTTTCAATACTTAGAACTTTGTGGTAGCAGGAAATGTAACAGAGTTTTTAAATTCCTATTTGTAGGACTATTTTTGTTTCAGAGAACTAGATAGAGTGATCAATGAAAGTGAAGTATAGTAACATACTATGCTAGGATAAAACTTTCTGGGAAAAAATAAATGAAAATAAGAATGCGAAGAGAAAAATAAAAAGCGTATGTTTCCAAACCTTAAAGGAGAACTGAATTGTATATTTTTTATTTTTTAAATTAAAAAAAAAATTTTATGTTCATTTATTTTTGAGAGAAAGAGAGAGAACACAAATGGAGAAGGGGCAGAGAGAGAGGGAGACACAGTATCTGAAGCAGGCTCCAGGTTCTGAGCCGTCAGCACAGAGCCCGACATGGGGCTTGAACTCACAAAACGTGAGATTGTGACCTGAGCTGAAGTTGGACACTTAACCGACTGAGCCACCCAGGTGCCCCTATTTTTTTAATTTGTATATTTTCAAATAAATGAAGGTGGGTATCAAATCACTAAGGAATTTATATTCCACAGGATACATTTAATAGACTGATGTAAAATTATATCTTAATAGATCCTAGAATGACATTTTTTGTAACTGTGGAAACTCAGAATAAAAGAAATATATAGACACCAACTTTAAAGTATGCATGGAAGAAGATTTTTTTTTTAATTTCTTTCAGGGAATACGCAGAATTTTATAGTTGAAAGAAACATTAATGTAAGATAATTTTTAATCACACTTGCAATTGGTCTGAGAAATTGTAATAAACTTCACTCCTGGAAAATTAATTTTGCAGCTCAAAATGACAAATTAGTACACTATAAAAACTGAAATCATGAGATTTGATCATCATTTAATTAATTGATATAGAAGTTTAAAATTGTGTGAAGTAACTTTTTTGACGAAATGCTTTTCCACTGAAACAGAGTTTCAGCTTCCCCAACGCAGTAAGATAGAATAGTATTTGAGATTTTCCAAAGCAACGTTCACTTCCTCAAGATGCACGTTCTTTTCAACAGCTGCACCATCTCAGCTCGGGAGGCACACGGCAGTGAGTAGTTAAAGGGTCCAGATGGTGATGGGGGGGTGAGAGGGCTCACCTGACTCTGGAGCGTGGCATTGCCTTTATGGTGCAAGTGTTCGGCAGCGTCCGCGTCAAAATGATACATTCCTTTGCTTTCCTCAAAAAGCTTTCTATACTCTTGCTAAAACAGAGAACATGAAAATAAATTCAGAATAAAAGAGACTGATTAGAGCAACTAATACTTAGTAATGCAAACTGAAAAAAAAAAAACAAGGAAACAAGAACTGCAAAACTATCAGGTCCCATTGTACTGACTGCTCTTGTAGATTTCTGACACTAGGGGAAACCCACAGGGTGTATAGACCAGCTCTAGGTGGTCAAGGTGAGACACCCAAGAGAAGCAGGGGATAATTAGCTGTCAACACGATGTAAAAGACACTGGAGAGTGGTAATGGAAAAGCCAGTGACGGGACTCATGTGAACGAGCAAGTTGGCAACATAAAGGCAATTTATTCAGCCCTTATCCTCAAACAGAAATGTATTGGATAACATCTATGCAAAGAGAAGGAAAGAAAAAATAACAAAGGAAAGGAAAGCTGGGGGCAGGAAAGGAAAAAAAGTTGTACATGAAGGCTCAGCCACGAAGAAGACAGGTAGAGGTCATAAGGAAAATGAGAGAATGAGAACTAATTCAACTAATTTTCCTAGAAGGAGGGGGCAGGAGGTGCCTGCAAGAGAAACATAGGAGTCTGGGTAGAGTTGGTTGAATTTTTAAGGTGAAGAAATTAGATTAAGACTACTATTTCGATACACAGACAAAAAGGTGAATTTGGAAGAGATGCCAAATTTGGCAACTGTGGGACTCTAAATACAACATGCTTTGATAAGACAAAAATTGCTCCGTGATTTCTCTCATTAAAGATCAGACACTTAGTTATTTCACCTTATTTGGAACAGACTTCTAGAGATAAAGAGTAACTCTCAAAGACTCAAGTCTACAGAGACTTGAGCTAAAGCTGGTTGCTCCTGAGGCAATGAGGAATTCAGGGAAAACGGCAATTTTGTGTCGGATGTAGGGAGACGTAAGCTGCATTCGAAAGAGAGCGGGAAAGAGCTGGCCAGAACAGACGTAACTTTCAGGTCTCAGCAGATGCTCCAGGGATCTGAGAGTGAAGCAGGAAGAGGCCCAGAGCCAGAGATGGGAAGGATGGAAGGCTGTTCCCTGGGGACTCAGCGACAGGTCCCCAAAGCACTCCCAGGAGATTAGAGCACTAGGACGTGTGTCTCCCAACACTCTAACCAGAATAAAGTGAGGGAGTAAACCACCCCAGGGAGCTCATGAAAATGTTCCCATCCTACAAGGGCACAAGCTCTAAATTTTGGCCCCTTTGCTAATTTAAAAAAAATAAATAAATAATTTCAAAGGATAATAGCATACTCAGAAACTTTATGACTCACTTAAAAGTTATTTTATAATACCTAATTAAAATAATCATAAATTGAATGTCACATGCTACAACATACTCTATAGCAGGTATAGGTTTAAAATCCAGTAAAAGAAGAAAAAAACAGAGGAAGACGGCAGAGAATTAGGGGGATCCATACCTCCCGCCTGCATCTCTCAAACAAAGAAGGGCTGAAGCCAAAGGACTCTGAACTCCAAGAGTCTGGGAGGAAAGGAGATGGAGTCTACTAGGAAGACGGCTTCATAGGGCTACTTCAAGGAACAAACCAAAGCACACATGGTGGAGAGTCCAAAACATCACTACAAGTAAGGAAATAAATAACCAAAGTCACAACAAGAGAGACCAAGGGACACCCTTAAAAGAACATTTCCTGAACGGCCAGGCCCTGGACAGTGTATGAGCCTCCTTTAAAATAGCAGTACTCAGAGGTGCAGAGCACGCAACAAGCCTTTAAAACTTATAAGAGACAGAAAGCTAGCCAAAATGACAAAACGGAGGAACTCTCCTCAAAAGAAATTTCCAGGAAGAAGTGACAGCTAAAGAACTGATCAAAACAGATATAAGCCACATAACTGAACAAGAGCTTAGAACAAAAGTCATAAAATTAATCGCTGGGCTTGAAAAAAGGCATAGAAGACAGCAGAGATGCTATTGCTGCAAACATCACAGATCTTAAAAATAGTTATGATGAATTAAAAATGCTATACATGAGGTGCATAATAAAATGGAGGCGGCCACTGCACGGACTGAAGAGGCAGAGAGGAGAATAGGTGAATTAGAAGATAGAAAAAGAGGAAGCTGAGAAAAAGAGAGAGAAACTGATCCAGGAGCACGAAAGGAGAATTCGAGAACTGAGTGATGCAATCAAATGGAACAATATCCATATCATAGGAATTCCAGAAGAAGAAGAGAGAGAGAAAGGTCCTGAAGGGGGACTTGAACATATTATAGCCGAGAACTTCCCCAGTCTGGGGAAGGAAACAGACATTGAAATCCAAGAGGCACAGAGCACTCCCCTCAGACGTAACTTGAATTGACCTTCTGCACGACATAGCATAGTGAACCTGGCAAAATATAAGCATAAAGAGAGACTTGTGAAAGCAGCTAGGGATAAAGGGCCCTAACCTACAAAGGTAGACACGTAAAGGTAGTAGTAGACCTATCTCTTGGCAGCCAGAAAGGAATGGCAGGAAATCTTCAATGTGATGATCAGGAAAAATATGCAGCCAAGAATCCTCTACCCAGCAAGCCTGTCATTCAGAATAGAAGGAGAGATAAAGGTTTTCCCAAATAAAATCCAGAACTAGTAAAGCCCAGGATACTCTGTCTGCAATAGTGGATAGAGACTGAGGAAAGGTTAATAAATACTGTCCCCGGTGGTCTGTTTTAGTGACCGGGAATTTCAGAAACTTCTATTTAAAAAACAAACAAAAAAAAAAACAAACCCAAAACGTATTTGAACTAAGGTCTGCAAAACAATTTTCAAGACTTGCTGTTCCTGATTTAATAGTCTCTGTTGCCTCCTAGTGGGAACAACACAGAATAACACGCAGTATGTATTTTTCATTTATGCAAAGTTAAAAAAGGGGCCAGAGCTCTATTTTCCAGGAGGAAATGTTCCTTCAAAGCTTTAATTAGAACGGCCATTCGAATTCATAAGGACAAATTTTACTCTACACACTATGTGTTTAAAAAAATTGTGATCTATACCAAAGACATTTAGAGGTCTTTAAAAAACAGCAATTTATAACAAACTGACAACTAATTTTGGCAGAATGTCTGTTTATTAAGCACTTTCTTATTCATTCTTTTGCTAAAATTAAGTTGCCTTTATAAATCAGCAAAATTCCCATTATGTTTACATTAAAATTTAAAAGAGGGCAATTCTAATGTACAATAAATTTTAGCCAATGCATTATCATACAACTTTAATAAACAGACACCTCAGAGTAACGCATTTGAGTCTTAAACTCTTTTTCTCCCATGAAGTAATTATTCAGCCACAATTTTTCTATGGGGGAAAAAGCCTATAATCCATGCAAAGGTACCACCTGAATGAAGATTTAAACTTTAAAAATGGTATATACAATAAACGTAATATACGACTTTGCTGGGTTTCTCTGCTGAAGGGGTGATAGAAACAATTTATATTAAGCTATGATTTCCTAATTCTGCCATTCTTATAAAATATAAAGGTCAATATTCTTGAAAAGAAATATTGCCTAAGTGGTATGTACTCTTCCAGCTACCAAATTTTTAAATTACCACCACAATATTTTTATTGTCTAATCTACACACGAATCCTCACGTCCTCAGGACATTTAACCCAAGCATGGATGGGGAAGAGTCAAGGGCAAATGGGGCTACAATGATCAAAACAGAATGGCAAAGACTGAACGTGAAGAAAGCCCCCGGCTTGGAGAATAGAAACGTATCGACTTTTAGAAACATCTCTATGAGTCATGGAGGAAAATGTGAATCTGAGCCAATCAAAGAGCACAGGAATGTGTGCAGAGGGGGACGAATGAGCACTGAAACCACAGGAAGCATGAACAAAATGTCCCAGACCCGAGTAGAATTCTGCACCTGATCGTCCTCTACGGTTCTTTGCCTGCCCAACAGACAGGAAGAAGGACAGACTGCTTTTCTTCTGAGGACCAGTGATAAAGTCGATTAATTAATTTAAAAATCTCTGCAAGTATGAATTCTTTACATGCGTAATATATTTCAAGAAGGAAGTCAGGGATAGTGGTGGAGAAAAGACAGCTACAAAATAATGAACAGAATTTTCAATACATCAAGCATGGACATTTCTAAACCTGATATGAAGCCGTATCTCATTCTTTAAAATGTTTTAGGTTTATTTATTTATTTTTTGAGAGAGAGAGAGAGAGAGAGAGAGGAGAGAGCTGGGGAGGGGCAGGGAGAGAGAGAATCCTAAGAAGGCTCTCCACTGTCAGTGCAGAGCCCGACGTGGGGCTCAAAGTCATGAACCGTGAGATCGTAAACTGAGCTGAAACCAAGAGTCAGATGCTCAACTGACCGAGCCACCCAGGTGCCCCTTTATCTCATTCTTTAACAGTGTGGGAACCAGGTCTAGACTACAGATTTTTTTTTTCAATCCAGAACTGTGAGCATATCTCCTGAAGACAACTATTTTCACATTCCTTGCCCACCATACTCTTCCATCTGATCATACCTGGTCCAAAGCAGATATTCGATACACCTGAATAATTTTGAGTGCCTGAGTGAGCATGTAATTATTAAAATTGGCATAGAAATAACTTGAGGCCAAACTACAGTTCATCATCACCACGGGCTATTCTGAGATGTAGGCCATGGGGCACAGGTGAGGCAGGGTCCTCAGCTATGAGAACCGGTGAAGTCAAGGTCGCATGCTAAGTGTTTGAATCAACAACCAGGAGGTGCGTTCTGATGGAAAGACTACTTGGGAGCGTGCACAGATATTTTCATTAGGACATGAAAAAACCACTCTGCCCCCCCCGATTGCTTTGAAGAAAATGCAGAAGCCTCCACAAGACTAAAAGTAGAGTGTCAGTGTAACGTAGGAATAAATCCTAAATCCTATAAATCCTGACAATTTTATATGTTACTGAGACCCATTTACATACCAGACACTCTGTTCTGGCCCGCATAAAATAAAAGGTCCCTGAGGTAAGCCTGACCTTCAAGTGGCTTCAATCTGATTCGAAAGAAGAACGAGGAAGAAGAAAGAACACTCGTGCAAGCACCTTGAAGTGTAGTTGTTCAACAAGGAAGTTTGCACTCAAGCGATATTAAAGGGCTAGCAAGCGACAGCTTTGGTGCAAGCGACTGCTTTGGTGGGCTTTGAGCAGGCAGACCACTACTTTTCAGTGCGTTAGTTATTCAGGGAGGAGTGCAGCCCAGGCACGCCCACGAACACTGCAGGATCCCAGATCCAAGGGGCCACACGGCATCTACAGCTGCCATCAGGCAAACCCACTTACTCGGCTGAGCATTTTGCTGGCTTTCAAAGCATGGTCTAAAAACAAGTTTGGGAGATCTGAGACTGGGTCATGCATATTTTGAAAGTCTTTCTTGTACTTCACCTATGAAAATAACATGGAACATAATACCGTCTAGGAGAAGAAAATATTATGGTTTTCCACTATGCCATTATTATTTTTAATACATCGGAAATCACCATGTAGCGGTAAATTAACAGGCGGATTTACAAGCAGCCACTAGATGGTGCTCATTTACTACTGAATGAGTTAAAAAAGTTACTTCCAGGGTTTTCAAAATATTTTGGTAATTGCTTTTATTGTTTTCTAAAGGGTGACATTCACAGAACCAAGTAATTTTAATAGACATTCTGTTTTTAAAACAAAAAGAACAGTAACTTTATTCTTTAGAAATTACCATATTTTAATTATGCTTTGGAGCAATTTAAGGGTTTTTGGTGCTTTTTATCCTATTACAATATAGACCTTTTTTTTCCTCAACTGTTCTAAAAATACAGTATTAGTGATAGTAATACTGAAATATTAATGACAAAATATTTGAGCATTTATAAAGTGCTGTGCCAAACACTTTATAAGTAGTAGTTAATTTCCACAGTAACCCTTGTGGGTAGATACTTTAAGTATCTCCATTTTACAGATGAGTAAACTGAGGCACAGAAAGACGAAGGTATAAAATTAAGAGGCAGAACAGGATTCAAATTCAAGCAATCCAATTCTAAATTTTGTGCTTTCAAGCACAATGCTCTCAGTTCCTTTACGTACATTCCAACTCTATTTGTTTTCCATTTTTACACACACACAAGATAAAAACAAACAAGAAAAAGAAACCATTCTGATATTCCCAGTGATCCTAAAAGACCCATTTCGCGTGTTGGTAAGAAACACAAGTGAGTTAAGGAGCACAAATAATAAACAGCCTACTAAACAGGAAGGAAAATAAGCTCTGCTGAGTCCCAAAGATACGGCAAGAGTTGAAAGGTTTCAGCGATCTAACAAAGCACAGTTCAACGATTCTTCATCTTAATACTTGTAAAGGTATTATACATCCTTCAACCATAGCAAAACAATCCATTCTTTTCCATGTTTCTGTTTTTACGCTCTGCCTAATTCTAATAAAAAAATTAAGGCATCTTTTCTTGTAAATTGAAACCTGGTTATTTTTAAAAACCTAAAACGAAACCAAATCTGTGAAGAGATATTTCACAGCATTTGCATAATGGACGGCAAAGACATTGTAAGTAGTTACAAGTGCAATTTCTGAAAATTTCTTTCTTAGAAACTACCATATACCAGGTTATACTTTACAGGAGCCCAATTTCCTGGGCATAATGACATGAGTTAACTGTTGTCATAACCACTAATTTAAGATACTGCACACTACTCTGGAATCTATTTCTACTCTTGGTCAGATAATAGTTTTATTAGCAATACTGTTCTTAACTTATTAACTAATCAGTAACCATTAATGGTAACTTACAATAACACATTTTTCTCAAGAAAGCTTCAGAAAAGTATGTTTCAGTGTTTGCAACTAAAATTACTTGGAAACTACAAGATCTTGATTAAGTATTAGTAATTACTAATTACAACACACTCGATTCAAAAGATACTGAAAACAATTGCCTGTGAACCACACGTCCTGAGGCTCAAAGTAACTTACATCGCTCACCAGTGCGGTGACAAGCTGACTTTGCCTAAAAGAAGCATTTTCAAGAGGGTTGTAATGATGTTTCTTATCCTTCATTTCATTATCAAATTTTTCTTTGTATTTAATCTGCCATAAAAGAACAAAACAGGATAAATTAAATAGCAGATTTATCTTTAAGCTTTCAAAATGAAACATTTGATTTTTAATTAGATCAGACATAAACTACCTCAAAAACAAATGGTGGCAAAGTTTAAATTCCTGGCATTTTTTCCTCCTATAAAGCTTAATTAGGCATAAAAAAATTTTTTATGGAAAAACAACCTCTACTTGAACACTGATCATAAATGCAATTAGGCATGAACTCAAATCCTATTAACAAGAATTATACACTAAAATCTCAGGATTTTTAAATGTCAGTTTCCATTTCTGCATTCTTATTACCTATGATCAATTAGAAATTGAGACCACAAATGAATGAAAGTCTATAACATTTATAAAATGGATCCTGAGCCCCAGAATTTGAATATGAATCTTCCTGAGGGAATTTTTCCAAATACGGGACATGGTTTGGACTATGGTTTTTCTCATCGTTTCCCAGTTGTTCAAAAATTCATTTTTAGGGATTACATTTTCTGAAATGTCCTGGGTCCATTTAAGGTCAATTTTTTTCATTCCTCTGCTTTAGCTCCACAGTTATATTTAGCAGCAAACTATCTCTAATACTTACTCTGTATTATTTTTCTCCTTTTTAAAGTAGTCGATCAATTTCTCTATGAATAGAGAAATATGTGCAGGAAGGTTATGATAACTATCTGAAATATAGATACAAGGCCTTTACCAAAAACAAACACCAAAAAACCAGTTATTGAAATATCACACCCGCTTTGATTCCTGTGTCCAGGAAAAGGAGGCACAGACTTCAAAAGCAGAGGAGTAAGCTATTTTGTTCTCTTATAATAATTTTACAATACTCCAACTCTCACAATATTATGTGTTCTTACGACATTCTCCTAATGCATCTTTATTCATACATCTTAAAGCCTTGGCTCGAAAAAATTTTTTCTAATATTTTAAAAGTTTGTTTGTTTATTTATTTTAAGAGAGAGAATGAGAGAGAGTGCACGAGCAGGGGAGGGGCAGAGAGAGAGGGTGAGAGAGAATCACGAGCAGGCTCTGCAGTGTCAGTGCTGAGCCCCATGAGGGGCTCTATCTCAGGAACGGTGAGATCATGAGCTGAGCTGAAATCAAGAGTCAGATGCTCAACCCACTGAGACACCCAGGGGCCCCTCGAAGTAATTTTTACTAAGAAGCAATTTGGGGGCGCCTGCGTGGCTCAGTCGGTTGAGCGTCCGACTTCGGCTCAGGTCATGATCTCACAGTTCGTGGGTTCGAGCCCCGCGTCGGGCTCTGTGCTGACGGCTGGCTCGGAGCCTGGAGCCTGCTTCGGATTCTGTGTCTCCCTCCCTCTCTGACCCTCCCCTGCTCATGCTGTCTCTCTTTCTCTGTCTCAAAAATAAATAAAACATTAAAAAAAATTTTTTTTTAAAAAAGAAGCAATTTGGGTCTGGTTCACATTATCTATTTTAATTGAGTATATATTGGGTGATGTCTTCCTCAAGGACACAGGTCTGGTGCCTATGGGGAATAGCTACTGAAAATCTTGGTGAGAATACATTTGAAAAAGATTTCAGGATGGTATACAGGAAATATTCTTTGTTGTGCCTCTATTTGCTAATAATAACTTTCTGATACTCACACTGCCTTACAAATTCCAGCAAAACCTCATTTATTCTAATTAATTAGACTAATTAATAAACTATAAAACAAGAAAAACTCTGATTTTATAAGAAATATATATATATATTTTTTATGTCTTGAAATCAGGGACTATTATCACCAATGAAATAACTTTAGATCTCATTCGCTATTTTCCACAGTCATGGGCACCACAGCAAAAATGTTTCCTACCTGGTCCTCCCCTAAATTCCACTCCCTTTGCACCTCTGCATCCCTCTTCCAGGGCTTTTCACCATACTTTCATCTGTGCTTTTGTCTCTCTCGAGGTTTTTAGTGCCTAAAGGACATTTACTTGACAATGAGAGGAGACTCTCTTAAGGGTCTTCCACTCAAATGGCACTCCTGACCTCAGCCAGGTTCACCAACACCTTCCCCCTGACGGAGCAAAAATTCTAACTGATGGCCTCGGTGCCCCCAATGGTCAGCTGGGAGCCATTTATCTCATCAAGCAACCCATCAATGCCATCCTGGCTTGCATCAAGTTTTCCTTCAGTTATTCAAATTCTCCATCCCCGGGCACCATGAATATCTTAGTTATGTATTAGCTAAGTGACAAAAAATAGGTTATATCCTCTCTGAGAAGAGAGAGCCTGTCCTACTGTCTGCATGCAACGTGGAGGGGCGGAACCTTGGAAACCACCCTGACGCATTCTCACCTTCCGTTTGCCCTTCCCATGAGAAGGTGTAGTTCTGAAAAGCACTAAGCGATCCACATTGTGATGACTCCTCTCTCCTCTACTCATTACATTGAGCCTGTGTTGAGTTCCCACCCGAGGTTGGGAGTGTGACCGAGACACACTCTGTCAAGCCCGGAGTCGGTATTCTTTCCAGCAGCAGATCTGACTGAATCACAGGTGCTTAAAAGTGGTTTAAAAGTACGCCCCCGCACTTCTGGTCCTGTTAGCTATGTTATAAACTTGCCAAGAGTCAAACTGAGTTTGTCCCTAACCCCATGTATGCTAGCTGTGCTTATCATAATCACATCATTTAACTTAATATTGCAAACACTGATATAATATATATATATAAGTAAATTAATATAATATATGCATGTATGTATGCATATGTATGTTTATACACCTGTGCTCACTAAGTCCCTGTCCTTGAGTGAGGCCCTGGGGACGTGCAGTAAAAAATGAACTTGATCCCATCCAGGTGTCACTGCTGACGGTTAAGCACAGAGACAAATTCTGGAATGATGAGCTGGCTGCAACAACAGAGGGCAATGAGGCCATGGAGCCACATTTTGTGGCAGACCTACTTCAGGTCTGAGGAACTGAGGGTACTTAAGTTAAGGTGTGAAGAGTGTGCTCAGTGAGGGAAAGGGGGGAAAGCGGTGAGGAGGGGGCATGCTGATGGAGTGTGCCCCAGAGGGAACAGCATGTGGAAGGCCAGAGAGGAGCACACCCAGCATGATCAAGGAATTTAAGAACACAAGGGTGATTGGAGGATGGAGATCATAGGAGAGACTGGAGAGCTGGGATGACCAGGTCCCACAGAGCCCTGCGGGTGTCATGGATCTTGGTCTTCATCCTAAGGCCAGTATGAAGTCATTCTAAGTATGTCTGTGACTTGGGCAGATTTGCTATTGGAAGGATTTCTTTTTTTTTTTATTTTCAGAAATAAAAAGCAATAATCGCTTCTCTTGGGAAGGACAAACGCCAGGTTCAATGGCGGGTGAGAATGCGTCAGGTTAATTTCCAAGCTTCATTCCCTCCATGTGGCCTCTGTCCCTCATGTAACTGTGCTGGTGTGCAGACAGTAGGATGGCTTCTCTGTGCTCAGAGAGGATATAACCGATATTGGCCACTTAGTTAATAGTAGGTTAGACTATTTTCTAATTTTGGACATATTTAAGCTATCTGTGTATGTCTGCTTTCCCATTAGACAGTGAGCAAGGAACAAGTATTTATTCATTTCTTATCCCTAGGGCCTGGCATAATGGATTGGAATGGATTTGGTACTTATATATGTTTATTAAAGAAATATATAAATTAATGATGAAAATGATGAGCAAAAACCCTCTTTTATGACTCATATGAATCAAACCTTGAGACGTGCTGGAGATTACAGATCTCTAATACTTCTCGAACTTTCCAAGTACACACACACATGCACACACACACACACACATATATACACACACGTGTGCACACACACACACACCACAGTCACTGTTGAATTGATTGGAACTATACCCCATTAAAAGGATAAAGAATGTAAAAGGAATGCACAATAAGAAATATAAAAATATTATACTGAATCTGTATTTTATTGTACAGTTCCTGCTGGACTTTTATTCATTCATTCATTCAAGAAATATTTATGTAATGGCTACTCTGTGTCAGTTACTGGGCCGAAGGAGGCCATACTGAAGAGACTGAGGGATTCGTCGGTAACTGTGCTCAAATATTTGAAAAAATTAAAAAATAGGATTTGTTCTACCACAGAAGGTGAAGTTAGTATCGATGGGTAGAAGTTTTAGTCACCAAGGTTTTTGTGGATTATAATGAAAATAAGTTACATATAGGCTAATATCTGTAGGATGTGCAGAAATTATTCAGATGCCATTAGGAACTTTTTTCTGAAAGCCCTGTCTGACCTCCCAGATTGCTGATATATTTTTGAAACATCACACCTTTACCCAGTCACACAGATCACACCTTGCTGTCATTATCAGCAACACTGTCTGCACTGTGGGTCTTTCCAATTAGGCTGTAAGCTCAGTGAAGGCAGGGGCTCTATCTGTCCTGTTCACCTTTGAAAATCTACCCCCAAGCACAGTGTCTAGCATGTAATATCTATTTAATTTGAACAAATACATGGATGGATAATATGGAGAAGGGATTCCTTCACTGAAAGGCAAGACCAGGTACCTTCCATGAGGTCCTCAAATTTTGATATTGCGATAGATTTTGGTAAGAACTTTATTTTTTTCATTCATTCAGCATAGTTTACTTATAACCATCATTTTTAAGTTTCAATATCTACCTCAATACATTAAGACCGTTCTTTTTAAAATGGGAAAATACCGATTCCCATCTAAGTAAAGGACTCTACTTTCAGAAATTGTTAGCATTCTATCTCTTCATTTAGTGTTTCTTTTTTTTTTAATCTTTTTTTTTATGTTTATTTATTATTGAGACAGAGAGAAATAGAGCATGAATGGGGGAGGGACAGAGAGAGAGGGAGACACAGAATCTGAAGACAGACTCCAGGCTCTGAGCTGTCAGCACAGAGCCCGATGCGGGGCTCAAACCCACGAACCGTGAGATCCTGACCTGAGCCGAAGTCGGACGCTTAACCGACTGAGCCCCCCAGGCGCCCCTTCATTTAGTATTTCTTGAGGCATTATCTGTATTAACCTCTATACTAGGCACTGCTTTTACTTGTTCCTGAGCATAACAAACTCACATTTAGGTGACAGAGTCAGAAATGAATCAAGTAGTCATTACTGAATACTAGAGATCACAGAAAATAATAAGAAATCCCAAATACACACTGTTTTGAAAGATGCGTGGGAAACTGTATGCCTCACATGTAGTGAGCATTAGTCACAGCTTAGGTCCTAATGAGGGTGACTAGGGGCATAAATTACACATCTTAGGAATAATTGGGTACATAAAATAACCTATTCAGAACTAAATGCCATTCTAATGCAACATTCTCCTCAAAGTATTTAATAGAATTCTAATACCTTAAAAATATAACAAAGCATAATAAAGTACTCTCGTGACATTACTAATTAGGCACAGAGCAATGCAAATGATCCCAAAATTTGTGATTACGCTTCATGCAAAATTATGGTTATGTTTGCGCGGAGGTTTGAAATCCGTTCACGCTCTTAATTTGCGATCCAAATATAGAAAATATATTACAAATTGCCTCAATACCAAATCGTCTCCCTTTGACTTACTAGTCTAACCTGCACACAACTTCTTTCTGGAGAACTTTATTTTTAAAGATTTCTACCACTGTTATGCATTGGGCTATACACCCTAAAACTTGAATTTTAAAATTCTGTCTAACCTTCCCAGGTTATTTCTGTAGTGTGAGATTAGTTATTGAAAATATATCTGTCACCCCTATCCTTGTAATAAGTGTAGTAGGAGGCAAAGTGTTGTGAAATTTCTCTCTCTCTAAACTCCAGTAACCTGATTCGAAGATGCCTAAGGAACCCACAAAGTAAAACAACTTCATTACATTAAAAATCATGCTTATCAGACACTGACACCAACTATTTCTTAGCTCTTGCTATCAGGTTTGCATGTAAATGAAGTAATAGCCAAAGCCCTTGGTCACCTTCTGACTGGTTCACTCACTCCCTACACAGACAATTTCAACATCCTATCCTATTGTCAACCCCCACTTCACACATCGGAGTGTCTGTCTCTTCATTCACACTCACATCTTCTGAGATAATGCTTTCCCTTGACTAACTGGTGACCCAACCATGGAACAAAGTATCTCCCTCCAATTTCAAGACCACTTGAGAAAGGGAGAGACGGGTGTTGGGTTGGGTGAGTTTGTTCCTTATGTATGTTACCCCTTGCACCTAAGTCAATTACTTTGGAAACAAATGAAAAGTTACTTATGCTCATGACTGATTTTATTTACATTATAAATATCATCATATCTAATGATCCTGATGTTTACCGACTTTTCCTTTTAATATAGGAAAGGTATATAGGATCATACTCCTAAAAGTTTACGAGGAATTTTAAGACTTGGCAAGATTTCCAGAGACCCACACTTGAAGAAAACAGCGGAATTGTTAAACTACAATAATATAACTTAAAATCATTCCTCGTAACTGCAGTGTTTCAATGGCCTGAAGCCTGAGCCTGACTTCTAAAGCCAGTAGTTCAGAACTTCACCACTAGGGGCGCTGGACCTCAGCCCCACCTTATGGCTCAGAGTCAGAGTCAGAGAAAGGAAGGAAAAAGCAGACCCCAAAGGAAAGCTTTTCATCATCGCCACAGAAACAAATGTTAGGGCAAAATGGAAAATTTGATAAGTATACCTTAATTATCAGTGAAAATGAAGAGTAAACAAATAACACAATGCCATATACCTACAGGCACCAATTCCCTCC
Organism: Cryptoprocta ferox; assembly: GCA_028646485.1. Classification (NCBI taxonomy): domain Eukaryota; kingdom Metazoa; phylum Chordata; class Mammalia; order Carnivora; family Eupleridae; genus Cryptoprocta; species Cryptoprocta ferox. The sequence continues at coordinate 127,437,699 of CM053571.1, forward strand.
AATTTTGGATGAAGTGAAACTAAAATCTGTCAAGAAAGATAGTACATCCAGATTCTTGTGTAGAACTTGCCATAAAACCCATGGTATTTTCAAGTATGAATTTTACACAAAAATCATATCCCTGTCCTTAGTTTCATAACAAAATAACATCTTACTGACTTTGTGCCAACTGTGAATTATCTAGAGAAATTTGTTTAATCAGTCTATATATATTTATTGAAGCCCAATCTGTGCTATTCTGTAATGATGAATTAAACACATGTCAGCCCTGCCCTATGAAGCCTGTTGTGTGGGAGTAAAGGAGATATTTAACACACACACACACACACACACACACACACACACATGACTAATACAAATTGTGTTAAGAACTATAAAGAACAAGAACTGAGAATAAAGGGGAGAGAGCAATACAATTTAAATCGGCAAGTCAAGGATGCGACACTGAAGCCAAAACTTGGGGGTAAAGAAGTCGGTTGGGAACGCTTTTGCCAGGAAGAGAGAACGGGAGATTCTCCACACCAATTAACGTCCCCATACAATTTGAGGACAACATTTAGAATTAAATTTTAACGGGAATCTAAACTGTACTTTTTATGTTTCAAACCCATTCTTATCAATACATCCCATGCAATTTTAGAACAAACACTAGTTATTATAAATACAAAAGTTTTCCCTGATGTTATAAAACTAAACGAATTCCATTCACCATGTAGACAAATTTCTACAAATTTGTAGAATAATAAATTAAGATGATATATGACTATATTAACAAATCAGCTGCTCTTTGAAGGATTTTTGTTTCTCTCTCTTTCTCTCTCAAAATAAATAAATAAACTTAAAAAAAATCTTTTTAAGAAAAGGGGGCACCTGGATGGCTCGTTCTGTTAAGCATCCAACTTCAGCTCAGGTCATGATCTCACAGTTTGTGAGTTCCAGTCTCACATTGGGCTCTCTGCTGGAGCCCATTTCAGATCCTCTGTCCCCCTCTCTCTCTGCCCCTCTTCCACTCCTTCTCTCTCTCTCTCTCTCTCTCTCTCTCTCTCTCCCCCAAAATAAATAAATAAACTTTAAAAATATAAAAAAAGAAAAGAATTTTGTAAGATGATGGCTTCAACAGTTACCCTACTAACATCTGAGATACCGGAAATACACGAATCTCATTATCTTGGCATGTGACATGTCACTTTAATTTTTTTTTTTTTACTGATTTTCTCTTAATTACTTAACCATCATTTTCTGTGCCTTCTAACTTTAGAAAAAGGAAACTTTGACAACTATGGGAGCAAAGCTGTTGTACAAGTTAACACGAAGGGTTTCGGGTTTCCATCACCTTCCCTGGGCTCAATCCCACAGAGCTCAACATACTGGTGACTTGGGAGAACTCTGCCCCTTGCTCTCTCGTTCTCATCCCTTCATCAGGCAGGTCTTCCCACTTCATGCTGTGAGCACTGCCTCCCCTCTGTCTTCTCTCTCACTCAGTGCCATCTGCTCTGTCCTTCCTGTACCTGTCCCCAGGTCCTCTGCTTGTTGCATTCCCAAGTCACTTCCCTTCTAGGTATTTCTTTGCCTTTGAGTGCTCCTCTATCCACAATCTGTCATTAGGTTAGGAGCAAGACATTATGTGATCTTCAAGTCGTCAGTGAAAATAAGAAACCACACTTTCTGCCCTTGACTCTAGTTAATAACACCTAAAAATACAAATGGAACATGTCAAGTTCATTCCAGAAGTCCTATGTATTCATCTGCCCAGTTTTCCTTTTTTTCTCATGAGTTTATGCACTATGAGAGCAGCATGAATGTCATGGAGAAAATAAAGATGTAACTTGCAAATTACAATCTGCTTTGGTATCTGACTGTGTAGTTGCTAAAAGACTTGAATTTCTTTTAAACCTGTCTAAAAACCCAGATAGGATCAAAGGCAGGATTTCTGGTGACTGAATTTGAAATATCAAAATAGGAGCACATAGGCGGCTCAGTCAGTTGAATGTCTGACTCTTGATTTTGGCTCAGGTCATGATCCCAGAGTCATGGGATCAAGCCCTTTATTGGGCTCTGTGCTGGGCATGGAACCTGCTTAATATTCTCTCTCCCTCTCTCTCTGCCTATCTGACCTGTTCATGCTCTCTCTCTCTCTCTCTCTAAAATAAAATTTTAAAAAAGCTTTAATGAATTTTAATAAATAAAAATTAAGATTTAAAAAAGCTTTTCTGAGACACTTCCTTCTCTATAGACCATCTAACTTATTTAACTTTTTTTAAGTTTATTTATTTATTTTGAGAGAGAGAAACTGCAAGAGAGGCAGAGAAAGAGGGAGAGAGAAAGAATCCCAAGCAGGCTCTGCCCGACAGCTCCAACTCAGGGCTCAAACCCACAAACCATGAGATCATGACCTGAGCTGAAATCAAGGGTCAGATGCTTAACTGACTGAGCCACTAGGGTGCCCTTAACCTATTTAATCTATTCAAATATTTAATTTTACTCAAAATTTTAAAAAATCTCTTTGAATTCTAGCTGGAATTGTATGGAATTTTTTTGTTTAGAAATTTTTATTTATTAATTTTTTAATGTTTATTTATTTTTGAGAGAAAGAGACAGAGCGTGAGGAGGGGAGGGGCAGAGAGAGAGGGAGACACAGAATCCGAAGCAGCTCCAGGCTCTGAGCCGTCAGCACAGAGCCTGACATGGAGGCTCGAACCCACGGACTAGGAGATCATGACCTGAGCCGAAGTTAGACGTTTAACCAACTGAGCCACCCAGGCACCTCGAATTTAATGTATTTCTTAAAATAAACTCTGCCCACAACATGCGGCTCGAACTCATGACCCTAAGAGCAAGAGTCGCATGCTCCACCCACTGAGCCAGCCAGGCGCCCCTTGCATGGAGTTTTTAAAATTAATGTTGGAAGAATTAACATTTTGATGATATTGAGGACTGACACACCCGAGCGAGCACAACAGGTCTTCTCACTGGGGCAAATGTCATTTCACGTTCTTCTGTCTGATTTCACAGTTTTCCTCATTTACACCTCTCCATTTTGAAATGTAATCCAACTTTGCAACTTGAGGAATGGGTATTTTCAAAGCTGAAAACACCATAAATGTATAAAAATTGCTTTTGATATTATTATTGTTGACCTGGCAAATATTATCGTTTTCCATTCGAAAAAATTTTAATCCTACAGTCAAATACGCCTAGCTCTCCTTTTATAGCTTCTGGATCCGTGGTGTCATGGAAGAACAACTCTGTTATCTCTATGTGGTATGTACATTCTCCTGGGTTTTCTTTTAAGATTTTAAAAATTATTTTATTGTTTGCATTCACATCTCTAATCCATCTGGAATTCATTTTGGATGTAGTTGAAGATTCAGTTCCCATTTTATTGTTACTCTGATGGATGGACAGTTATGTCAGCACCATTTATGAACTAATACAACTTCTTTCCACTGACTTGAACCAACACTTTCATCGTATATTAAATTCTTACACATTTTGGAATCTATTTCAGGATTCCCTATGCTATCCTATGGATCATTTTATCTCTTGCTGTACTAATCCCATATTGATTTAATTTCAGCGGTTTTATATTATGTTATGGTAACTCATAACTTAAGTTCTTCACTGGTCTTCATTTTCATACTTTTAAAGGCTATTCTCAGGCATTTCCTTTCCATTCAAACTCTAGGATCACTTATCCATACTTTAAAAAAAATCCTATTGGCTTGTAATTGAAATTGCATGACATTTATATATTAATTTCGGTAAAATTGCAATTTTTACCTACCGAGACTTCAGCTGAAAACATGACCTGTCTTTGTACTTTTGCAGATCTTGTTCGATGTTCTCCAATAAGATTTCAAAGTTTCCTTCATTTGTATCACCTCTTTCTTATCTTGTGATTAAATGAAAGCATTTTTAAATGGATATTTTATTACTAAGTTAAAAAGTGTGTCTATGCGTGTATAGATAGATAGCAATCTAATTATTGATCTAATCTAATCTAACTGATATCAGGATTGCTGAATTCTCAAAATCCTTGGAAATGGGGACAACATGGCCAACCTCATTAAAAAGGGTTAGAATTTGAGCCAGGAGAAAAGAAACCTTTGTCTTATGCTTAAAATTGGACTTATTTTTATCCCTTCGTGAAATTTATAATTATTGCAATCCTATCTGAAAGAGTTTCAGAAACATTATCTTTGCATATTCTTGCAATTAAAGATATTGCCTAAGATGAAATATCTTCCTGTGCCACTAGAAACAAAATCTCTGAATAAAATCATGGTGGAATCATCACTAGAGTCTTACTTGACTAGAAAGTTTAGAAGCTTCCACAGCATGTTCGAAATCTGGTCTTCCAATTACAGCAGGCTCTTTATTCATTACTCCTTGCCCTTTCTTATATTCTGCCTAAAATGAATAAATATGAAAATGTTAAATATTTCTACTTTCTAATGAGAAATTACATTAACATTAGCTGAAATAAAATATTATAGATGGTCAGCCCACAAGAAAACGTTCCTTAGAACCCACCAAATGCTAAAATGCTGCCTGCTAGGATGGAAATGGACTTAGCGTGGTTATTTAAATACACTCAACCCTTTTGTAGTAAAATAATTACCTAGAATTTTTTCTAGGTAAGAATTTCTAGGTAAGAATTCAAAAAAAAATTTGAATTTTTGTACTCTATCATCATTATCATCATTGTGTTTCTGTATAAACACTGAAAAAAATTAGAAGCAATTTCTGGATAATTGAGATCCCAAATTCTGCATGCAGATAGCTTGCATGGCTCGCTTGGTCTTAGGAACTAATGTAACCCTATTCGGTTAACATGAAGTTAAATTTAGTAAATAGTTATTGACTTTTAAGGTGAGTACAGTCTGCATTATTCAAATATTTGGCTTGGGTTAGGTCATCATTTTTAACCAAGGTGCAAACGTACGTTTAAGTTAAATGGTATTAACCAAGAAGGATATCTTGGAGAAGATTAGAAAACAGCCATGATGTGCAGAAAATGTACTAGGGTAAATGGTGGCAAAAAAGTATCTGCACAATTAACAGGAACACGATGGGAATAAGGCCAAGTGATAGCCTTTGGGACACGGTAAGGCGAGAGATGGTATCAGGCCAGATGACTGACAAAGTTGACTTTCAGGCTGAGACATCTGAATGTTACCTTATGCTCACATAGCACTTACTTCTCTAAAAGTATGGCAGCAGTAGCCATAGTCAAGGCAACTCTGAGCAGTTTCTGCATATGCCTGAATAGGCTACGTAGTCAAATGGATAATTTCAGATTCTAAAAAAACTGAGATGTCATTAATTCAGATTGATTATTTTCACTAGTTAAATTAACCATTCAGCTACCAAAACCACAGGCTATCGCTTGCAAAAATAAGAAATCATTTCTGCTCAAGATAAGAAAGAGAGATTACATTGCTTATGATCTTGGAGATCTGTGTTGCCATCTTGATGTCTGGTCTGTTGAGATCCGCACTATACATGTGGGCATCCTGCACATCTTTTCTGTAAGAAATCTGATCCAAGAGACAGTTTTGATTGAAAGAAAGAAAAAGAAATTAGTAAATGTATATATCTACCAGACTTAACGTCTATAAAATCATTTATCTGTACCACTATCTATGAAAGTATCAGTACCCATGACTAGTCTTCCCACACATGACTAGTCGTGGGTACTGATACTTTTATTATCTAGCAACTATCATCACAATGACGCCAAAAAATAAAAGCGGTTACATTAAGGAACATTCATTCTCTAAAAAGGCACATGAGATACAATCAAACCGAAGTGTGGAAAACAGACATTTAAAGAGAAAAATATACGTAAATTTTACCAAACCTATTTTAGATGATGGTGGTCATTCAGATTTTAATTCGACTGACAAACAGGAAGAGAGACCAGACCCAAACTGGTAAAATGTGCCCCCCTTCCCCGTCAACACCTCACCAATCTGTCTACTTCTCTGTTTCTTGAGGTCGGTCATAAGCTAAAGGAATATTTATCTATTTTCCAGGTGTAACTCTATTTGGCAATATCACCAGGGGCCGATCGACTTGTCCATTACATTAGTTCTATTAACGTTAAAATGCAAAGAGTGCAGCAATGGTCATTTTTAAGATCCACCTTCATTTTTTCAAGGCATAGAAAGGTAGGCCACAGAAACTTACAAGTGAACATCTATACAAAATGCACAATTAATTACATTTGTACAGTGCAAATATTTCTAACGTTGCCTGCAAACTTTCTACAATAGCACCATCTAAGGTACTTATTCAAAAACTAGGTCCCTGAGGTCCTCCCCAACCCTACATCGCAGAATTTCTGTAAATGGGGCTCAAGAATCTGCATTCTAATGAATTCCCCTGTTGATCGATATGGGCCAGTGTTCTAGACAATACTAATGTATCTTGCTTGTTATTTTCCTTTCAGTCTTGTAGAGTTAAAAACCATTTGCACTTTCTTACTTCATTCAAAAATAATTATCAAAAAATGCATTAATACTTTGATGGGCTCCCTACGCATTATTTCATTTCAGTGAAATGTTTATATACATTTCTATTTATTCTTGTAAGGGCTTGCTTTTGCCTCACCACCAAGACTATTTTTTTAAACTGTGTTTATAATCATGAATCTGTCTAACAAGTAAGCACAACTTCAATAGAATTAGCATAATTTCAGCCAGAACATCTGTTTTCTCCAGTATCTCCGTGTCCATGGGCTTTACCTTCACAAGTACTTCAGGTAGGTTTTGTGCACTCGGGTAGCAAAAGAAACGTGAAAATGGGCTGAAACCTGAGTTACATTATTGGGTGAATTTTAGATCTGTAGGGATTTAAAATTAAGCCAGTTTCATTGGCTTCAAATAGCAACACGCTCCGGCACCAACGACGGCCAATCAACCCCAGCCTGCACTCGGTTAAACACAAGCTGTGTGAACACAAACCGACTCTCAGGTGAAAACAAACCGAAATTACTCCCCACCTCCGAGCCTAACTGTTTCCAAGTTACTGCATTCATACAAACACCACGGGGGGGGGGGGGGATGTCTTTTTGTTTAGAAAAGAATGCGGATAAAAATGGAAACCCTTACTTTTTGAAACGAGCTGCAACCTTCCAGAAATCTAAGCTTTGCACGGGTTCTGTAATTATATGCTGCTCAGCCTAATGGCTGCGTGGAGAGAGGTGAGGGCACAAAGGCAGCAGGAGCAGGGCTCTGAATGGGGCCCCATCATCCATGGAGATTGCAAATTAGAGGCCGGCATATGTGACTCAAAACAAATATGAAGGCTGACAAGAGCCGCAAATTCAAACAGGCGGACGCCACAGAGCCACCCAGGAGAGCGGCGCGGGGGCCTGGCCACTGGGCAGACCTTGCAGACCACCACCGCGTGGGGCACGCGCGGGAGCGGGGCCGCGTGTGGGGGGCGCGGGGCCGCCGGCGCGCGGCTGGCACGCGGAGCACGACGGCTGAGCTTGGCGGTGTGGCAACGTGGCTCCCCGGGCCGCCCGCCCGTCGTCCTCCCCCCAGCGGCTGTGAGGGGCGCTCGCCCGACGTTTCCCGCGCGTCCGCCCTCCGTCTGTGCTCCGGTCTGCAGTGTGTCGGCACCCAGAAAGAACAGAACCGGGACGCGGCAGGGCAGAGGTCGGCCAGGGGAAAGGTCAAAGAGTGTCTACGGTGGTTTCCTGTTTCCGGTATAAACTCAAAGCCTCAGCGCCAACTGTACTGCAACAGCGGGCGGAGCGGCCTCTTCTCGGGGCAAGACCGGGCGTTGTGTAGAACACTGTGGAAGAAGAAGAAACTAGGGGGCTCCTGAAAATCATCAGCCCAGGATGCCTGCAAGCCTGAGGGCCAGCGATTGATTTTACCTTGTTTTCTTTAATGGCTTGTTCCCTCCTGTGTCCTTAGAGCACAGGACAGAAGGAAAAAGCAGGAGGAGGGAGAAAAAAAGGAGGAGAGAGAAGAGAAGGAGAAGGAAGAGGAAGCAAAATAATAACACCAATAATAATCTCCACTGTAGACCACTTATCATGGACCAGGTAGCATATTTTTTTAACTTTTTTTTTTATAGTTTATTTTTGAGACAGAGACAGAGCATGAGTGGGGGAGGGGCAGAGAGAGAGGGAGACACAGAATCTGAAGGAGGCTCCAGGCTCTGAGCTGTCAGCACAGAGCCCAACGCGGGGCTCGAACCCACGAACCAGGAGACCATGACCTGAGCTGAGGTCGGCCGCTTAACCGACTGAGCCCCCCAGGTGCCCCCCAGGTGGCATTTTAAGGACGTAACAGTCACTGCCTCACTCACACAGTTCCTGAACGCATGACTACCAGGATTTCTATCCATGACACCCGGTTCCATCAACTATTCTTCTATCTCAAAAGTTTTCTTAATTTTAACTATTTATTCTCATTAATGAACATTCGAATAATTCTAGTAAACTCCATACAGGGACCAAATGAAACTTCAGTGGACACTGCACTCAACCTACAAAATGATTTAGGGAAAAATAACTCAACAGCATTGCAGTCTGTTCCCAGGAGAAGGTGTTATTTCCTCACTTCTTTCAATCTTCTGTTCTACCTTTCAATGAAGTTTGATCACTTCCTTCTATAGGTCCACACAAGGTAATAAAGGAATTCTCATATGATGACCATTTTCTTACACACTGATCCTGTATCCAAGACAAACTTTATGTTTTCAATAGTATCTATAAAGGGTGACTGTGGTTTCCTCCTCAGGAACCCCTAGAATTATTACTATACTTGCACGATCTCTTCCTTCTTCCCCCCCCCTCCCCCGCTAAATTTATTTCCTTGCCCTTTCCCACGTATCGGACATGGGATACGTGGGAAAGGGACATTTATAATTTTTTTTTTATCCACCTGGGATTTTTCATTGGAAACTGCCTCTCCCTCACTCCGCGTGATGTGGTCGGCTGTCCAATGCAGCCTACCTTCTTTGATGACAGAAATAGCCACATGACAGTCTGTCCAATCAGATACCCCATCCCCTTGGAAACCAGGACCAATAAGAGGGCAAACACATAACCCAGGGAGGGCCAGAGTCACTGATGCACCTGAGGCTGAGGGAGAAAGAGCTGCTGTCTTTCTCTCTGGGATCAGCTGCTGTGGGGATGATTTGATTTGGGGAACACCAGCTGCCATCTTGAGATCGCCTAGATAGAGTCTGTCGGAAAGCAAAGCCACGAGACGGGTCGAGAGGAAGAGTCCCAGGCACACTGTGAGCCTCTGGATCCAGTCACTTGAAGTAGCTTGAACTTCTAATCATGTAAGTCAATAACCTCTCACGTTTTACTTCGCTAACTTGAAATGGGAGTTGTGGTGCTCAATCTAGAAACTCCCGAATAACACCATCTCCACTTCATGTTTTTCCTGCAGTGTCAAAACTGTTCTTGGTTGCCTCCAATAAAGATATTAATTCCACCAAAATTTGTTTTTGAATTTCTTATCTCGCCATGTTCACTTCGCCCCTCGACTTGTACTTTCATCACTTCATTGTCTTTTAAGCTCAGCTTGTTCCTCATAATCCACCTCTTTAACATGTTTGGCTTTTTTTTTTTTTTTAACACTTGGGCAGAGCGTCCAACATGCCAGCCACTGTTCTGAACACTTTACATGCATTGAGGCATTAAATCATCATCTCACCCTTATTGTGCTGGATCCGCTGTTCCCGACTGGGCATCGTCAATACTCCCTCCCAACACTGGAACTAGCTATCCAGACCCCCCTTCCTTCTATTGTTCTGGGTCAGGCTTGGCCAATAAGTAGCTGGAGATGGTTAGCTGGAGATGCCAAGATTGAGAGGTGAGGGCCGGTGAGCAGACTTAAAGAAATCAAATCCAACTGGCCCAGAACCATTCATTCACTTTGCTACTCTGGTGAAGGGTAACATGATCCTTGGTGAGAAGAGACCAGACAGGATGTACGTCTTTTAAGTTTGTGGAACAAAACTGAGTCATGTGGCCTGTATCTAGCTATAATCTTAAAGCACTGGCGAAGTCGTTCTCAAGAAATACTTTTATTGTCATCAGAAACTCTCGCATGAGAAGAGCTCCCAGGTATCATCCCATAGGCACATGGACTGGAAATTCCATCTAGGCTTATTTCTGTCTCGGCATGCTGTATGTAAAATCTTACAATGCAATAGGATTTTTTGAAAGAATGTAAACCTTTTATATACAAGTTCATGCAGGATCTGATTTTCATCAGAAGGCAGAAAAGTTTTTAATCTCCTACAAGATGGCGTAAAATACGAAGCTCTATCTTTGTCATTTTTATTGTTGTCTTGTTTACAAAAATCATTTTAGAGTTGATAGACATTTTCTTACTCAGGAGTTAATTTTACCACCACCGTAATCTTGTAAAGAAGGCAGAATGGCTATTACTAACTCCTCCTGGAGACGAACAAAATACTAATGTGTCTATTTTAATACTAAGTCCTAACGTGCTCTTATTGGAAGTCACATCAGCAAATCACATGGAACCACGAACGTTTTTCCAGTATCATTTTACTGATTTATCCCTGAGCTTTTGCACTTTCTGATGGAAAAGAAATTGTATCTCCTGATAAGTTTTTATTGCCATCAAGGAAGTATATATATCATGCCTGAAAAGAACATTAAGTCTCTTGTTTCCCCTGCTGAATACTTCCTTCTAAGCATTGAATTGATTACCAATATGGTGTTTTGGAAAAGTTTATCCCTCCAATTTCATCCCAAGTCTATACAGACCACATTACTTGCAAAACCGAAGACGGCAATTCAAAATTTGTTTGACTTCCCTCAGAACTATTGGGTTTCACGTCTCTGATAAGATTGATGGGAACTAATAATGTTACTGGGGTTTTCATTCCGAGCCCATCTTTAGGGGAAAGTAACAGGATAGATTATCTCCAGTTCCTCTAATTACATTAGAAGAATTTGGTGGGGGTCCATCCCTTAAGATACAAAAGGATTTAGACGGGCTGTTTTTAAGAATTTCTTGATTTTAGTATCAACAAGATAGGTAGTTATATGGGTTCAGAAACATTTTGAACATGACCTTCTGACCTAAATGCTTCTTAATATAAATTTCATATTGAGTTGGCTCTTTTCAAAATCTAAGCTCTTCTAATTATTTCAAATTGACTATGAAATCATCCTAACCTCTCAAATCACCCTTTAAAATTGGAGGAGGACCAAAGAGGACTCCTATTTTATGAAGAAGCTCTTCTGCACAGCCCTTTACATATACCATCTCATTTAACACTCGTGAGAGCCCAGTGAGGTAGATTGTCACTGCCCCATTTTACAGATGGGAATGCTGAAATTTGGAGATATTAAGTAACCCTGCCCAAGGTCACCCAGGCAACATGTGGTCTGACTCCAAATTCCTTTTCTATTATGTGCTACAGTGGGGAAGTATTCAGATAGATGAGGTCCCCCCTGTTCCATGCTCACTAAATTTGGGGGTGACAGAAGAGACTAGCGCCCCTCAAATAATCTGCCTCTCGAAACCCTCAGTTACGCAGAGGTGAGAATTCAGATGGTCCTCACTGGAGTCCTCGTCTCTCAAGGCCTGAGGGAGAGAGTGGTTCTAAAAGAAAAATCACACCCTTAAGCCCACTGATGGATGTGCTAATAAAAGCCTGAGCTGAAAGAAGGCAGAAATTACAAGGTTTAAATGCCGCTGTCCTGGTTTCCTGGTTCTCTAAGAGATAGCGGAAAGCTCATTTGTTTTTGGGAGAAACATAAAAAGGCAAGCAAAGATGCCTCCTTGCACTATTTCTCGGTAAACCAGATGGACATGTGACAGACACTTTATTTTAAATTAAGTCGCGTCATTTATGGGCACAAGGTAAAGCAGCTCTCCACATTACGAAAGGGTAATTCTATTAGTTTTCTGCAGATGAGGTTCACGAACCGAAGTTTTCTGGGAGACAAGATTTCGTCTTCCGTGGAGATGCGGTCGCCTCGCCTACGAGCCAAGAGAGGTACCTGCTTTCCGGGGGCTTTCAAGACCTATGTTTAAATTTCATATTGTAAGGACAACAGATGTATTATTCCGAGTGCCTTGACTCTAGGGGAATATCAACCACTTCACAGGTAGAATACAAATATCATTCTCACTTTAAATCTGAGTAAATAGTCTTAAACACTTTCTAAATCCTATTATATGTACAAACTTTGCATGTAAAGGTTGAGCCGAGAAGGCAGAGGAGTGTAAGTCAATACACCCTTCTCCCATAAGTACACAGTATTGAATGGAAGAGAAAAGGCCTTTATACTCTATTCCCTCAATCCCTCAATCAAAGACCTTTTAAAAGAAAAGGCACAGTTAAAATAATAACCCCAGTTCTATGATAAGGAACTTCCGTATTTGAATTTCATTGAATTATAGAGTTGGAAAAAGCTTCCCGAGGGTCCGTGTAACGTGGTCCGGCCCCTCCCGGACCCCCGCCGCCGCCTTCTTTCCTGCAGCCCCTTGAATCTGTTGATCTAAATTCTGATGATAACCGATTTTGTCCCGCGTTTAAAAAAATTTCATGTAAAATCTTGACCGGTAACCAGTGACTTTCAAGAGGGAGGCAGCAGGGCATCACAGAGAGCATGGACTTGGGAGTCTGACCCTTTGGTCTCATTTTCTTCATCTACAAAATGGGATTCAGTGCAGGGACTTTGCGAGACCTGGAAATGATCAGGGTCTTGGCCCAGTTCCTGCTGGGCAGCAGTGCTCGCTAAGTGGTAGTTATTATGATTATGATCCTCATTCTGTAAGCAAACCGTTCTTACGAAGCATCCCTTAAAATGGTCTTGCTGGTAATTACAGACACGGAGCTTCCTCATCGCTTATCAAGGTTAAGCCATCTTAGAAAATTGTCTTGTTATTGGCATATGTTTACACAACTGAATTAAAATGTAAAACCTCACTCAGTTTTCACTTAAGCATTGACCTATTACAATCTAGTATCAGATAAGTGTTGCCAACCTGCACAGAGACATTGAGCAGCTAGGGCTCTGGGGGCACAGAGTCAGCAAAGCACCATTTAATAAGGGAACGAGGCAGTGGGACAGAGCCCATGTGAGATGACAAAGATGTATCAGGTACTTTCGAAAGAAAGGGAGTTTCTTGACCCAACGCAGACACCTTTATCTTAACTGATTCTAACCCATAAAGAACCAAACACACAGCTCCTACGTTCCTTCTAGAGAGCAAAGAACTGATAACAGGGAGGCAAATAGGCTTCCACTGAAATTTCAGGAAGAAACTATCCTGCTGGCCATTGAACAAACACACGGAAGTTTTGATGTACCTGCTAACTTACAACTTTATAATCTGCTACCTTATAAAGGAATTCATTTTCAGGGCGCCCGGATGGCTGGGTCAGTTGAGCGTCCAACTTCATCTCACGAGTTAGAGCCCCGCATGGGGCTCACTGCTATTAGCGCAGAGCCCGCTTTGGATATTCTCTGCCCCTCCCCCTCACGCTCTCTCTTTCAAAAAAAAAAAAAAAAAAATTCAGTTTCATTTTCTATGAGCTTGTTCAACTGCTTTCATGTTCTCCATGGGTCTTGAGTTTGACAATTTTCTCTTCATATATATTCCAAAAGAAACAGTAGTGGGGGGTGGGGTACAATCTCACTAGTATTTGTGACTCTTCCTTGTATCAGTGATTTCTGGGGCCCTGTCTCCAAGTTCTTCTGCAAGTCTAGACTGGAAACTATGGGAGCTTCACCATCAAGTCAAGGGCACTCTAGGAGATGCCAGTAACCCGACAGGTCCGCAACACATTTTCTAATATCTGTAAGTACTGGACAATTTAAAGGCATTCCACAAGGTTTTAATGCTTTTGATAGAATAATTCGGAAGGACTCCTGACTGAACACTGAGAGATTTAAAAAAAAAAAAAAAAGAAAGAAATTTTAAAGTCCTTTTCGAATAGGAGAGCTGTAATAATTAAATTTCAACAACATATCCATTAGCCCTCATTGGTGAACTACGATTCCCCAGAAAATCATGAGGATGGCTTCCTTACATTACTCTGGTGTTTATTGACCTCCATGGCATGTTTGATCTCAGGTGGCTCCTTCATGTGGGCATAATTTGAGAATCCTTTGGCAGCATCATGTTTCTGCCTATAGGCAACCTTAAAAAACACAAATCATTGTTAGTTTCATTCAGGAGTATATTAAATTCTTAATTGTTAAATTTCAGTGTTTCGCTAGGAGTTTGTGTTTTTTGAATACCACCATGATGGACATATTTGCCTAAGCCTCCATAATATGAGAATATACACAGTGCTTTAATGTTAGTGCTTCAGGTTAGACTCGTAATTCTAACTCTTCACTGTTTATTTCTAAAGTCCATATGCTGAAATTCCCTCGCATACTCAGCTAGCTTAAATTTCAGCGATGGTTTTGGGAAACCTTCCAAATCTATGAGCCTTTTGGGGTCATAAATGCCCAAGGTTTAAATCTTGGGAAAGCAACTGACCAAATGGGGGGAAATGATCAGACATTTAACGGTGAATGTTTCATTTTTTAATTAATTATTATGCCTTTTTGTAGGCACAGCTATATTATAATATAAACCTCAAATGAAACGCCTAACCTTTGGGAGAAAATATAACATGCAGGAAGATTTCTGAGATAATGTCAAGGCCTGTCCTCTGTGAGAGAAATGAGCATCATGCCAACCACATCCATTGCCACTACTTCAATACGCTCCCTCCTGGGATGGAGAGAAGGCGTGAGAATGATTACTTCAAAAATGGAAGTAACCAAACTCAACAACAGGGTTAGAAAAAAGATCCAAAAGACAACAAACAAATTATCCGCTTCCCCCAGTCTATCCCATAAATCCTATGTATTTCCCTCGAAATTTTCAATTACTTTTATTCTTGTAGAGTTACTTATTTTCTGTCTTCCCTCACTAGAACATAACTGCCTCGCTCGCTGACTGCTCAGAACCCAAAATCGTGCCGGGCACAGAGAAAGGATGAGTGACTATTTGCTCAATGAATGAATGAATGAATGGAAATAAAACAGGAATGAATGAATGATTTTAAAATTAATTTTAAATATATATTAAAAGTTCTATAATAAAAAATATTAGAGTTAGAGTAACTTGACACAAGAGAATAAAGGCAATTTAAAGAGAAAAACCAGGAGAGTATTCACCAAGAACAAAACAACATCTAATTTTTAATGAAAAAGAATACAGCTAAACTTAAGGAAAACTTTTTACGAATACAAACTCCTTGACAGCTATGTCTATAACTTCTTAGACATCTTTTCATATCCATAGCGAATGATGGAGTGTAGAAAGGCAACAAACGCTTGACAAATGAATACATAAATGTATTAAATGTTCCCAACGTTAAAAAAAATGGGGAGGGGGCACCTAGGTGGCTCAGTCGGTTAAGCATCCGACTTCGGCTCAGGTCATGATCTCACGGTTCGTGAGTTCAAGCCCCGCGTCGGGCTCTGTGCTGACAGCTCAGAGCCTGGAGCCTGCTTCGGATTCCGTGTTTCCCTCTCTCTCTGCCCCTCCCCCACGCATGCTTTGTTTCTCTCTGTCACAATAAATAAAACATAAAAAATTTAAATAATAAAAATTAAAAAAAGTAGTAAATGGGGTGCCTGGTTGACTCAGTCAGTCATGTGTCCAAATCTTGATTTTGCCTCAGGTTATGATCTCACAGTTCGTGGGATCAAGCCCCGCGTCAGGTTCTGTGCTGACAGTATGTAGCCTGCTTGGGAATCACTCTCTCCCTCTCTCTCCACCCCTTCCCCACTCACTCCCAAGCTCTCTCTCTCAAAATAAATAAACTTTAAAAAATAAATAAAAATAAGTATTCTCATGAACTTGAACTATTCATGGGTCTTAATAAACAATATTAGCCACTCGGTTAAATATAATATACTTGTGTAGAGGATGTTAATATACTTGTCTGGCAATTAAGTGAACATTGCTAAATTGATTTTAAAAAGTAAAATCACTGAAATTGACCATAAAAAAAACAAAGTCATCTGTTGCAACTGTCAATAGTAAACCTCCTCTCTGGCTCCCCTACCAAGTTCTTTTTGAAAACTTCTACATGAAAGAGAACTCACCCCGGGGCATCACGGTCTCTAAACTGTGAAAGCCAGGACACAAAGTTCCTCCTTTAATGAAACCCCGATCTGTCTTCCCCCAGCAGCCATGGAGGAGTCTAGCTCAGGACAGAACTCCAAATGTGGGTGCACAGCTATCACTGACTTCCATCCCTCTAGACCATCTGCACAGAGGAAGGCCCTGAACCCGTGTCCCCCTAAATGCCCTCCTCCACCTAATTTACAATTAGGCCATCTCTTTCTTAACATGCCCAGAATGGTCAGATATGGTCTGACCCCTCCGAATTAGAACTGTCCAATTTAAGCCAGGTTATGACCTCCTGTGCAGTATACGCTACTATTCATGCACCCGCAGGTCACCATGCTTTCCTTTTGACAGCTATGTTGAGATTTCTGTCAGCTAGTGCCCTTACGTCGTGTTCAGTTCTGCCCCGCTCTGTTCTCACATCCAATCCTGCATATCTAGTTGATTATCAGGACTCACACACCGTACCCCATGTTATTCCAGGGATAATTCACCTTCTCAGTATCTGTCCATTGATTTAATCCATCAGGATATCTAAGTCTCATGAACACATCTTTACATTTTCATCAATTAGACATGTTAAACAGGAAACCCATTAAGAACCACCATTTAAGTTGACAAAGACCATTATGTCAGTTTCATTACATTCTATATTATAACTTTGGGGGAAAGGAGGAAGAGTTTTAATGGGTGGCCAGGTCCATTAAGCCAAGAAGAAACTTTTATAAGGCTCGTTCCTTCATCTCAAATAAAAGGAGATAGCATGTACTATCTCCTTTTTGCTGGATGCCTGGTTTAGTTTTTAGTACTCGTGACTTAATAAACACAACCAATGCAGCTGATCATTTAGTGGGTTATCATAGATATGGTGAGTCATCAAGCACAATTTTAAAAAGCACCCTTTCTTTAAAAGGCTATGTAATTTTCTACTTGCAGCATTAAAAGTCATTTCATTTATAGCTGCTACTAAGCACCACTTTAGAATTAAGATTACATCAAATTGGAGGCAGCCGAACTTTAATTTATCATATTAATTTTCATACTTAAAATAGCTAATGGAAACTTATGTCAAGCTAATAAATTTTCTGATAAATTTCTGACTTTGTGTGGCATTTCCCTAAATTAGCACTGTTTTCTTCATACCTTGAGAATTAAAGTCACTTTGGTACTGGACACCCAACCAGAGGAGGACAACTTGCAATAGTCTTTTTTTTAATGTTTATTTATTTCGAGAGAGAGAGAGAGAGCCAGGGAGGGGCAGAGAGAGAGAGAGAGAGAGGGAGAGGGAGAGAGAGAGAGAGAGAAAAAGAGAGAGAGAGAGAGAGAGAGAGAGAGAGAGAGAGAGAGAGAGAATTCCAAGCAGGCTCCGCGCTGTTAACGCAGAGCCCGACGCCGGGCTTGATCCCACAAATCGGGAGATCATGACCTGAGCCGAAATCCAGAGTTGGACGCTTAGCTGATGGAGCCACCCAGGTGCCCCAACTTGCAATAGTCTTATATACTTATATATAAATATGTTTATAAAAGTAGTGTATACCTGTATCCTATATATTTGATAACATCGTATATATTTATGTCATGTATCTACATGAGACCTGCATATGTTTCTCACTTCAGTATATTTTACAACTACTGCCTAGGTAAACGGCACGTCTAATCCCATAGCATATAGACATCTCTGAAACTCCTGAACCCTGTCGCCACTACAGATAAAAATGTAGGCTGTCAAACACCTCCTGAGTTCAGACACCTGAGTAGCCTGTATTACTTCTGTGGGTAAGAGATTTTGAGCCTCTGCCTGAAAAAGCCCTGGGGAGAAGGATCTCACCATTTCATGGCATGGTCCATGCATTTCCAGAAACTTTTTTTGTGGTCTTTGTTTATAAAATATTTAAGGGGAGATATCTAATAAAATGGCCTCCAAAAACCTCTACAGCTCTCCCTCTCTTTTTTTAAAAGGTATTTCCTCCTCTTAGTCATTTTCTATAAGGAGCTTTAATCTAGCTAACTTCGCCTTATCATTCTAGTTTGAATGAAAGCATCTGACAATGTCTGCAAATTGATTTTAACATAATATTTTGATCTGGTGTCGTAAGTTTAAGGAGACTTTTCATTAGCACCGAGAACACCATGAACTTCCAGAATTTGTCTAATACTCTGATTTAGCTTACCACAAATCTGATACTACCTGGACACAGTAAAAGGTTAGTTGTTTAATTTTTTCAGACTCAAATAGTTTTACTTTCCTGCCAGTCTTGTTACCTGGTAAGCTCTGAGAACTGCAATTTTAACAACATAAACCTGATTTACACAAATCTCAAGAAACGTTATTACATTGAAAGGTTATTACATTACATCACTCCACTGAAACAGATGCTTTATTCAGAATCCAGGTTTTTCCTTCTTAACAAGTTCAGTGATTAATTACAACAGTGGGCAGTGCTGGGAGCACATACATGTCTTTCCCAGGGTGCACACTCTACTGTAACATGTGCTACGCATACAACACATGTCAACAATGTAAGTGACAACTTATTCCAGAGAGGAAAAAAGATTCTACAATATACAGGATGGATTATCTTTCACGTTAAGTTCTGTGCTGCATGCATTTGTGTACTACAGCTCTGTTTCTGCCCTAACAAGGTAAGAAAAGAGGTGTATTTTCATAGCAAAATATCTGACAATGTTACCTTCCCAAGTATACAAATAAGAATTGAATATTCTTGGGGCGCCTGGGGGGCTCAGTCAGTTAAGCATCCGACTTCGGCTCAGGTCATGATCTCGTGGTTCGTGGGTTCGAGCCCCGCGTCGGGCTCTGTGCTGACAGCTCAGAGCCTGGAGCCTGGTTCCGATCCTGTGTCTCCCTCTCTCTCTGCCCCTCCCCCACGCGCGCTCTGTGTCTCTTTCTCTCTCAAAAATAAATAAACATTAAAAAATGTTTTTAAAGAATAGAATATCCTTTCTCTCTTGTATAATTGTTGTTTGTCACATATCAAGTGTTGTGTTGTACTTATTTGCTCTATAGAGCAGTCCGTATTATCAGCAAGTGGGTCGGTGACCAGATGTTGGCAAGGAAAAAAATGGGGGGGCACATTAGTCATGGTCAGCCATGCAAAACCCTGATATCACATATTTTTAGCCTCATGTTGCGCAGCTGAGGTTAGCTTACTGCCAAGCTGAGTACATAGCACACATTTAAATGTGTAATAATCAAGTACTTAAAAATGTTCTCCAAAAGATTACGATGTTCCGTCGTTTTCAAGAGCACTTTATTTTCAGACTATTTTTAAATTATCCTCTACTTAAAAAACTAAAAAGATTCCGAAGGAAGAAGCAAACTTGTTTAATACAAAAAACAGCGGCAGAAAGAGGTATGTGGTTAAGAACCCAGACCTTGGAGCCGGACGACTGTCCATATCCATGTTCAAGTGCTGACTTTGCCACTTATTGGCTGTGTGATCTTGGGCTCTGTGCTTCACTTTCCACATCTCTGAAATGGGGCCATCTCACAGAGCAGTTATGGGGATTGCGTGATATAAATATATGTAAAAATGCACAGAACAGCACCTGACACATAGTAAACACATCTGTGTGTTCACTACTATTTTTAACCTAAAATGTAGCATGAAGTTTACACATAAACTACATAAAAGGAAACATTTTCTTATAAAAGGAATCAACAAGTTCAACAAAATCCATTTTGTAAGTATTTACGGAATATCCCCGTCTGCCAAGGCATGTTCTAAGCTCGGGGGTAGAGCAGAGGACAAGACACGTGGGGTCTCTGCTCTCATGTCACTTAGGGAACCAAGTAACAGATTAATGAAGTTAAAAAATTTTTTTAAAAAAAACTGTGCTATGAAGAAAACGAAACGATGCGTGAAAAAGAGGTGAGATGCTCTATTTTGAAATTCTCTTTTAAGAAATACAACAAAGGAAATGCATTACATATCTCCTTATGTCTTGACGTACAAAAGGGGGAAAGTACTCTTTCGGATTCAAAATGAGTGTATCGGATGACAGTCCTTAATGTCACCGGCAGCTTGCAATCACTAAAACGGCAACTTCCACCTGAGCTGCTCTACATGCAAACCGTAATCCCCGGAAGAGGAAAGTCAGGAACCAGGAACCACTGGCCAAGAAGGGAGGAAGCACAGCCCTGTGGATACTGAAGTTAACCGTTAACCCTTTAATACCGGCTCTAAGATTTCAATCGAAGTAAGCTGTCCTCACAAGATTAAACTTGGTCCTATTAATAGTTGTGGATGGGATTAGGAAAAAACAGCATCAAGCGATAACAAATTTGCATGTCGCTTCCATTTTCTGTGACTCCACCAGTGACTACTAACAGCACATCAGTTAGCGGCTTCTAATTTTCACGCAGTATGTGATACCCAAGATTAACAACATTTTTGTTAACTATATTTAACATATACATTTAAAATACACATATAAACTATACATATAAAATATACATTTTAAATATTAATATATTTTAAGATACTAATGATATTAGATTAAATGCATATATATTTATATACTATATATATAATTATACAGTTTAGGAAAACCACACCTCACTCTGCAGCTGGGTAACTTCTCTTGCAAAGACACTATCAATTGTGGCTGGCATCTGCTTATATAGAGAATTGGAAAGATTCGCCTTAATGGCACCTTTGTATTTTGCCTAGAGAGGGGAAAAATGGGGGGGAAAGTAAGCATTACTTTTTTTTTACTATGAATATTGAAAGAGAATAAAAGGAAACTTTCTTCAAAAACAGAATTAATTTAAATTCTTTAACCTCAGATATTAGACTGAAGAACATATTCTGAAGAGAGAGAAATCCAATTGATCGTGGAAAAAGCTTTAAATGAGACGCTCAAGGAAATAATGACTATTTTTCTATTTAAACTCCTGCACGTTTTTAAAAGTAAATCTGTATATACTGAGAGTTTCGTAGGTTTGATCAGCGAAGAAAAACATGAGAAAAATGAGACAACTGAGCTGTTGCAGAAAACACAAGATGTCAGAATGTACTGTCCAGACCCCGAATGCACAGTGCCCTTTATTCTTTTTAACGTCCTTCTACCACGGCCGCAATGGGGGTGGGGGGTGAGGGTGCCAGGGGGTGAGGGTGCCATTTCTGTGGCTTCCCACCTCTGATCCGCACTGTCTCTAAGTGATCCCAAGAGAAAGGCTCATTCACCACTTCCCTTAGGAAGACTAGGTTCGAAGTAACACGACAGATTGTCCACTTCCTTTTTTTTTTTTTTTTTCCCCTTGTTCTGCAGTTAACTCCTTCAGGAAAAAGAATCCACTCGGAATTAAAAGTCATCAAGAGAGTCTCCCCACGGGAGAAACACCAGCGAACGCACACCAACAAAACCACGTTTCTCCACACTCTGATTATCACTCCCACTCAGAGCTAGATTTGAGTGTGGGTTTATCAAGCGTAGACGAGGTGTAAACCTCACGTTCTCAAGACTCTTTGGAGTTGGGTACTTAATTAAAGGAAATCTGCCAGTTCTCCTCAAAATGTTTTCAGGGGAAATAATCCTGAGACTGTCACGTTGATCTTTTTCCAATATAACTGACGAGACACTAGAGGTCAGTCATTTACAATACTATTTGACTCATCCTCTTCGCGTTTATCTTTTCTAAGTGATCTGGTCACAGACTGCAGAAATGCCTCCTCACAGATATTGCTCTTCATGTTGTGCTTTATGATGTAGCATAAACTGTAGCTTGAAATGCTCTCAGAAAGAGACTGTGTGATTTTTCGGCTGGAAAATGAATCGAGTGCATTTCTCACTCTGTGATTTCATAAGTGTCTCTGTTGAACTGATCCTACTCAAAAATAGTTTAAATTGATTTAAAATTACTTACGAAAGATACATTGTATAGAATCAGCTGGTAGATTTTACTTATTTTCAAAATGATATTCAACAATTTGTATCTAATACAGCTCTCAGGAAATAAAACAATGGAACCTCTAGAACAATTTTTCCAGTACTTTCTACCTATTGAATAAAATCTCTCTTTCCAGAGTAATCCTACATAAATATTTGAAAGGGCCGGAGTCAAAATATAGACATATATAATAAAATGTCAACCTCAGAGTTCATGGACATTGTGTGTAGAGTTACATAATTACGTAGACTTTTAGCAACATTTGGTGCTCTCAAAAATATTATTCTCTAATTTTAATGCACAGGCTTTTATCTACACAAACAGAAAATGAAAATGCAAGCTATTTTGAACGTCTGGGTGCCTTACCTCAGAAATAAAAGCACCAATATTTTTCACATGGTTTAGCATGGGCGTGTCAGGCACAAACGTACACTTGTCCTTAGTCTTTTTATATTCTTCTTTATAATGAATCTAAAAGAGAGAATAATTGGCATAAGGCAAGAAAGAGGAAAAACCATTTTAGCGGTCCTTTTTTAAACAGAAGAATTAGAATTAATTCTAATTAATTAATTAGAGAAAGCCTGTTTTCTGAAGTAAATACTCAAATGAGGAATAATGCTCAAAACCAGCCAAATCACACAAATGGGTATCTAACACAGACCTGCGAGGGTGAGGAGACACAGGAAAGAAAGACTGTTCTTTAGATAAGCAAGGGCCCCGGTGTCATCAAGGATCACGTGTGGTGGACTCCCGCTGACCATGGGGTCCTGTCCGCCCGGCTCGCTCAGCCTAATTACTACACAGTCTCATTTCATTTGACAAGTGTCCTAGTTTATCGTTACTTCAAGCCCCTCACTAAACAGTTAAGCCTAATATCAAACAGAAACATAGCCGCCCACCTCTAGGTTTAGAACAAGTAGTCATCAGGACAGACGTAACCAATTAAGAAGGAGAGGCAGAAATCAAGCAAGTGGACATTCTTGTTAGCATCGTTCCACGCTGGATTAGAGGAGGGGGCGCAAAGTGTAGCCACTTTACTAAGCTACACTTCCTTTACTAATTAATTCCGCTCAAATCAAACGTCCCTAATTTATGAGCACCCATAGGCCTCCCCCTCTGCCTCCCTCCCCCCAACAAGAGCGACCGGGCCCTGAAAGCTTGCCGAATGGTGGAGGAGACCTTTCCAGAAGGCTATGGGTAGGCAGATGCTCGAGACAAAGTCCAGAGAGGCTAAGCTGAGCATGCGCGCATTTCTTCTCTCAAAGTCGGTAGTAAAATGAATCAGTCCTTTCCCCATGAGGAGGGGCCAGAATTGTTACTCTGGGGGAAGACCCTGCATGAACACACGAGCTGAGAAGAAGCCAGCGTCTGTGGACCAGGCCCTGTCCACACTGTGACGCTAATTGCCACCCGATCTGAAAACTGGCGAGGCAACATTTAGGACTAGTTGAGAGGTTGAAGGTAATTTGCTAAAAGTGCTATCACCCTGTAATAAAGCCATGTTTGTCTACCCAATACTGTAAATACTTATGCTGCAAAAAACGTCCCAGTTCAGATGATAAATTACACGGTCACCCTAGTTATAACCTAAAAGCGACGTTCAGTTGAATACACTAGCTCCTAAAGGACATGACTAACACTGACCTTGCACACTAGCGTTACATAGTGATTTTACCGCATGTAACCCTGATTGGAGGGATGTAATTTGACCTGGAGTATGACGAGATACGAACATACTAAGTAAAGTTATTTCAAAATGCCGTATCTCACTGCTGTGACTCAGGTATCAGACGCCTGCCACATTAAACATTTGCTTTATTCATGCAATCAACATTGGAACATATTTATCTTATCTGAGCACTAAATTACTTTTCTTCTTCTCAGAGATTAGCCATAATTTTAGGTCTCTGCAAATCACCCTCCTCAGCCACTAGTAATTAAACCGTTAATGGCAGTATGATAAATAGTAGACTATTTTGATCATAAGGAGAAAAAAAAAAAGCAGCCCCGTTATATAATTAAGTGTGAGAGAAAAGAACCTATCATTAGGCTTAAGTTTGGCTCATTATTTTTATCTCTTGCCACCATCTTTTCCCTGTCACATTCTTCACTGAGGTGGTTTGCGCTACGGCTACGGGCCTCCAGATGAGCTCTGGCCTGAGCAGAACGTTCAGGACAAGCGCACCGGATGAGGGTGAAGTACTTACTTCCTTTGCTGCGCAGGCAAATGGTTCAGTCTTACGTGGGATCCCCATTCCTTTCTTTGGTCTTTATTGAAAAGATACACACACACACACACACACACACACACACACACACGGACACGTATTATTTGCTTATTGACACTCATACTGTACTTCTAGTGAATTGTACAACATGAGTGACGAGAGGAAAATGACCTTACTAATATGGCCATGGCCCCATTTATTGGATAGATTGCCCACGTGACCCCTTTCTCTCCCAGGAACGGAATGCAAATGCATTTATGAGAGTAGCCAGACCCCTGTCTGAGTCTCAGAGGACGAACTGCGCTAAACCAGCCCCGGTTTGCTCCTTCCCCTTGGCCGGTGAGTGGCCTCCCCTGGTGCCCAGCTCTGGCCAGGGCATGTTTGTAGAAGTCTTCCCAGCAGTGTCCCCGGTGTCTCTGGAATAAAGGAAAGAGACCTGCTGGCACATCCCATTGACATTTTGCTTGTCTACCTGTTTCCTTCCCCAGTCCCAGGGCTGCGGCAGCAGTGATGTCATCAGAAGGTCACCAAACTAATGATGACAAAGCAGAGGGAAAGGAACCTGAGAGCCTGACAACATCCACTGTACCAAGACTGGACCAGGTTTCATGATGTGAAAATTAAAAACCCCACCTATTTGTTAAGCCTCTGTGCTATGGTTTGCCTATAACTTGTGGCCATCTGCACTCATAACCAAGATACTATGCAAGTTACTCTGGTTTTTTTTTTTTTTAAACTGATTTTAGAGAGAGAGAGAGTGAGCAGGGGGCAAAGGCAGAGGGAGGGAGGGAGAATCCCAAGCAGGCTCCACGCTCGGCACGGAGCCAGACACAGGGCTCAATCCCACAACCCTGGGATCATGACCTGAGTCACAGTCTAGAGTCAGACGCTCGACTGACTGAAGCACCCAGACACCCCCATCCAAGTTACTTTCTAGTTGAGGGGGGAAAAGGTGGGCAAAGTTGATGACTTAATAATCAATAAGATACCCCAAATACTTAACTTCCGCTCTGACCATGCCCATTAATCCTGCCAGGTGTCAACCACAACTAGAGTTAAATCAGTTCTGTGGTGCTTCCTCTTCTTACCCAGTCTCTTTCACTTGGTATGAGATTAGTTAATGGCTGAACGTGGACAACAAATGTAGAAATGTCTAAGGATATTTCCTTTTTCAGGCACTCAACCAAAAGTACAGAGATAGTTTTTTCTCAAACGGAGCCATGTTGGCTAAATGCAGCAAACCCTGCAAGAAAGAACTGTGGCCCCGTCACTACTTGGTAACGGGCCAGGGGGTGCTCGTAAGCAAGGCTGCCGTCCCAGGCTCTCTTCACACAGTCGGGGCTCTCTCGGGAGGGGGTAGCCACGGAATCTAATGTTTTTAGCACTGGAAGGGTTTACCCACAACAAACAATGTTCGGTTGTCTGGAAAATGTTCTTTCTGCTGCCACGCAAGTGAACACCCTCAGAAGGTCTGAACCAAAACACTGAGTCACAGGCTTCGTGCAGATGTGGCCAAACTCACTGCGCGGAAACTCTTGGCGCCTAATTTACAAGGAACCTACAAGAACATCCCCTTTAACCTAATATTTTTTATGACCACCTGATAAAAGGCCACTAGATCAATGATTCTGATGGCTCAATAGAGTTGACGGGTTTGACTTATTCAAGGACTTCATTAGACAGTTGACTAACAGGCCCAGAGAGAGAGAATGAGAGAATATCTGGAAAAATAAAAAAGCATTACGTAGTTAACAGAAAAATAAAAGAGGAGGCCTCAGAGGACCAGGGGTCTTTAAGATCGGGAAGTGAGTTCCATATAGGGAAGCCGCACAATACGGGCAGGGCAAGTGAAAGCCAGAAACTAGGTGGAGCCAAAAATCAAACGGAAAAAATGCCCCATACGGATCCCCCAAGTGAAGCCACCTGACGTGAAAAACATTCATTTCTTTCTATGGAGGACTGTAAACAGAGCAGACCTCCCTAGACTTTTCTCTGGACCATTCCTATATAACATTTTAATAAACCATCTGGTGGGGTGTCTGGGTGGCTCAGTCAGTTAAGCATCCAACTACGATTCAGACCATGATCTCACGGTTCGTGAGTTCAAGCCCCACGTCAGGCTCTCTGCTGACAGCTCAGAGCCTGGAGCCTGCTGTGGATTCTGTGTCTCCCTCTCTCTCTGCCCCTGCCCTACTTGCTCTCTCTCTCTCCCTCTCTCTCTCTCTCTCTCTCAAATAAAAATAAACATTAAAAAAAGAAGTAATTGTTCAGATGATTCCTTGGTAAACATACAATTTCCAAAAATTAAACCAGTATCTTAAAACGTACCGAATTCTATTTTGAAACAAAATGTGAACATGTACACAGATATAAATTAGGCCGCAGTCTATGACCTAAATATTTAAGTAATATACGGACATTCTGCTATGCAGCACAAATCTATAATAAACAAAAATTACTGCCATGTGTTTGATTTCTCCTATATAGAAGTGAAATAACATCGCTTTGGCTTTTGCAAAATGGTAAAAGCCATGTCCCTCAACATGAGGTTGGTTTAAAGTCACTGAAAGCTGGGGCGCCTGCATGGCTCAGTCAGTTAGGCATCGAACTCTTGGTTTTGGCGCAGGTCATGATTTTGTGGTTTCGTCAGTTGGAGCTTCACGTGCGGCTCTGCGCTGACAGTGAGGAGCCTGCTTGGGGTTCTGTCTCTCTCTCCCTCTCTCTCTCTGCCTTTCCTCCACTCGCACTGTCTCTGTCTCTCTCAAATAAATGAACTTTAAAAAAAATAAATAGGGGCGCCTAGGTGGCTCAGTCGGTTATGCGTCTGACTTCGGCTCAGCTCATGATCTCACAGTTTGTCAGTCCGAGCCCTGCGTTGGGCTCTGTGCTGATGGCTCAGAGCCTGGAGCCTGCTTCGGATTCTGTGTCTCCCTCTCTCTCTCCTCCTCCCCCCGCTCATGCTCTGTCTCTCTCCTTCAAAAATAAATAAACATTAAAATTTTTTTAAAAAACAAAATAAATAAATAAATAAAATAAAGTCACTGAAAAATTATCTTGTTCAAAACAACTCCAATAAAATCACCCACTAACTGAAGTTGCCACTTCAGTGCCAATGGTTTATAGAATTTGGCTCATCCACAATTCTTTTTTAATAAAAAAACATAACAATGCTGAAACAGGTACTGTTTCCAGAGTTATGGAACTTAAGGTTTTCAACGGTAGCATTACTATTACCAATACTAGTGTAATAAATAAGAGTAAAACTAAGATAAACTTTGCACGAAAATCCACAGTAGGAGGAAGCACAGCAGAGTGGCTAAGGCTGAAAGGGCTTTGTGTTTAATCCTTGTCCCTGCCTAACTGTGTGACACAGCAAGATATGAACCTCTCTGAGCCTTCGTTTCTTCACCTCGAAAATGAGGAAAACGATGGAACTTACGTCGGACACTGCAATGCCTGCCACCTGGTACTCAGTAAATCTTAACCAGGCGGGTGCATTCGCTGTTGTCATCATTTTATCATTATTCTAGTTTACAAAGAACTTTCACATGCAGTAGCTTAGGACTATTGAGTAACAGCACAAAGAAATACTCCATTTAAAATTCAATTACACTACATGGCAAATATATGGAAGCGGTATGATTCCCACCATCCTCTGGCTCTTTCTGACAACCACAAGGAGACAGAGAGTTATACGTAAAATGGGACAGAATGGATACGGGCATGATTTACACACTCAGTAGTTAATAACAGCTAACATCTCTTGAGTGCTCCAATGTTCCAGACGGTTCACTAAACATTTCAGATGTGTTACCATTACTTAATCATGCTGTAACAGACGTTGCCCTTGTGGAGCTGAGCCCGGTCAGGTTATATAACCGGCCCCGACATTACTGTTAAATTGGTGCAGGCGGGTTGACTTCAGAGAACATGCCAGCACACTACCCCCTTCCCTGGACTGACTGCCTTTGAAAACAAACATTTGCAAAATACCCTGATCGCTTTGCCCATTCAGGACGACAGGAACGGCCAGTATCGTGCTCGCTTCCTACAGACCCAGGGGCCGATCCACTTTTCACGAGCCATCTCTCCTGTGCACTAGCAATTCGATAACATTTGTTTTAATGAGGATCTAAATGCTCTTCCCTGGTGAGCAATACTTTTTCCTTGGGCTTCTAGAATTCTAACTTCCATATTTAATGGTTTACTAATACATAATTACTAGCGTGTGTATAAATGTATTATTTAACATATATACATATATTTCTACAATCCCTAGATTCCCTGGAGATAAAATGGAAACTGATCCCAGTTAATGAAAAAAGTCACAAGAAAAATGCTTCTTTTTATTAATACCATCATCATCTAGTTCAGGGTTCTTAACCTGCTGCTCGGTAATCCATGAATCCAAAATTGTATATGCACATTACGTATATACAAGTATATATATTTTCCTGGTTTGGAAATAGTTTAGAAAACTATTGCATTTATCAAAGTCCTCAAAAAAATCCCCAAACTATTTTCTAAAACTGCTTTCATTTAGGCAGAGATCCTCCCGAAACAAATTATACCACGGTGCAAGTTAAGAAAGGCTTTGGGGTTCGCACATGGAACGTGCTCTGAAGTTCAATGCTTCATGACTTCATGCCAGAGTGACAATGAAATTCATAAGGGACAGTAATCTGTATTAGGAACACGGAGACCTGCTCCCTACAGAAATTCTCTGAATAGGTGACCTTGAAGAAATCAGTGAAAATTTCTGGACTTAGTTCCATGATCTGGAAAACAGCTGTGTTTTAACAGAGGATTTCAATGTTTTCTCCCCAACTCGATGATTCTATGACATAACAGTGCCACACACACAATGCAAAATGAGACAAAAATTACTTAAGCCACTTACATCACTAGTGAGTTTGGTGCATCTTCTGGCCAATTCCATGCTTAGGTCTTCAATAACAGGCTTAAAGAATACCTGTCCAGAACACAAGGAAAGGAAACACTTTTTCTAATGACCAACTAGGAGGAACAAACACCCTTCTCAGCAGATGCCTTCCCACTCACCATGTCTTCTTCATTTTCTTCTTCCCCTGTTCTTTCCTCTTCAGCTTCATCTTTTACATCCTCAAATACAGGCACCCTCATTTTTACTTTTTATGTCTACAGGGTTTTTTTGTTTTGTTTTGTTTTGTTTTAATTCACTAGGACAGCACCTTTTTCTGTACTTTAGCACTCTTGAGATCTTGGAGTCTCTGGGGTTCTGGAAGAAATGTCCTTGCCCAGCCCTCGTCCCAATTTAGCTTACACTTCACCCTCCTTATCACAAGCGCGTGTGAGTGGATGGAACAGGACTGCAGAGGGCGGCCAGGGCCAGCCTCCCAAGTGGAAATAGCACTTTAACAGGCAAAATTCGGCTTCGTAACCTTTTAAAGTCAACATTCTTTCAACTTGGAAAGGAATCCAAAAGAGACCATTTATTTATATTTCACTAATTTAAGTCATTCATGCAATAGCTTGAAAGAGACTTAAAGATCTTTTTCTGGGAAAACGACTCAGCTATAACACTCCAGATAGTACAGTCTAAAGCTTGTTATCTCCAGATTCCTCAACTCCATCTAAATAAAGCTTTCACTAGAACACAGACATAGCTCTCATTTGGTGCAGAGTGAATCTGGATCTTTCAAACTCATTTCATTAACCTAAGTTAAATTTCTTATGAGACAAACACATACTTCACACATTCTGAAAAGTACTAACTTTAAATTAGCTGCTTAGAGGCGAGTAATTTATTATGAAAAGCCCTTTGAACCATTTCAAAAAATCTATTCTGACTTAATTATGACAGTTAATCTTATATTGCTATTGTATTATTTTAATTGTAAACATCATTAAACATGAGAAGTTGCAGTAACCGTGGGTTGATATATCATTTAAGAATTCTAGAAACATCATTGTTTCAAAAACATAATAATCATGCTCCTCCAATTTGGCCCAGTGTGTCAATTTTTACAAATTCACTAGTTTTCATATTATAAAACATTCACTCTTTATATATTCCTCAATGTGTACAATATGCTTGGAAAAGTTCGGAAAAACAAATTGTAACAGTGTTTAGAATGTGGTATGTGTCATCAGTTCTATAATTAAAAATATATTTCTCAAAAAAATTCTTTATTGTCAATTCAGGCAATTCTAAGGCTCTATACAACTCATAATTTATCATTTTGATTATTCAAGTGCTAGGGTAAATTAAGTTTCACAAAACCATAACATAACAGTGTTGGATATAAAAAAATATCTCATGGTGAATAACGAAGCCAATTATAAAATACTTCATTCAAAATGCATTATTCTAAGTAGCCAAGTATAAGGCTATTTTCTCTTGATATCATATCTAGTTTTAAATTTTCTTCAAGAAATTGCTTTGGCTTTACCTAAACTAAAAATTTGGACAAGAAAAGTATTCTAAACAGCCATCATGTATAGATTATTACTCAAATTGTCTTCCATGAGGCTAACGTTCCACGGAATACTCTGGAGAAAAAAAAGGGGTTTTGTTTTTTTTTTTAAAGCAAATGTGCTTGGAAAAACTTGTATTCTAATCTCTACCCCTATCACTTGGAGATACACATGGCATAATTACAAATCAGAAGCTCCCAAGAAGACCCACAATGAAGAAAGCTATTCAGGTTTCCTTAATCCAGCATTTCTGAAACATGAAATCCTATTCATCTGATCTAATCTAATCTACCCACTTACCTACCTACCTATTTTTTAATGACACCCAATGCTCCAGAAAACTTAACATTCTTCTGTGAAGTATTACCTAGGGAAACATTATCCTACTCCCTACTCTGACAAAAAAATGTTGTATTCTAGAATAGTTGTTGGTCTTTTCACGAAATGATTTTTTTAATTTTATTTTTATTTATTTTTGAGAAATATACAGAGAGCAAGCAAGAGGTGTGTGTGGGGCGGGGGGGGGGATGTGCAGAGAGAGAAGGAGCAAAATCCCAAGCAGGCCCGATCGGATGTGGGGCTCAAACTCACGAACTGTAAGTTCATGACCTGAGCCCAAATCAAGAGTCAGACGCTTAACCAACTAAGACACCCAGGCGCCTCTGAAATGATTTTTGATACAGGCTAACTTAATGGCATCATATATTCTGCTTACTAGCAAAATGCCAAAAAGAAGTTCCCCAGGAGCGATGAATTTGGAAACCTTTACTTTTAAAATAACTATGTTATTTTAAACATGGCTGTGTAGAGAATTCTACAAGGAAATTCTCTGTGTGTTATATTTGTTCTGTAAAGGAGCAGAATGTGTGAACTCTGTTTCTCTCAAGTCTTCTGCCAAAAGACTGTTCTAATATTCCATAGAAGATCTATTACATTATCTTTATTTGGAAAAAGGGAAGAGCAATTTCTATGAGCTTTTCTAATAAACTTCTAGAAGCGTAGGGAGAAACTCCTGCCAAAGCTACTTAAGACAACTTGGGCTGTTCACGGTGACATCTATTCCCGATGGTGAATTACCTTCAGTGGACTTCAGAGGCTGCTATTTTCTCATTTCCCATCATGTAATAAGTTCTCATTGACTCTCCACTGTGCTGGAAGAAAATAATTTGTTGAGATTATGCACAGAAATTTTGAAAGCAAAACCAAACACCATATGCAATGTAAACACAATTTTTCCATTTGAGATTTTAGAATCAGAATTTTAAAGCCACAGGGATCCTGAAGAAATCAATCTTACTAAAAGCTCTCTCTTTCACGGAGGACAAAATGAAGATCAAGAGAAATTAATTATCTGTCTCATTCACAGCGTTATTTAATGGAAGGAACACCAGGACCGGTACTGAGCTTGGAGCTCTATGTTCCTTCATTCAGATAAGTGTTGCTATGCCAGGCTCTGTGCTTGTTGTTAGGGATGCAAGGATGAGGAAAGCCTACTCTGTGCTAAGATAAGGCAGGAGATAAAAAAACAAAACAAAACAAACTCTGATTTAAGACATGCTGGATGAACTCCTTTATGTATTATTTGGCATGCAACATACATTATTCCTTTTGATTGCATGTATCTTTTTTTTTCTTTCACCTGTAAGTATAATATAAAATTCCTGTAAAGTTTTCTTTAAAACATTTTAAGCCTTGGGGCACCTGGGGGCTCAACAGGTTAAGCGACCGACTTTGGCTCAGGTCATGATCTCACGGTTCGCGGGTTCGAGCCCCGCATCAGGCTCTGGGCTGACAGCTCGGAGCCTGGAGCCTGCTTCACATTCCGTGTCTCCCTTTCTCTGTCCCCCTTCCCTGATCATGCTCTGTCTCTCTCTCTCTCTGCCCCCCTCCCCCAGCACCCACTCACGCTCTCTCTGTCTGTCAAAGAACAAACATTTAAAAAAAGATTTTTTAAATAAAACATTTTAAGCCTTGCACTTTACCACAGCAAAGCTCTGTTGTCGACAGCCCCCAAATGTGACTTGGGGAGTAAGAAAAAAGTTCTTCATGGATAGCTATCATGGTTCAAAACTCCCTATTGTCCTCTTTTTCTTTTTTTTTTTTTTTTAAACCAAGTTCAGTGTTGTGTTTTAATACATATTTGCACCTTTGGACACCCCGGTAAGGGAATATCTGAGAAACTGCTAATCCCTTTTACTTACTGAATACTTCATACGCTGCCTACGTTTTACGTTAGTCCCCTACCCATGCCCTGATACAGAATGAGACCAACGTGGGGTCACATTGTTTCTGGCAAGACCCTCTACTCCCAGGTCTGGCTCTCCCTCGCCACCCTAATTGTCCATAGTTAAAGAGAAAAACCAAATTGCCAGAAGTTGATAAGAGCAAAGCAGTGTAAAAATAGCAAAGCCCCTTACAAATACAAGATTTGTCAACTATCCAACAAAGGCACACAGTTGCAGGAAAAGCACTTGGTGTGGAAGGGTCTTCTCACCTGAAAGGGTAAGATTCTAGAACATTGATATGTTTTTCAAGGCCAGAGGGGCATCATTCAGCCCGCCAGCCTGAGGGTAGGAGCTAACTTGCGTGGTGCAACACAGAAGTCTTCAGTCTGGTTAGAGTTGGGTGCTTTTGTGCAAGCAAATGTGTTTCCATAGCAACTGCCAAGCCCCACGAGGGATTCGGGTCTCTGGGGACAGAGCCTCTGGCCAAGGAACCTTGTGTTTCATCACCAGCCATGCTGCGCTTTGACTGCTTCCCGTGTCTTGGTCACATGCATTAAGAATCTCCCCGTATGTGACAAATGCTTCATACTTAATTCACTCTTCCCTCTTCTCTTTACGGTGGTAGGACACGCGCTTCCCCCCAGCACGGTGACGAGTGGGACTTGCAAGTGAAAACCCATAATAAGTAAACCGGAGGTTCAGTTCCGAGGTGAGGAAAGCTTACAGAGACCAGCTAAATTTTTCCACTTTAAAAATTCAGTCAACATTTCTTATTACAAAATATTCCCCCTGAACGGTTAGGTCAGAGAGGAAGTGGTTCATCTGACTTGTCTGCCTGTGTTCGCTGTCTCACTTTCAGTTGCCTGGGCTTTTTTTTTTCCTTTGGTTTCGTTTTGTTTTGTTTTTTATGACCATCCCCCAGAAGGTTCTTGCCTCTCGGTTGAATCCCTGGTCATTTCCCGTTTGCCTCACACAGTTCCTCGTTGTTTGGCATCTGTCCAAAAGAGAACTCTACTAAGAGATGAGGGGATGAAATCGTCTCTTCATACAAGAAATGTAAACTCTCCCGGGCAATTTGTCTTCTTTATAAAAAGAGAAGAGCTCCGCTTAATATTAGCCCAATCTATTTTTACAATTTACATTCATTAAGACCATCTTCTCCTTTTTAATGGCCATTTCACTACTGTTTGTTAATTAGAAATCAAAAGAACACAAAGCAACCTGAATAATTGTCACTATTACTAATTATGCCATTAAAATAAGATTTAATCGAGTGGGGTTTTTTTTTTTTTTTTTTTTTTTGTATTCATATTCCTGCTTTCACAAACAGACAGCCTGCTCACAAATGAGAGCTATATATCTAAACCGGTCTTGGAGGAGGAGGAAAACAAGAAACTGCAAACCATTTCTGTGCGATGTCCAGGACGGGTGTGGTTGGAATGCCAAAAATCAAAAAGTATCTATTTTTCTCAACGTACTGACCAGGAGCGGGGCGCGGGTATTCTCATTCAGAGTCTATATTAACGTTAGCATCCAGTGAACTGAAGGACTTTGGTTTAATTCACTGCTTACTCGAGACGTTAGTTCAGTGTGAACCAAAGCGAAGCTAGTTACTCCTGCAATCCCTTCCACCAGCCTTCTGGCTGAGAGAAGCCCGAGGTTTGAGTGGCCCCTGTGTGGCTTGTGACCAGAACCCTAGAGGCAGGCACAGACAGCTTGCCTGTCCCCCAAAAGTATCCCTTTCCTAGAATTTTGTGCAAGATGTGTCAGGAAAATTGCGAAAGACTTTGAAACTGGCACACACACGCAAAAATCACCTCCTGTGTTATCTAGCGTTACCTTCTGGCTAATTTGGCCTTTCTCTGGCTTTGAACTGCTTTACAGCACCATAAAATGTTAAAAACTGGTAACAATGCTAATGATGTTGTATCCATGCAAATGCAAATTAATTGTGTCCTGGGGAAAAGCAATTGATTATCGCCTTGTCAATAGAGCCTCTTTGCATTCATTTGTAAATTCATTTCAGCATCCCTGTATCACTCATATTTTGTGCAGTCTTCAAATTCACCTTTGACCCAGTCTTAACCTCTTACTGGTGCCCTCATTAATCAATGAGTTACAATCGCTTAAATGTGTTCATTTTATGTTCCATGAGAATCATGATTTCACCATTTTTTTTTAATATCCTTTAACAGATGCAAATGATTTAATTATCCTCCTTGCTTTCTTTTAACATTTGGGAAACTAAAAAGGGAGAAGGTACTACTGATGGGCTAAAGCCCTCATCTCTCACTTGTGAAATATAGCTGTAACAATTTTGGGTGTTTATTAAAATGAGCTTTTTGCTTCGTTTTGTTTTCAGGTCTGATCTCGCTCGACTATTGGCAAATGCCACATGTGTGCTTGTATATATGTACATTCACACCACACACACACACACACACACACACACACACACAACATACATATGCACTAGAGCAGAGTTAATTCACCACAGCTGCCAGTTCCCTCTTGAAAAGCATACAAGGCTTCAATAAATGCAAAGTCTTAATTATTTCTCACATCTGGAAAAACTTGAATATGAGAGTGGATTTATTGAAGAAGCTCTTTGCTTGGCTGTCAACACCATATCAAAAGCCAGAGAGAGAGAGTGTGGGCTCGATCACTGTTGGCAATTCTTTAACTCTTCAGAGATAGATGTTCTACCGATTAATTCATAACATGTCTTAAGCAGGGCCACAATTTATGAAAACACAGTAAAGTAAATGATTTCCTCATCACTTATGGAGAAAAGCTGGTTTTGTCATGTTTTCAGGGGGAAAATCTTGTATTACAATGTGAAAATAATGAGGAAATCCTTAAATCCTAGGAATAAAGGGGAAGGCTTTGGGATTGTAGAGCACATTAAAAAAAAAACAGCCGATAGAATAATA
The DNA here is from genome assembly GCA_028646485.1 of Cryptoprocta ferox. Lineage (NCBI taxonomy): Eukaryota > Metazoa > Chordata > Mammalia > Carnivora > Eupleridae > Cryptoprocta > Cryptoprocta ferox. The sequence goes on from CM053571.1 coordinate 127,473,615, forward strand.
ATTTACATAAACACATGCAAAACTAGACCATTTGGCCCTTTTTGGAGACAGTGTAATAATGTTCCTAAAAGGAAGGAGGGGAGTTACATGAGCTCATAACAAGAAGATTTAGTAGAAACCAAGGAATGGGCAGATCCCTCCTTAGGGAGATATTTAAGCCAGAATTAGGCAAAGTGATGGGGTTTACGGAATGTATCCAAAGAGCATTTGCAAAGACCCAGGGACAAGAGTTGAACGAACCAAAAGTTCAATGTCACTGGAGAATATAGTAGGAAGAGATGAGGGTAGCAGAGCAGGAAACCTCAGGGGAGAGACTGACACAGTAAAGGGGCGGAAATCACTTATCTTAACACGAGAAGCTTAAACCAGTTTGAACTATGAACACTTTACAAATAACACACTTCCTGGTCAATCAACTGCGGAAACAGCACCTTTATACCTACCCACTCTATTCCCTTCATATGCCTCAAATTTAATTTTTGCCTCTTCGTTTTACCATGAGCCAACTGAAATAGTCTTGTGTATCTGGAATTTACGAAAATTCATAGTGAAGAAATCTCTCCCAGGTTTATTAGTTTAACAAAGAAAAGTACTAAGGGAAATATATTTGTGTTACGTACACCCCCAATTAAGTGGAATTTATGTTAGATATGTTTATAATACAAATTTCATACTTCCGCATTTCTTTTTTTTTTAATGTTTATTTATATATTATTTTGAGAGAGAGAGAGAGAGAAAGAGTATGAGCAGGGGAGGGGCAGAGAGAGATAGAGGGCGAGAGAGAACCCCAAGCAGGCAACATGCTCAGCACAGAGCCCGACATGGGACTCAATCTCACGAACTGTGAGATCATGGCCTGAGCCAAAAGCAAGAGTCAGACGTTTAACGGACTTAGCCACCCAGGCGCTCCACACTTCCAGGTTTCTACAATTTTAAGTTTATTACTAGAATGCACCTCTTGGTTTTCCTACTCTTTCCTAAATGAGTGATATCAATGTTTCTACTTAAACCTTAAGTATCCAATTACTATACCTACATTCACTGAGGATTTGTTTTATCCTGGAATCATGATTTCATCATAGTTTTAAGCCACGGAAACAACACAAGTGATCCTCACGAGTTCAGGACTTGTGAAGCATTAATTCCTGCATCTTATTCCAATTGTTTCCATGGAGTTTCTTCATGTATAACGCAAAATATAACATAATATCAAAGTAGAATCAGAATTAAAGTCAATGTATAATTAAAACAGCTAAATAGTGACGTTTGAAAACAATTGGTACCCTTTGAATAATGAGAACTACTTTAACATATTATTCAGGGTAATTTCTGAGTACCTTTCTTCGTTATTTAGTGTGTGTGTGTGTGTGTGTGTGTGTGTGTGTGTGTGTCTTCATTCCTTTATTTCACAAATGTTTTTGTGTGCAATCTACGGGCCAGACCCTATTCTAATCTCTTCAGATAATCAATGAACAAAACCGATAAAAATCCCTACCCATCTCTCCTATTTCAATCATATATTCTTTCATCAAATATTTGAATATCTACTTTGTGCCATGCTCTGTACGAAGCATTACGTCCCGGGTTTATTTCAAATACTGAATACACATATGACAGTCAATATTCACTCGTATATTCAGTTAAAAACATGAATTTCTTAGACTATGACAAAATTCGTTGGACTTATAAAACCTACATTTTCAAGAAAGTAGCAGCATGGTTTAAAGAATTTTTATCAATGTGCAAATAATTGTATAGATAATAATTTTCTATCTTATTTTTAAATTTTTTCATGTTTGTTTATTTTTGAGAGAGAGAGACGGACAGCATGAATGGGGGAAGGACAGAGAGAGAGGGAGACACAGAACCTGCAGCAGGCTCCGGGCTCCTAGCTGTCAGCACAGAGCCAGACATGGGGCTCGAACTCACGAACCGTGAAATCACGCCCTGACCGGAAGTCAGATGCTTCACCAACTGAGACACCGAGGAGCCCCAATTTTCTTCCTATTTCATACACCCTATCTGTAGATGATTTTCCCCATCCTTTTCTTTTCTCAAATCGTGTGTGGGAAATTTTCCTTCAGAACCCCAATATACTTGGCATCCCTTTGATTTGCTCATAAAGTGGCATCCCTCGGGCAATGTCTATCTATGATGTTTTAACTATTTCAGAAATTATTCACTGGAGCAGCTCTGTCTAGGAGACATATGATGTGAGCTACACAGGCAATGTTAAGTGTTTTAGTTGCCGCATTAAAAAGAGAAACACATTAAGTTAATTAAATGATATATTTGATTTAGCTCAATACATCCAGATTATATTCATTTCGATATGTAATCAATAGAAAAAAATACTGAGATATTTTACATTTTTTACACGAAGTCCTTGAAATCCAATGCATTTTAGTCTTATGTTTGTAGTACATCTCAATTCCAATGAGCCGTATTCGAGAGTGACTACACCCGTTGCACACCATAGCTGTACAGTAATGTTAGAAAACTGTAAACCATTAGCTATTTTTTCATTTTAATTGTATATACCTTAAATGTGAAAAAAATACATTTATTATTAAACTTCTTGAGAGGAGAGTTTCAGAATCCTAATAAGAAAGCAATAAAAACTGCAATCTAATTTCGTTTCCAGACCTATTTAAATCAGAGTCCTCTGTATGGGAATGTATTGTATTAAAGGTTTAAATTGTTCTTCTAAATAATGAATTAACTCTTTAAATGATGTTTTAATTAACTTCACTGAAGGTGTATTTTCAAAATGCTATCTTGTTTCATTAATGAGAATGACATATTTAAAGTCCCAGCAGTTTTCAGGATAAATAGTCACTCTTTAATTATCTCTCGAACAAATAGATAATTATATGAGTGAATAATAGATATTGACTCTTTATTTCTCTTCCTAAAGACAAAAAAAAAGTCCAAATAGTGAACTATCTTCCACCAGTCCTCCCATTTTTAACTCCTAGAACCCAATTTAAAATACACCAGAAATTGCTTATCATTTTGGCTTAGTTATCTAAGCCATTGTTATAAAGCAATGTCACAATGATACTTTACTAAAGAGGCCGATGGATCATTTAAAGAACCGAAGTGTCTCACTGAAATGAGATTTCTTTTCTATTAAAAACTTTAAATTTTCAAATTCTCAACAGAAAAGCACTTGAGCAACAAGGGGAAACACAGTCCCTCTTATTTCCGTTCTACAAAGGACCCCATGGAACCAGCAAAATGGGTATTTTGTAACTGCTAGGATCTTTGATAATATCCAAATGCATTGAAGTGCTTTGAATCAAAAATGCTGTGACATCAAGTGATATCCAAGGACTTAAGTTTTACTTGTGTTATCCCTCAATCCAAGCAGTCAAGAACTCTTAGAAGCTCCACCTACGGGGTACTAGGAGAGGGCACAAAAGCACTGTGTGTGTCACAGTATGCCAAGCACTGTGACTGTGGGCTTTACATATAAAATCCCACTTAATCCTCACACCAGCCATTTCACAGATGAGCCACTGGGACCTGGAGAGAGAATTTGCCCAAGTGCTCACACTAAGAGATATCAACCCAGGTCCTTAGTGCTTCAATCCATGTAAAATCTACGGAAACACAGAACAGTAGAACGTTCAATGACTTATTTCTTTCTGGTAGCGATATTATTATTATTTTCTACCTTCTTTTTCAATTCCCAACTTTAAAGTAATGGTCCTTACTGACAGTGATTTCAAGGAATAGTACTTGTGGTGTGGGGGCAACTGGGTTCCTATGATTGACAAACACAAGACTTCCCAGGAGTCAGAAGCAATGGTAAAGCAGATAATAATGAAAGCATTGGGAGCATTCTTGACCTGGCAGGAACCTAATTTGAGAAGCTTTCCCGATTTTTATTCAATATTAGTACATTTATAAGCAGTAGTAAGCTGGAAAAATATTTAACAACCATCTCTCCCAGGGAAAGGAAGGAAGGAAGGAAGAAAAGAAGGGAGGGAGGGAAGGAAGGAGGAAGGGAGGGAGGCAGAGAGGACACAGAAGGAACACAATTGACTCAGATGAGCTGACATGAGTCAGCAACACGAAGCACTGTGAGTAACAACGATAAAAGCCTGTATCTCGTAGTAAGTGGACCAAAGGTTGCCAGTAGAACTGAGAGACTGCCCTTCCAAATTTTAAAACAGGCATTTCAAGATATACAGTTATGCCTCTAGTGTTATTCCGTTCCATATCTGTATGCTGATGAAATCTGCACGTGCTAATGAATAAGATTTCAAATTTATCGGAGCAGCACTTTTTCTCTACTGATCGCCATATACTAAGATCATAAAGTCTGTGCTTGTGGTACCCTTAAAGATAATTCAAATGCATATAGGATACTGCACGCACAAATGAAGGAAACGGAATGGAAAATAAGGTAGGAGGCAGATTTCACTGTATTTAAATAGAGCCTCCCCTTTCTACATAGCTGCCTTGATACCCAAAAAGACTTGAGTTTTCTTTTAATGGGATTCAATGCATAAGAGTTTATAAACAGTATGGAGTTTCCTCAAAAAAATAAAAGTAGGAATACCATATGATCCAGCAATTCCACTTCTGGGTATTTATCTGAAACAAACAACAACAACAACAACAACAAAACACTAACTCAGAAAGACACCTGCACCCTCATATCTGCAGCATTAATTACAATAGTCAAGATACAGAAATTACTTAAGTGTCTATTGACAGATGAGTGGATAAAGAAAATATGGTGTATATATATATACACACACACACACACACACAATGGAATATTATTCAGCCATAAAAAGGAAGGAATTCTTGCCATCTATGACAACATGGATGTATCTTGAGGGCACTATGCTAAACAAAATAAATACCAGAGAAAGACAAATATCATAAGATCTCATTTGTATGTAGAATCTAACAAAAACGAAAAACAAAACAAAACAAAATAAACATGGGGCTCGAACTTGTGAACTGCGAGATCATGACCTGAGCCGAAGTCAGACCCTTAACTGGCTGAGTCACCCAGTCGTCCTCCCCTTTGATAATTCTTTATCATATTTACTTTCTCTTACACAAATAGTCATGAGTTAGGGAAGTCTCAGATTTAAACTTAATCAGAATAAATAGCTAAATTGTATTATCCTATATTAAAATACTGTATGTATGAGTTTTAAAAAAAACCTATAATAGCTTTAGATTTGCTTAACAAACTTTACAGGATGTTTTTAAAGAGATCATCTGATTGTCAACTAAGTGTGGCCCAATTCAAAATACAAAGTTTCCTCTAAAGGGGTAAGTTACCTATATGATAAAATCTAATCTTCTGGGATAGTTGCAGAAGACTTTATTACCAAGAAAACGACACACAATTTTATGCTTTAACTAGTGCTTTACTTAATTTACTTTTTTTTTTATTATACTCTAAGTTCAGTATTATATTAATTTCTTTTTTTTTTACTTTTCTAAAACACAGTTTGTTTAAAAAGGACATTCACTATTGCTATCTTTGTTTAAATAGTCAAAGGTTTATATATCTATGATAGAAGGACTAACTAGTTTTCAAAACATCATCGAAAATGTGTCTTTTAAAGTACATTATAGGCTTTTATGATGTTTGTATTTCAGGGACAGGATTGGTGATTGTATTTGGAGCCATGACTTGACAAAGATTATAACTGACTCATGACCTATGTTATAGTGAGGCTTCTGCTCAAATCCTTTCTATTATACTAAAAAAAGTGCACATGCCTGAGATTATATTCCACATTGAATTGATAGCAGAACTTTATGCTGTTTTCTAGTCTAGCAAAAACAGTTTGGCTGACCAGGCAAGAATGACTAAGCACAGAAGAGATATGAAGCCCACTAGATCCTCAAGGAATGAACCTTGATCACTGAGCCATGGTTGGAAAAACACATCTGGTGTGCAGAGAATAAAGAGCATCAGCCACACTGGAGGAGTCTACCATCTGAGTTCGAAACCCCACTCTGCTATTGGCCGGCCCTGTGGTGGCAAGTGTCATTTGAAGTTTTCGGTCCTTCATTTTCCCAACTGTTAAAAAAATTAGGTCAGCCTTTCTAGGTTCTGAGACTGTACAATCACCAGCTTCATCTACTAATCGCTGGGGTACAGAGTTCAAAGATAAAAACATCATCTATCAACAAATTCTTTTATCAAACCACTTTTGGTTTTGGAAAAAGTGGAACCGTATTGAATAGTAGACACAGTGGTAAGTCCTTTACATATCTTATCTCATGGCATATTCATAAACTCTCTAGAAAGCAAATCCTGTCAGGATCCCCACACCGAAGCTCAAAAAGGTAGAGTAATTTGCTTAAAAGTAACATCAACAGGACTGGAGTCAAGATCTTCTATATGTTTATGTATCTTCTCCCCATATAAACCACTGCGAGTATTCAACACGGTCATGTTACACAGCTGGACTCTACTTTTAAAAAGGCCCCTTGTGTTTTGACTACAGGTCAGAAACCAACCAGGTATGACTGAATGGCTAATAAAGCATAAGATAATTTATGAAACCTATTCCCATACACATCAATACGTTGTTAACTGTTATAAAGACACAGCCTTTAAACAACTACAAGGACACTTTCATAGTCTAGTCTAAAACCTAGAGTATTAAGTCAAGGTGCCTATATATATGAAACTATAAGTGGGTTCCACACGCACATAAAATAGAGAGGTATTCCCAAGGCATGAGAAATCATCGGTGATGTAGCTATGTTGAGTATATTCGTGGGTATGTGTTCCAAGATCGATATAAACATAATCAGTGCGAAATTAAATTCTGGTAGAGCCAAGAGCATGGCTTTGAAAAGCTTTTTAGTGTTTATCTCCACAATGATCTCATGGGGAGTTCAAGCTTGCTTTTCAAGCAATGACACTGTCCAAAGCTCTAAAAAGCAGACATTTACCATACCATTCAATCTGTTGCAAGAGTTTCTTGGCAGTTTGACTCAATATGAGAAAATGAAGTTTTCATGTCATCACAAAGGGGAAAAAATTGTTATCTTAAGCATGTGTCCCTAAGTTCCTTGTCCCTCAATTTAATTACACATTCTCTCTCAAGGTTATAAAAATAACTTTTATTATTCTTCACCCTAATAGTATTTTAGTTCTGTAAATAGGAATGTGAACATGAAAAAATAAAAATCGCTATTTAAAAATAAATGACATGACCAACACAACTTGATTTTATATTAGTTCTGGTTTATATTTTCAGTTGTATTACCATCTCCTAAAGGAATTCTTGGAGACGGGGGCTTATAAGAAGAGTGAATCAGTGGCATTGATATGTTTGAAGTACAAATGTCTATTGGCCATGTATATATTATTTTCAAATAATTCAGTATTTGGATCAAAATATCAATATTTCAACTACCATATATAAATCATTATGTTAGGCATTGCAAGAAATACAAAACTGAATAAAATCTAACCTTTCACAGCTATGAAGCAATTAAAGAGTATACTAAAACCGTCAGAGAATTAAAGAGGGCTGTAAGCATTCAGAAGATGGAAGAAATCAGAAATATCAAGGAGACTCTACTCAAGAAACACTGCCTTTGATTTGCACATTAGGAAGAGGAGTCTGTTTTTCACAACTGAGAAAAGGAAAGAGGGAAGACAGAGCACAAGCAAAGACAGCAGAATAGCCATATGAGAGTCCCCATGAGAAACAAGTTGGGCGTGCGTAGACCAAGTGTAGGAGTAAGGAATACATGACAGGCAGAACAGGACATCTGCAAATGTCAAGCCAACAATTAAATGTGTAATTCAACCAGAAATGTTGCATCTTGAGGTTTTAGGCAGAGGAGTAACATATAAATCCAACAGAAAAAGATCAATCTAGTTCCAATGGACTGACATGAAAGGAAAGAGAGTATCAGAGCGTTTCTACAAAAGAGCCCATGCAACAAATAAAGACTGGTACCAGGGTCATGAAGTTGCCAAAGGTAAAGATTTGAGTGACGCTGTAAAGATGGAGACAGAGGGGCACCTGGGCGGCTCATGGGTTGAGCAGCCAACTCTTGGTTTTGGCTCAGGTCATGACCCCAGGGTCATGGGATCAAGCCCTGTGTGGGACTCTGCACTGAGCGTGGAGCCTGCTTAAGATTCCCTCTCCCCATCTGCCCCTTCTCCCCCACTCTATTTCTCTATCTCAAAAAAAAAAAAAAAAAAAAAAAGATGTAGGCAGAGGAACAGACAAGACATGAAGAATGAAAAGCTTTTTTAAGGTGTTTCGAGTTGTTTGACTAGAAAGGGAAGTGTGCTCGGGCACGCATGTTGAATCTAAGATGGAGTTGTTCAGGTCAAGTACAGCCATCAGTTAGGAATGCGTGGTGGTCAGATTAGGGCACTGGCTCAGCTCAGGAAAAGGAGTACGAGTTCAGAGAGCCACACGCAAATAGTGGAGAAAGTACAGAAGACAATTTTCAAAGCCATGTCCCAAAGAACAGCAAATCGTCCTCCAAAGACACTGCTGATTGTTGATGCTGTAACATGGGAAAAAATCCACTCCCCAAACAAGGTCTCCTATGGGACAAAGGAAAATTCTCTCTGTTCTGTTTTCTTAACAATCCTCAAAAACTAGACTTCTTTGTCTTAATGGAATGCTTTGTTAAAAATATTTATTGGGACACTCTTATAGGAGTTAGAACTTAGAATATAAACAAATTTGTTATCTTCCCAAAGGTGCATTTAAAACCATTTACATATTCTTGTCTGGTTATAAAAATGATAAATGTTCATGGTTTACTGGAAATAGCAAAAAGCATAAAAACCAAATGTTTGAAATATTGCATCAGGAACTGTTGTCATTTTATCAAATGTTTTTCAGCATTAGATGGTTTTCCTTATTTGACTTTTTGATTAACATCAATAGTATATTAATTTTATAATATTAATAGATTTCCTAATATCTAACCATCCTTGCATTCTTGAGTAAAATACCACTTGCTCTTGGTAGATTCTCCTTAAATGAATAGGATTTCACAGCATTTGCTTGTATGACAATACGTATGTAATAATTCACCTTTATGTTCATGACTAGAACCATTTATGTTCATGAGCTTGAGTTTTCTTTCAAGGGTATTACCTTTTCTGGGTTCTATGCCAATTTATGTACCTTTGGAATGGCTGTTCCCTGAAAATAGGACAGACTCAACAATAAAGCTATATCAGACATGTCAATAAATTTACCTGCATGAACCATGCTAAGGTCCCTGGCTCTTGTAAGCAGACTGTGAATCACATGACCTGACTATTCAGCCATGGCTCATTAGATCGGAAGCAGACACTGCACTTGGGGAAAGGAAGTGCACTGGCCATCCAGTGACTAATAAGAATGTGTTTTACGAGTTTGAACGAGAAGACATTTAGCTGTAGATAATCAGATGGTGGTGAGTGCTGGGGCTTTAAGGCCAGGGAGACTCAGGCAGGAAGCTGGTTTTCAATCAGATGCTGAGAAGCAGGCCAAGAAACCCCATATTGAAAATCAGAGACAAAGAACCACACAGACCCTAAAAGCGATGGTTAAAGAGATTTGCTTTCTAATGGCTTCACAATTCCCATGATGTCCAACACTCCTGTTGGAACTGTTTGCTATGATATTATCCCATATCCTGCCTATATATCCTTTTTTTCTTAAGCCATTCTTTGGAATCAAACATCCCTAAGACAATATTAGGGACAGGAGCCTTTTAAGAAGCTAATTATTTCATAATATTTTGTCAAAGTTTTCCTTGGTTATTGCTTTGCTCAGCTTTTCTAATTCCCCTGGCATCGATTCTGGAATTCTATGTATCTCTTTTAAAAATCCATTTCATTTATATTTTCAAGATTTATTAACATAATATGCTCTTGTGGGTTGTAGACTTAATGATAATCTAATCAGCTTCTGAGCCAGAAGAGACAACTACACATCCAGAAAGATGTTCAAAACTTGAAAGAAATGTATGAGAGGCTAAAAATAATGCAAGGGGGGATTTTGAATTATCAAGACAACTTTAATAACAGATTTAATATGCACTGATGATTCTAACTCTCGAGATTTATTTTTTATATATTTTCTTAATAAAAGTTCTTCAGAGTACACAGCAGGCATCTAATAAATGAACCCATCATTACAATAATATTTCACTAAAAAATACTTTTTAGACAGTTACATATATAAAGCACCAGGCTTTGAAAATTTTAAAGCTGATGTTTTGAATCAGATCTGCAAGCTAACAGAACATATTTGTATACAAATATTAAATGAACATTCTATTAAAAACATAATAACGAAAACTCATTTCCAAAAGTTATCAAAACCTTATCACTTATACAGCACAGTAAGACATAAAAGACTGTATTTCTATGATAAATCCTTATTAACTAAGTCATCCCTTATTTCAGAAATAGCTAGCCTTTTATTTCCTAAGTGAGAAGTGAAACATAATGAATCATAAGGTAATTAATCAGCCATCTAGTTTGACAAGATGTTTGATGAGTACATATTACTAAATGTCAGAATTCTAAACTACAGGCAAGAACTATTGCTTACAGAGTTCCCAATTTCTTAGCCTACACAACCCTGAAACATAACTACACCGAAACAGCTACAAAGGAGGGGTAGAAATAGAAGGAAAATCAATTTTAAATATAAAAAATTCAAAATGGAGGAATATCTATAGTCTGATTATGAACTCTTTCTCAGGAAGTTATGCAGAATACAATTTCACTTTCAAATGCTCCCTACAAGCCTTTAACCTTGTTTAGGGATGAAATGTGTCCCCAGCTAGAGCTCCCTAAAACAACAGAGTGTTTTATACTCCACCATTAGAGAGACAGATCCGTGATATTTGGAACAGGATACATGCATCTTGCACGGCACGGACCCGCAGAAAAAATTATTAGAGTATCAACTAATTTTTTTTTCCGTCTTAACATTCAAGAGAGAAAACACTAATTTGTGGACCTACAGTGGCACATGTACGTAATGTGTAAGTAAATATAAAATGTACTGGGGAATGAGCTCCGACTTTTGCCCACGGAGAGGAATGGCATGGTGAAAAAGATGAACTCAGTGCACTAAATTATAAACCTCCTGATGACAGGAATGAGCCTGGTTTGGCCTAATAATCCAAGGTGTGCCTAGGACAGAGCTGATAAGAGCATTAATGTTTACAAAGTTAAAAATCAGCTTGTGAATCCAAAGTCGTCATTTTGTTGTCTCCTAGCACACAGACATATGCACAATCGCACTCAGAACACTGCCAGCAAAAGGGGTGCCCAGGTGGCTCAGTCGGTTAATTGTCTGACTCATGCTCAGGTCATGATCTCACGGTTCGGGGGATCAAGCCCCACATCGGGCTCTTTGCTGACAGCGCGGAGCCTGCTTGGGATTCTCTCTCACCCTCTCTCTCGCTCTCTGTCCCATCCCCCCACCAGCCTTCAAAATAAATAAACAAACTTAAATACTAATACTAAACAAATACTAAATACTTAAATACAGCAGAAAACTATCCTCTATAATGGTCACTAATGTAATTTCACACTGGCCTGACACATTTAATTCATTTGTCTCTTCAAAATGTCCTCTCCACCACTTGTCCAATGGAACAAATGTATAACAGCAGTAAAGTTTCCATCTTTCTTGCTGATATGTCTATCGATGTCACAACCAAAGTAAATGGTGGGATGTGCACCACGGAGCTGGTTTGCAATTTGAGGCAATTCAGGAAATGGCTATTTTATTGACTTCTGAATGTGCACCAAGCTCCACACTATTGACAACTTCGGCCACACATCACCACGTATCACATATCTCTAACTCGTAATTTGGAACAATTTGGATCTGGGAGACGCTGGGAGAAAATCAAGGTAGTTATGCCAATTTTGATATAAACCAACTTACAGGGAGGATGTAAAGCCAACATAGGAAAGTCAACACCCTCTGAACATCATGTAAAATGCCTGAGCAGCAAACACGTCCACAAAATGAATGTGTTTTTCTGTCTCACGCTAATCTTCTCTATAATTATTCTATTTTATTTTGGGGCGCCTGGGTGGCTCAGTTGGTTAAGCGTCCGACTTTGGCTCCGGTCATGATCTCACGGTTCACGAGTTCGGGCCCCACACTGGGCTCTGTGCTGACCACTCAGAGCCTAGAGCCTGCTTCAGATTCCATGTCTCCCACTCTCTCTGCCTCTCCCCCACTAATGCTCAGCCTCTCTCTCTCTCGCTCTCTCTCTCTCTCTCTCTCTCAAAAAATAAAAAATAAATATTCTATTTTACTTTTCAAGACATTTCTTTGTGTAGATGCCAAGATCTTATGATTAATATCTGAAGGAAAAAAAAACAAGAAAAATATTTTTAACTCCCTCCTGTTCCAAGCTGGTACAAACAATTTATGTTAAAAGAAAGTTGATGCTATAAGTTGAATTTAATATGATCATTGAGGAAACAAAGACAAACATTTCTGCTAACGTATTAATAAAATAATAGAATACAAAATGATCTACACAGGACACAATGAGTATAGTGGTTAAAACCTAAGTACCAGAGTTAAATACTGAGTTAGAATCCAAGCAGCTCTGTGGGGTTGGTCAAATTATTTCATTTCTCAGAGCCAAGCGTTCCCCATCAGTAATATTGAAATAACAAAGATTGGAGCCTTGGTTGGGTTTTGCGACAATTAAATAAGGTCATGTATTTCGAGGACTTGGATCAGCGCACTTAAGTAAGTGCTTAATAAATCCTTAATATTATTTTCATTCTCTCAAAATTGTTTCCACTTAGCATGATCATAATAAAGCACAAGACTATGCATTAAAAAATTCTGGAACAAATGGAACCAAATATTAAACTATTTCTGGGGATCAGTATGAGGGTTCTTCAAATGTTCTAAAATGCATATATTATCACTAAAAATAAACTAAATCATGAATTATTTTAAATATTCAGAACTAAGAAAATATTTTATGGCAAGAGAAGGCATCCAAGTGGGATCCAATTTCTTGCAAAGAGACGAGTCACCCATATTTTCTGAGAAATTATATTTTTATGAGAAAATCATGCAATGTGTTAGTTGAGAATATGGATCCCAGTCCCACTGCTGACTCTCTGGGTGATGTTGGGTGAGGCTGTACTACCTCTGTAAGCCCTGCCAACCTTCTATGAAAGCTAAAATAATAAATGTAGCCCATGCATGGGTTATCTTTAAAAATGCTTCCATTTCACACTTTGTGTTTTTATAAACACAGGAATCATGTCACCATGTCTTTTGTTTTAAAAGGATTTTTTAACACCTATTATAAAGCCTCTATTATTAGAACTGTGTGCTACTGGAACATTCATACAGAGAATGGGATAAAGAGTCCAGAGACAGATCCAAATGCATAGGATAAAGGGTATTCTGGTGAGTGGGGGAAAGGAAGATGCCTTAATAAATAATGTTAGAACAACATGGGAAACAATTACCACTGGACCCATTCCTCAAACCCCACACCAAGATAAATTATAAATGGGACCTACACATAAAAATACAAAGCCAGAGAAGATCACGAGGAGGGATTACTCTATAACCGGGGACTGGGAAACCATTCATAACTCAAAATCCAGAACCAATGGGGAAAAGAATGACTACGTGGGAAAAAAAAAAACCCAAACAAACTTGATTACCTAAAAATAAAAATAAATAATAATCTAAAATTTACACATAAAAATAAAACACTATAAGCAAAATAAAGACAACGGAAGTGGGGGTGGGTAGTAATTGCAAACAGATTGTGAAGAAGTAACAGCCCCAATAAAAGGAACTTTTAAAAATTCAGAAGGAAAGATCAACAACCCAATATGGACAAAAGCTGAACATACAGTTCACGGAAAAAGAAATGCAAATGGCCCTCAGCATTAAAAGAGACGCTCAACTTTCCTAAATGGTAAGAGAAATACAAATTAAAACAAGAGATCCCATTTTTTTACCTTTCAAATTAGCAAAAATTCCAAAAGTTTATAACATACTCTGATGCTAAGACTGTGGAAAAAACTGGCCCGCTTGTGTATTACTGTTGGGAGCACAAAATTATTAAACTCCAATGGCAATAAACTTGGCAATATCTAGCAAAATTACAGATGCATTTACTCTTTGACCCATCAGTTCCTCTTATAAAAATCAGCTCCCCAAAGTACTGGTATAAAAAAATGAGATGATGCATTTATAAGACTATTCATTACAGGACCAATAACAGCAAAAGACTGGAAATAACCCAAATGTCCATCAACTAGGGACTGGTTAAATAAACTATACCACAGCCACAAAAAGGAGCTTTCTAATCCATAAGGCAGATCTCCACAGACTGCTACAGCGTGCTCTCCAGGTTACACCAATAAAGGAAAAAAGCACAGTACAGAAAAGTATGTACTGAATGTTACCATTTGGGTGAGAAAAGAGGATATATGCTATATAAACACAGCTACTGACATATTTTTTAAAAAATAAGGAATAAAACAAAACTAATAGAAAGGTGGGGGGCCTCATGGCCTAGTTGGTTAAGCATCTGACTCTTGATTTCAGCTCAGGTCACGATTTCACGGTTCATGAATTTGAGCCCCACTGACAGCGGGGAGCCTGCTTGGGATTCTCTGTCTCTCTGTCTCTGTCTCTGTCTCTGTCTCTGTCTCTCTCTCTCTGCCTCTCTCTCTCTCCAATAAATAAATAAACTAATAAAAAGGAGAAAACAGGACAATTTTTATGAAAGGAAGGGACCGAACAAGAAGGAAGAAATGGAGCTAAAAGAGAGATCTCTTCCAATATACTTCATTTTATATTTTGATTTTGGAGAATCATGTAAACATTTTATATATATATATATATATATATATATATATATATAGTTACTATGTATAAATTATTCAAAGAGACAAAAATAAATCAACCTCTAAAATCCAAAATCAGATTGAAATAAATGGACCTAACAATACATTGGTTTAAGTAGCATAGCCACACAGAAAAGAATTCTTTTTAGTGTTTTGCCATGCTGAATTCACTATATTTGGTACCAACAAGGCTGTTATTTTGTAAATAGCATATCTTTCTCTTTCTTTTACTAACTCTGTCCACTGAAGATGTCTAGACGCAATGACAACCCAGTAAAAACTGGCAACCAAAATATTAAAAAAACTGTTTTCAAATTATCTTCACGAACAATCTGAGATGATCACTAAGAAAGTGAATTTGTGCCTTTTTTTTTTTAATTTAGGAAACAAATGTCAAGATTTTATCTAAACCGTTAAGAGAATACACAGTAGTGCTGAATCATGGCAAAGTTTTCGGGTCTAAGGTGAAATTAGAAAAAGAAACCCATCTTGAGAAAGAACAAAGTGGGAGGTATCACAATCCCAAATTTTAAACTATACTACAAAACTATTGTAATAAGGACAGTATGATTCTGGCACAAAAACAGACACAAAGATCAATAGCAGAATAGACAGCCCAGAAATAAATCTGTGCTTATTCAGTCAATCAATCTATGACAAAGGAGGCAAGAATATGCAATTGGAAAAAGACCGTCTCTTCAACAGGTAGTGCTGGGAAAACCATCCACAAAAAGAAACTCAAAATGGATTATAAGCCTAAATGTGAGACCTGAAACAATAAAACTCCTTAAAGACAACAGGCAGTAATCTCTTGGACATCGGCCTTAGGAACATTTTTCTAGATGTCTCCTTGGACAAGGAAAACAAAAGTAAAAATAAACTATAGGGAATACACCAAAATAAAAAGCTTTTGCACAGTGAAGGAAACCATCAACGAAACAAAAAAGCAACCTACTGAATGGGAGAAGATATTTACAAATTATATATCCAGTAAGGAGCTAAAATCCAAAACATATAAAGAACTAGTACAACTCAACACTAACGCAGAGGATCTGAATAGATATTTTTCTGAAGAAATACAGATGCCCATGGAAAGATGTTCAACATCACTCATCATCAGGGAAATGTATATCAAAATCACAGTGAGATATCACCTTATACCTGTCAGGTGGCTAATATCAAAAAGACAAAAAAAAATAGTAAGTGTTGGCATGATTATGGAGAAAAGAGAACCCTTGTGCGCTATAGGTAGGAATGTAAATTTGTACAATCATTATGAAAACAGAATGGAAATTCTTCAAAAAATTAGAAATAGGGGCACCTGGGTGGCTCAGTTGGTTGAGCATTCAACTCCTGATTTTAGCTGTGGTCATGATCCCAGGGTGGTGGAATCAAGTCCCGTGCCAGGCTCCATCCACTGCATGTGGAGCCTGCTTGAGATTCTCTCTCTCTCTCTCTCTCTCTCTCTCTCTGTCCTTCTCCCCAGCTAATGCTCTTTCTCTCTTCTTCAAAATTAAAAAATTTTTTAAAAATTAAATTAAAAATAGAAATACCATACAAGGCAGTAATTCCACTACTGGGTATTTACCCAAAGAAAATGAAAACACTTACTCAAAAAGATATATGAACCCCTATATTCATTGCACCATTATTTACAATAGCCAAGGTACGGAAGCAACCTAAATGCCTATTGAATAGATGAATGGATGAAAATGTGGTGTGTATATATATGATTATAATTACATATTTCATACATTATTTACACTTATGCTTATATATATACTTATATATATAATGGAATATTACTCAGGCGTAAAAAAGAATGAGATCTTGTCTGACCTAGACAGTATTATGCTAAGTGAAATAAGTCAAACAGAGAAAGACAAATACCATATGGTTTTGTTTATACGTGGAATATAAAACACAAAACAAACAGACTCTTTTTGATATAAAGAACAAACTGGTGGTCGCCAGAGGGGAAGGTGTGAGAAGGATGGAGGAAATGGGTGAAGGGGAGTGGAAGGTACAGGCTTCCAGTTACGGAATGAATATGTCATGGGGATGAAAGGTACAGTGTAGGGAATATAGTCAATGGTACTTTAATACTGTTGTGCGGTGACAGATGGTTGCTACACTTGTGGGGAGCATAGTGTAACATGGAGTTGTGGAATCCCTGTATTGTACAGCTGAAATTAACGGAATATTGTGCATCGACCATACTTCAATTTTACAGGACAAAAGACTCTCTCTCTCGTTCTCTCTCTCTCACACAAACACACACACACACACACACACACACACACACACACCCCTGGCTGGTGTCTATTTGCCTCCAACTCAGCTCCTCCCTCCCTCCTCTGCCCCACTCTGTCCCAGAGGGGGCGCCCTGAGCACTGCGTCTCCATGGCTTTCTTGCAAGCTCTCTCCTAACAGAGTCTGGCCAGGGACAGGAGATCAGAAGGGGGAAGAGAGAAGGAGCAGTATTTCTTCCTCTCACCCATCCTCCTGTGGTGCCCTCCTCTGGTAGGAGCTTCGCCCTCACAACTATGGAACCATGACTCCAAGTTCTCCATGGGCTTCCCCCCAGAGTGGGGTCATGACCCCCTGAATCTCTGGGCGCCTCCCTATCTCTTGCCTTTTCCCTTAACCACCCCCAAACCTCAGTAAAGTCTCTTCATTTGCTGTCACATGACTTTACTCTGTTTTCTGCTGAGCCATGACCAATACAGGAATAGACACGCCCTGCTATACTTCTATATCCACCTGCATACACCTGCTCTCCTCTATTTGTATATGCACACACAAACCCACACACATATGCATAGAAATACATACATACGAACATAGGTGTGTTTCCGGGTGTGACGTTGGCAATAACTTTTACTGCAATTTTACATGAAAATGCACTTTTTTGGAAGGGGAAGTAGCATAGGTAATGATTCTAAATAGGCTCCCCAAATTTCTTTTTAATTTTTTGGTTCCCAGTCAATTTTCTTTATACTCATAAGATAGAGCAAAACTCACACAAACACATAGAAGCACGCGGGTCAAGAGAAAAGAGCATGAATCTAGAGAGCTGACAGGTTAAGAGCATCCCCGCCCTGACTCGGAGCCAAAACCGGACATCTGTGTGCCTTGCTCACTCCTCTGTGCCACAGGGACCCAAAGAAGGGCCCCACCTACCTCACACATTTCTTGCAAGGCTCCAAATGCACCAAATGCTCCAGAAATATGAAAAGCACGAGAAATATATAATTTATTCTGTTTCACCAGAATGCACAGAGCGCTACATCAATAAATTCACAAGAGCGTCGCTTTACATCCCTCCCTCCCCCAGCGAAAAGCAAACTTAACCCATCTTAGAGCGCGCAAGGCTGAAACGGGCCTTGACGGAACTATCTAGCCTATTCCTTCTAATCAGCAGGACTGCATCGAAACCATTCTGGACAGAGGGGTATTTAGTTCTATTTTTAAAGACCTCCAGGGAAGGAGATTCTACAAACTGCTTTGGCAACTGGCGTGCCAATGCATTGGAGGGTAACTTACAAAGGTAAGGGCAGTTGAAGAGGGCCTCCAGCACACAGCCCCGCATGTGTGTGCTCCTGGAGCACTGACACACAGCTAAGAATCACTCCGAGCATTCCAGCCATCTCTTTGATTGCTGTTCTTCTCGCTTTTCATTATAATTGGTCCTTCAGAAAGTGAGTAAATTAAGTGGAAGGGGGGAAAAGACTTTTTTACCCCTTTGGATTCATAAGAAAGATTCGGAATAATATAAAATACAATGATCGTACCAAGTGCACAGAAATAAAAGGCTTTATTCAGAAATAAGGGTGGGGGGGAGGAGAGCACAGGGAGGAAAAGATGCTCAATAAACATTTGTTAGGTGAAAGCATTTGAGAGGTGTAATCAGCCCCTTATCTATTTAATGAGGAAGAGTTTTTTTGATGTGCCATTTGGAAGTCAGCTGATGGCACGTGGAAACCAGTCCAGTCTGTCATAACATCCTTTCACCTGGTACTGGCTCCAAGAACCTGGTATTTCCCAACTCAGGTAGACTTGTGAACTTAGGCACAGGAACCCCTCTGATCCAAAAGTCCAGCAGGAAGGACAGACGGGCCCAATGGAAGATGAAATCCAGCCTACGCTTTCCTTCCCGGGCCCTTTTCTAATTAGGTGTTCAGGGAGCCACCTTTTCTAATTGTGCACAAAAGCACAGTGTAAGCTTTCGGAAAGCCTTGCTTTGACCTCACCCCTAGATCTCCAAGATTTGAAGACTTTTCTCTCAATATAGAACAATTCTTGGAGACTGAAGGGCAAATTCAAAATCACTCCGTATCAGCGACTGTCAGCTAGGGTAATTTTTGCCCCCAGCGGACACTTGGCAACGTCTACAGAAATTTTTGAATGTTCCCATTGCGGGGGGGGGGGGGGGTCATATGGTATTTAGTGGGGAGGGGCCGGGGATGCTGGGAAACCTCCTCTAAGGCACGAGACAGTACCCAACAACAAAGAAAGCTCAGGACCATGAAGTCAACAGGGCTGATGTGGAGAATCCCTGTACTACACTGAAGGCCTTTCTACAATGTCTCTGGGGCCAAGAGAGGTGTTATCTGTAACAGTTTATGGTGGGTGTAAGCCAGTCTGCTCAGACACCCACACCTTAACTTAGGACATTTACTGAACGCCTAGAGCTCTCTGCGAGGCATGCAAACAAATCAAAGGCACTACCTTTCCCCAGAAAAATTATAAGCTAGCTGGAAAAGAAAGGTGCAAAACAGACAGTATGTTGGAACAAACAAAAGCCCAGAGGTACGCAAGCACACAACTGCATACAGCGTTTCTGGCATTTTCGATGAGATGAGTGAGAACGGACAGGCGGGACCTCCTAGAATAAATCCGAAATCCTTTTTTTTTTTTTTTAAACTAGGAAGATAATAGACATAAAATTGAGAGAGGATGGGTGGAGATAATTTAGTTTAGTCGTCGAGTATGCTCTCTGGAGCACCGTAGAGTTTTCCCTACAGAAAGAGATTATAAATAGTAGTTCAGTTCCAGGTCAGCCCAGAGAAGCTTATTTAACCATAATCCAGCTGAGGTAATAAAACTAGAGGAGTCCTGGCATTCAAGAGCCCTGAGCTTTGTGACTCAGAAGAAAGGAGGACAAAGAGATTACTGCCTCCTCCCAGCTTCCCCCCCCCTCCCCTCCTCCCTTCCTTTCTAGAACCACACACCAATTTTCCTAAAGGGTAAGAATAATCCTAGAAATCAGTTCTTTTTTTTTTAACTTAAAGTAATATACATAAAAAACCTAACTGTACCCCCAAAATGGCAACTAAACAAACTCTACCTCAGACCCAGGTCCCCAGGCTCCTTTCCCAGAGGCAGCCAAGTTACTGTTTATTATATTTCATCCAGAAATACTCTCTGCATATACTCATGCAAGCAAATGCATGCACATATGCACAGGAACCTTTCAAAATTATATGCAGAAATGGGAGCATACTATCCAGTCTGTTTTGTACTTTCTTTTTGACCATAAATCTACCCTGTTTCTTTAACAGAGGCAGAATATTCCATTACATGGAGGCACCATTTGTATTGATATAGGATGACTCCTAGGAACATTTTGGAAGAGCTGACATTTCTCTCTTCACTCTTACAATTCAGTGCCCGCAAACCCGAATGTTCCCCTGTCGTCGGGGCAGAGTTGCCCCAAAGCCTTCACTTTCTTCTATCGACCAGTTCTTCCCTAACCGCTTTCCCGAAGTGTCCACTCCAAAAGGACTTCTTCTCTCCACCAAATACAGTTAGCTGCTCTCAGAGCGGCTGACCTCGCTGACCTCCCTTTGAAGAAAGCAACCTGATTCACGCTGATTATTATATGAATTACTGACAAGTCCTTCACCTTCACCTTTAGAAAAGGAGATGTTTGTAAACTAAAGTGAACCTAATTATTGGAATTTCAGGGGGAACAACAAAATTGAAAAAACAAAATCAAAAGCACACCATTTTGAGCTGAGGGTTACCATACGGACTACTGATTCATGTCACAGAATCTAGGCAGAGAGCTTCCTCTAGCTGATGATACTCTGGGCAGTTTCTACTTTTCCTCTAGCTAAAAATCCACTCATTCTTGGGGTGCCTGGGTGTCTCAGTCGGTTAAGCGGTTAAGCATCCGACTTCGGCTCAGCTCATGATCTCATGGTTCATGAGTTCGAGCCCCGCATCAGGCTCTGTGCTGACAGTTCAGAGTCTGGAGCCTGCTTCAGATTCTGTGTCTCCCTCTCTCTGTCTGCCCCACCCCCGCTTGTGCACGCTCTCTCTCTCTTTCTCTCAAAAATAAACATTAACTTTAAAAAATCCACTCATTCTTCAAAAGTTCTGAGATTTTTTACAATACTCTGATTCCACACTGTGGAGGGCGGCGGGGACAGATATGAGTCATTCGTACATGTGTCCTGGTAACATAGGGACCCACCATTCTGACACTGGCCACCAGTAAACTGAGAAAGAACAGAAAAGAACATTTTAACTAAACTCTCCATTATACCTCTTATGAAATCCTATATGCCATATGAAAACCCCAGTATCTCGTCATCAGATGCACCAAAAAAACTGCCTGAGTAGCTACTGGCATCTTGTTGCTATATGTAGACAGAAACAACTATTCACTTTCTACCAGGGGCAGGATGGTTGCAGGCTCAGTTCTGAAATTATATCCTGTTTGGAGAGAGACCTAAGGTAAATGCTGAAGTAACGTAACACAGGGCTGTCGGCATGATTTATAGTAATGGGATTCTTCTGCTCTCCTTACGAAATTTGACTAATTTTTCAAAGACGACTTAAACAAACGTGGGATTTGATTATATGAAATTCTGCTTCTTTTACAATCTCTTTTTACTTTTTCTTTTCTTTTCTTTTTAATTTCCTATTGCAAGCTTTGGCTCATAAACAATGAGCCCCGTGCCCTGCCTATGCATACACCTAGATGGAAATTACCCACAGTCTGTCCCAAGGTTATTGAGTATTAGATGTCATATTCAAGGGATTTCCAGCCAATTCTATTCCCCAGGGACATATCACTGTAGGACTTAGACTCCAAGAAAGAAATCTGTCCCTCATTAGCTGGAGTGGCCACGGAGAGATTTTCCTTGGAATCTACGTGAGCCAAGCAGGCACGTGGGTAGAGCGTGCAATCTTGCACTTGGCAACGGCCGGCAGCATCGCTGCTGATCATCCATCCACCCAGAGAGTCATGCTGAATAAGGTTTGCTAACAGTATTCAGGAGCGAGAGAGAAAAGATGCGCATGGAGAGAGAAACACCACCTACAAATATCCCTGTCAAGAGCGCAAGCTCTCCACTAAGACCTCAGGGCTCAAAGATGAGAGACAAAGGCCCCTGCCCTGAAAGACAGCACAGATGAGTTGGAGCAAGAAGAAAAGCTAGAGACGCTGAAGGTCGGAAGAAGCAGAGGCAGTGGGTGGGAAGAAGGGATGTGAGGCTGGAGGGGCCTGAAATGTCACTTGAACACGACAGATGGCTGCGTGCAGGGGCCTATGGAAGAGCAGAAGCTGGAGATGAGGGCGCGTGGGTGGTTGAGTCGGTTGAGCGCCGACTATGGCTCAGGTCATGATCTTGCAGTTCATGGGTTTGAGTCCCATGCCCGGGTCTGTGCTGACAGCTCAGAGCCTGGAGCTTGCTTCAGATTCTGTGTCTCCCTCTCTCTCTGCCCCTCCCCTGCCTGTGCTCTCTCTCTCTCTCTCTCAAAAAAAACAAAAACAAAAAAAATTTAAAAAATTCTTTTAAAGAAGATGGAGATGATGGAGGTTTCTGACCAGCAACCAGATATGTGGCAAACATACCAAATAAGATAGGGAATAAAGAAGAAAAAAAGGAATAGATAATGAGGTATGTTTGGGGTTTACTGACCTTCAGATGTTCACAGAACGCTGTGGTGGATCACAAACTTTGGATTCTCCATGTAAAATTTACAGTAACTTTAAATTACTCCTATAAAAAAATAAATCTTTTCTTCATGAGGATTCTTAGCGAAAGCTGATCAGTTGCAAGACAAAAAAGAATGTATCATCAAATATGGAATAACAGACTAAGTGCTTGCCAGCACGTAGTGATAGGGAATTGGTGCACAGAGCAAACGGTGGTCGTCAGTAGTAGTAAATAAGAAACACGAAGGAGCTGACGGTCAGTCTTTGAGATCAAGGAGAGACGGGCCTAACCATAAACTGTGTATCCTCAGCTAAATCAAAGCCACGTCAGTAACAGTCCGTTAAAACCATGTCCCGAGAGTCATAATTTCAGTTGCTTGAGTTAAAAACCAAACTCTGTCCTTTAAGTGTCTGCGTACATATCCTCGGCTAGGGTAAACAGAATAACTTGAGAGAAAGAATGCACAGAATGACTTCCATGTGACAAACGGTCCAGGGCACAGCCTGTAAACGGCCAGAGAGCCAGGGTTCAAATCCCCGCTCTGCAGCCCTGAGACCTTAAGCAGGTAGCATCAACCCCGACAGGTCACGTTTCCTAAACCGTCACTGCTCCTCATGGTGAGATATGAACGACCCCTACGTAGGCATGACTAACTGTACACCTAAAATATGAGCTTTCGTAAAGGCACAGCGCATAAAACGGCGCCATCCAGTAAAAATATGATGTAAGCTACCCATTAACTAACTTTTGCAGGAGCTACTTTTTAAAAAGAAACTTTTTTTAATCCAGGGAAATTAATTTAACAATTAGTTCGATTCAACATATCCAAATTATTGTCAGGTCAACTTGCGGTCAATATAAAACTATCCATGAGAAGGTTTATATAGTTTTCAGCTAAGTCTTTGAAATCGGGGTTCAATATACACTCACAGCACATTTCGATCCAGACGCTAAATTGTATCGGTGTAGATTCAGATATCTATATTGACCCAGACATAGTGAAAGTTTTCTAATAACGGAATCAACTGTCAGTTTTTAAGTTAAATTAAATAAAATTAAATGTCCGATTCTTCCGTTGCACTAGCCACATTTCAAGCACTCAGGGGCCACGCGTGGCTTGCCGTTTAGGTTAAAGAACATCTCAGACCCATTCGGAGCCTGGCTACACCACTGCTTGCAGACACCCACAAGAGGACTTGGGCATGCCCGAGATGGGGGGGCTGAGTTGAGACGGGGTTGTACAGGGCCAGCTCGGAAGCATTCAGAGGAACGCAGCGGAAGGTGGAGTGAGCGGAGCCCACAGGCACAGAGCCAGGAAAAGCGGAAACCACCCACTGTGAGCCCCTCACCCTCCACCGCTAACCACAAGTCTGCCTGAACCTCAACACACACCTTCCGCTTTCCCCCTGGTACAGAAGAAGAAGGATTCTTGGATCCTATCAAAACCCAACCTCTCCATTTGGGCTTTGAATTCCATCCGGCCACCTCTCTCCCTCCCTCCCTCCCTCTCTCTCTCTCTCTCTCTCTCCCCTTCCCTCCCTCTCTCTCACTCATGCATCACCGGCTTCTCCACCTCCACTGGGTCGATTCCATCGATACTAATTCACAAATGCTTCCCTAGCTCTCATACAAAAAACCAAACAACAACAAAAAGATAAATATAACAAAAATATTTTGGCCTTAAATTTACCTCCGCCTTGACTCTTCTTTGCTGCCCTTCACAGCAAAACTTGTTGAACAAGTTGCCTCTGTTAGCGATTTCCGATCCATCACCTCCCAACTCCAGCTCGACCTTCCTCCCCGCCTCGCCACTGAAACTCCTCTGGCCAAGGACAGCAACTCCCCTGATAGTGCCAGGTTTAATGAGCGGTCCGGGGTCCTCCCTTTATTTGACCCCTCATCAGCATTTGCCAGCGGACCGCTGTCCTTTTTAAAAACTGCTTTGCACCCTTGGTTTCTGGTTGCCAATTTGCCTTAATTCTCTGTCATCACACCAGACCCATCCTGTCTCCTTCCTCCTGTTCTACCAAGCCTCCAAAAGGTGGAGAGTTTAGGGCTTGGTCCTGGCACCCCTTCTCACCTCTACACTTTGTCTCTAGGTGACCTCAGCTAATTCCAGGGTTGGAAATACTATTTAGGGGCTGATGACTTGCTCCAGTTTAGACCTCCTTCCCTGCTCTCTCCCGTGAGTTCCATGTTGTGGAGAGAAGACCTTGCTGGTCACCTCTATGTGGATGTTTGTATCCAACCAAGAGAAATTTCTACCTTCCACTTGTTCCTTCCCTGATCTTCCTTCTCTGAGTTAAATGGCCACACCATTCACCCATTTGCTAGAAACAAAATTCTAGGAGATGTCTCTGTTTTCTCTGTTCCCTATTCTCCACATCTCATTCTTTAGCATGAAGCTGAAGGAGCCCTACCTCCAAAATAGAACTTGAAATTGTTCTCTTTTCTCCATTTCTATTACTACTAGCTTAATC
Organism: Cryptoprocta ferox; assembly: GCA_028646485.1. NCBI lineage: Eukaryota > Metazoa > Chordata > Mammalia > Carnivora > Eupleridae > Cryptoprocta > Cryptoprocta ferox. The sequence continues at coordinate 127,498,940 of CM053571.1, forward strand.
CAAACCACCATGCCCTACCTGTCCCCCATAATCATTCCCTGTGTTCCTTCTTGGCCCCATGCAATTCATTCTTTTTTTTCCCACAAATCAGCCAAGTAATCTTTTTGAAAATGTAAATCAAATTGTGTCACACCCCTGCTTTAAAACCTTTAATGGCTTCCACTGTACTCACACTAAAATCCCAGCTCTTATCATGGCCCTGCCTTCTGCGTCTTCCTACATCCTATACCACTTCCTCCTTTGCTCACTCTAGCTTTATCTGCATGCCCACAACATACAAAACTCCTTCCCACTGGAAAATTGCTACACTTGATGCCCCTTCTGCTTTGGGCCTAAACGGATGGCCTCTGCTTAGAGGTAGACCAAGTAAATACCAACGAGAAAGACAAAATTCTCCTTGCAAATGGTTCTGAGCCTCCTCTAATTCACAGAAGCATATGTGATATAAGCCCCAGTCTCTATACCATAGGGCTTGCCTAGAATGATATAACTGGAACATATCCAAAGCAAACAATGCTCTACACCCATTCGAGATCCAGAACATTTTAACCAGCCACTCTGTCACATGGATAGTGATAGCCTTGCCCTCCACATATGACATACGGAAACAAAAACCTGCATCTGCGCTTCAGTTAATCATGGAAATCAAGTAAAAGGGAGCTTTGAGAAAGGACAGTCTAACTGAGCAAGCAGTTCCTTTCAAATTCACACCTAAGCCATTCACAATTTTCTCAACCTTTCCTTTTCCATAAGGGGAAAAAAAAAACACCCAAAACTCATTCCCTGCCATTTCAGCTTAAAACCGGCCAACCAAAATTTTCACTAGGAAGATGTTACTGAAGCATGACAAAGGTACACCATGGTTTTCAATGCCTTCCAAGCAGCTGGTACATTGTAAATTCCTCAGCAAAGGGATGCAAAGAGAGAAAGAGAGAGAGATGGAGGAAGGGAAGTAGAGGGGAGAGGAGGGGTGGGGGGAGGAAGGGATGGGAAGGAGGGAAGCAGGGGAGGAGGGAAGGGAGGAAGGGAGGGAGGGAGGGAGGGAGGGAGGGAGGAAGGAAGGAAGGAAGGAAGGAAGGAAGGAAGGAAGAAATCTTCAACACATCTTTAAACTGCGAAACCGGTATTTCAGAATCAACTGTGTTTATTTCCCGTCTACCATAAACTGATAACATGGG
>CM053571.1:127500217-127670046 GCA_028646485.1 Cryptoprocta ferox
AGGAAGGGAGGGAGGGAGGGAGGGAGGAAGGAAGGAAGGAAGGAAGGAAGGAAGGAAGGAAGGAAGGAAGGAAGGAAGAAATCTTCAACACATCTTTAAACTGCGAAACCGGTATTTCAGAATCAACTGTGTTTATTTCCCGTCTACCATAAACTGATAACATGGGGGCCTTGAAATTTACCAACAAATAAGTTTATAAATGAAGAGAAACACTTTGCCAGTAGAACCTAATAAGAGACCAAGCAGAAACAGAAGCATGACAAGATCACGGAGGGATTTTCCTCTAGACTAACAAAGATATGGGGTGGAGGTCAGCAGATCGCCAAGCAGTGAGGACCGTCAACCCCCATGCTCCAAAGCAGTGCCCTGGGAATGTCCTGACCTCCTAGGGGAGGTTCCCTGGCTTGCCTAGGGAGGCTGGACCCAGACACTGGGGTTTCCAGCCCCGTGAAGATTCCAGAAGCCAGAATCCCCTGAGATGTCATGGACAAGCATACCAACAGTGACCGTGAGGACTTGAAATAAGAACTTTCCCTCCCCCCCCCCCACAACTATCGTCTTTTACACATCCTAAGATCAGCCACGAAAGTCCCTTACTGCCTGAGCTGGTTATTTCTAGGGGTCAAATTCAAGCTAAAATAAGTAACGAAATAATAAAGAAATAAAATATTTCTCACAAAAATCATTTCCTTACTAACAAAATGTTGTTTGTATTGGCAATGTATTAGAATAAATGCTCTGTGACAACTGCCACATATTCTAAAATACTATTTTCTGAAAGTTGCATTGCTGATTAAAGATGCTTCACTAGTTGTCATTTACATCTATTAAATACAGTTAAATAAAACAATTTTATTTGTCGATATTAGTGCCTGTGTTATTTCTCTGCATGCCTTTTCTAGTCAGGGAAATTTTGTCAAAAGGACAAAAGTTGAAAATTGTAACCTCGGCAATCACTAACTTTGGGGACTTATCCCCTGGTACAAATGTTCATGCATATGCATATTTTTATCACATACGCAGACAGATGCCCTTGCATTGATTTGAATACTTGCATAAATATTAATGTGTACAAATGCTTGCATGCAGAAAGCCCATTTATGAAATATCCAATTGCATAAATTAGGAACATTAGATACTAACTGCATTAACACTTCATAAAATACATGCACAACTCTGCATGACAAAAAAAAAAAAAAAAAAGGCACAATCCATTGGAAGAGGCCAGATTCCCTCAGTTGTGTTTGCCACTCTGTGGTTGCAAACTGGGAATTTCCACAAACTATTTGAAGCCTTTAGATTCTTCATAATTTTTATTTACATTTAGATGCATCCCTCCTGGGCTGAAACAAATGAGGTTCTTTTCTAGAGTAAACTTATGAATTGCTACATATGACCCCAAAAGGAAATGTCAACTTTTTAAGTCACTCAATGGCCTCAGAAAGTAGCTTCTTCACAAAGACTATGACTCAAAAACAATTTTCACAATATAACATCCTCTAAACTTACCTGTATACTATTGTATTATGTCTGATTCTTTGGCAGTCATGGCAGGTAAATGCAAAATCTTGGGTTTTATTTTTTTTTAATGTATTTATTTTTTTAGAAAGAGAGAGAGAGACAGAGACAGAGTGTGAGTGGGGGAGGGGCAGAGAGAGGAGACACAGAATCTGAAGCAGGCTCCAGGCTCTGAGCTGTCAGCACAGAGCCCGATGCAGGGCTCAAACCCACGAACCATGAGATCATGACCTGAGCCGAAGTCAAACACTTAACTGACTGAGCCACCCAGGTGCCCCACTTTTGGTTTTTGTTTTTAAGTTTATTTATTTATTTTGAGAGAAAGAGAGAGAGAGAGAGAGAGAGAGAGAGAGAGAGAGAGAGACTGAAGCAGGGGCAGAGAGAGAGGGAGAGACAGAACCCCAAGCAGGCTCTGTGCTGTTAGCATGGAGCCTGACTCGGGGCTCAATCTCACGACCATGAGATCATGACCGTGAGAGCCTGACCTGAGCTGAAATCACGAGCTGGACACTTAACTGACACTGACTGAGCCACCCAGGCGCCCCAGCAAACTTTTAAAAAATTACAAAAGAAAATACACAGAGGACAGATTGGTGGTTACTAGAGGCAACCTAGAGGATGAGCAAAATGGGTGAAGGAGGTCAAAAGGTACAGACTTCCAGTTCTCAAATAAATAAGTCCTGGGTAGGTAATGTATGGCAAAATATGTACAGTTAACAATACCATTTTGTATATTTGAAAATTGTTAAGAGAGCGGATCTTAAAAGTTCTTATTACAAGAAAAAAAATGTAACTGTGTGGTGATGGACGGTAAATAGACCTAGTAGATCACAATGCATACATATATCAAATCACTAATGCTGCACAACTGAAACTTAGATGTTATATGTCAGTTATTGCTCAGGAAAGGAAAGGAAAGGAAAGGAAGGAAGGAAGGAAGGAAGGAAAGAAAGAAGGAAGGAAGGAAGAAAGAAAGAATACAATAAAGCTCTATGGTTTATTAAAGTTGGACACAACACAGTCATTAACTGGCAGTTGGCTCCGGTCTTCCACCGAGCTCCCATTTTCAAAAGGGGACAGGCTAAGGTTCTTATCGGGGGGAGACAGGTATTGAGATCGTTTTCTTGTGACCATCCGAGTCTTCTCAGCTCAGTCTATGGCCAGCTGGGTACGTGATGAGTTTCATTTGTTTTGCTTTGGTATTTTCTGTGACAGTATAAATGAACTGAAAAAATTTTTTTCGTTAATTTTGAAAACAACAAAAAAAATCAAGTCAGCATTTCACACTTGAACTTTTGTCACCCCTTCATCGCATTATTACAAGGTCTCACTGCCCACTTTATTTTTTAAAATTTTTTTAATGTTTGTTTATTTTTGAGAGGCGGGGGAGGGGCCGAGAGCGAGGGAGACACAGAATCCGACACAGGCTCCAGGCTCTGAGCTGTCAGCACAGAGCCCGACGCAGGGCTTGAACTCACAAACCGCAAGATCATGGCCTGAGCCGAAGTGGGACGCTCAAGGGACTGGGCCACCCAGGCGCCCCTCACTGCCCATTTTAGGCTGAACACCATCTCCTCTGTGGCAAAGCCACACTGGATAGGTCTACGGTCACAACCAAGAAGAGAGAAAAAGAGTTTTCAACCCAAAATATCACGTCTACTAAACAGAGTGCCTACCGCTCCCTGAAACTCAAATTCTGCTCTCCGGAGAACACGCAAGCATTTTAGAGGCTGAGCGGACACACAAAGCATTTGCACTGCAGTAGCCTCCCCCACTTGTCCCCAGTTTTGCTTTTCAACAGACTCAGTTACTCACCATCAACAAAGAGCCAGAAGCAGCTGGTCTCCCCTCTGACTTATCAGAAGGCCAGTGGCCGCCTGACACTGTGTCACGGTGCCTACGTCATTCACCTCACTTTACCTCCTCATCACTTGTCATCTTCACACCATCCCGAGAAGAAGGGTGAGAACGGTACCATGAGGTATTTGGAGAGAAAGAGAGAGAGAGAGCACGCTCAGGTAACTTTTCTCACAGTGGACTGTTATAACCATTATTATTACTTGCTGTTATCCATCTCTTACTGTGCCTAATGTACAAATTAAACTTTATCGTGGCCATGCACGCATAGGAAAAAACACAGTATATATAGGGTTCAGTGTTATCTGTGCGTCCAGCCATCTACTGGGGGGTCTTGAAATATATCCCCCACAGATAAGGGGGTACTACTGTATTTCTGCCTAGTCTAGAAGGACTGGCTACTGAGAAAAGGTATGAGATGGGGACTGACTGTGGCCACCGATACCCACTTTTTGTCTTCCTCCTTGGTCCCCTGAAGTCAAGCAAGTCACAGGACTGAATTCCGGCCCGTGGAATACGGATGGCTGTGTTGTACACAACTTCCCGACGTAGCCCCTGTGATCTCCCGTGACCCACCCATGGCTACCCTGTGTGCATGTTAGATGCGACTCATCCAGGAGAAAATTGCCAGGCCCAGGGCACAGCAGAGACACTAAGCAGAAAAGGCCTGGATCGCTGAATGACTGCAGGGACCCCCTCGGCTGCCAGCCCACATTGGCCTGTGACGTGAGAGAGAGAGAAATGTCTGTTGTGCCCAGTGAGGACTGTTTCTTTTAGCAATTAACCTGTTCTGACTCCTGTAAGTCAGACCATACAACATACCGAACGTTTTCTTAACAGAGAGATCTTTGAGACATTGCAACGCATCTCTGCCAGGGGGCAAAGAGACGGAAAAGGGAGCTAAGGGTGTGGCAAAATAGGCCGGGGCCTCATGACGAGTTTTGAGTGGACATGAACCTGGGAATAAACTTCCACGCCATGCAACAGTGAGGCAAACTGCCACACAACTTTATTTATTCACTAAAACATTTATTGGATGGTAATCCACGCCAGGCACGACGTCTGGGGCTGAGGGGAAAAGTATAACTGGCCACATTCCCTGAGCTCAAGGAACCACAGTCTACCTGGCTGGGGAGGAAGGAAATTAAATCAGTCCTTCGACACAGTGTGGTAAGTGCCATAAAAATCACCCAGAGGAAGCATCTATAATCCTCTCTCAGATGCGGATTACGTGCAATACACAACTTGGTTATCCATACCAAAGGTCGCAAAATAAAGTCATTTTTGGATGAAAAACAGCAGAAATTCTGGATCTGCCAAGACTGGGCTAAACGTGATGGATGGCAACTGTGAGCACACAAGTAATACTAATATTAACTAACGCTGTCGATGATTATCGGCTTCTCTTTTATCAAAGCCACTAAGCACTGCACGGAAGAACGCAGATAACAGAACTGGGGACACCCCCAGCGAGCAAGCCTCCCGCAGCGATATGCCTTAAAAGATCTACGTCGCCTGGAAATTGCCACGGACACGGGCAGATCTCCTCCTTCAGATCAAAACCCGAATTTGGAATCTATGCCCTTTAATGAAGCAGCAACAGAATCTAAATGTTAGTTTCTACCCTTTTAAGTTAGTTTCTACAGAATTCCAACAGACATACAGGTTCTCTTCCATCTTCATTCCATCTCCCCCATCCTATTTAAAAGCTGACATTTAAATAAGCTTGATGTTTATCATAATGCTTGTGAGGAAGCAAAACATCATTAAGGATTTGTCTGAAGATCGCAGGGTCCCGAGCCTAAATTGGGAAACAATTCATTTGCGAACTTATAATAATATGTGTTGTGCCAAGCTGCCTTAATGAGAATTTCTTTTCACCTTGAATACATGAGAATCGCTAAGTCAGTATGCTTATTCTCATTAAAAGGATCAACTTCTGTGCTCATCAGTGAAAATTCTATAATGGACATCAGCTCCCAGGAAAATTTCACAACCTGTTTAATGATGATGCTTTACTTTTTTTAATTCTTTAAAGTTTATGTATTTATTTTGAGAGAGCGAGGCAGAGAGAGAGGGAGAGACAGAGTCTCAACCAGGCTCTGCATTGTCAGCGCGGAGCCCGACGCAGGGCTGGAACTCACGAACCGTGAGATCATGACCTGAGCCGAAATCAAGAGTCGGACACTTAACGGATGGAGCCACCCAGGCGCCCCGATGATGGTGTTTCATACAAAACTGTGACTGATAGTGAGCAAGATAATGTTACTATGAGGAAGTCCAAATAAAATAAAATACATCGCTAGAAATGGCAATCAGTTTGAAGACTGGAAATACTCTTCCATTTCTACAGATACTCAATGATGTGACTCTTCAAACATTTTTGTGCCAACATCGTGTTTCAATTTCCAATCTATTTCATGACAATAACAAGACTATCAGTGATTGAACACTATGCCAAGTGTTTTAACTACAAATAAGAGCTAATATTTAATTCTTATAATATTCCTACAAGTTATGGATTTTTTTATTTCCATTTTACAGATGTGGAAATTTAGATATAGGGAAATGAATGAGGCAGTAGCCCCTTATTATTCTGTTTCCTAGAGTAACAGAGGTAACAAATGGAGATACTGTCCTTCGACTCCAGGCCTTGTCTGCCTCTAAAATCAGCATCTTGGGGCGCCTGGGTGGCTCAGCCGGTTAAAGCAGCCGACTTCGGCTCAGGTCATGATCTCACAGTTTTTGAGTTCGGGCCCCGCGTCGGGCTCTGTGCTAACAGCTCGGAGCCTGGAGCTGCTTCGGATTCTGTGTCTCCCTCTCTCTCTGCCCCTCCCCAACTCGCACTCTGTGTGTGTGTGTGTCTCTCTCTCAAAAATAAACATTAAAAAAATTTTTTTAAATAATAAAATCAGCATCTAAGACCCCAAGGTCTGCTGAGGACAGAGCCTGGGAAGCGGCAGGTAGTGACAATGAAACTGGTACAAGCTCAAATCCACTGGTCACGAGGGTCCATGTCTGTCCTGTCCTGAGTCACGTAGTGAACCGTGTCTATGCCCCACTTCACTGTACAGTCAGATCTGGCCTAAGAGCGAGAATTAAGTGAGGGCTTAAATCTGATTGACAGCTTCTCCTCAAGTCTACAAACATTTCAAAGAGCAGAAAGCCAGCTGCCTCTCCCTTGGCAAGTTCCCGTTGAATCCAAATAAATAATGCAGTGTTTTCCGTGTTTTAATTTTCTTTAGGATTACTGTTCATTGTGGTTTAATTTCTGCCTGTTCTAATTATTGCACATCCTGTCCTTCAAAAGGACCTTGTAATCCAACATTTGTTCAGACGTCAACATTCTCCCGCCTTATGAGTCAGGTTAGGTTGACTCTTTTTCAGGGCCATAAATATCAGTTCATCTCAAATAATTCATTTTATTTTATTTTAAAATTTTAATGTTTATTTACTTTGGAGAGAAAGAGAGAGAGACAGAAGCATGAGTGTGGGAGGGGCAGAGAGAGGGAGACACAGAATCCGAAGCAGGCTCTGAACTGTCCGCACAGAGCCCAATGCGGGGCTCGAACTCACAGACCAGGAGATCATGACCTCAGCTAAAGTTGGACACTTAACCGACTGAGCCACCCAGGCGCCCAAATAAATCTTTTTAAAAGAACACCACCATAAGGTAGAAGAAAACTGGATCTTCCATAAAACATGGCACTTTTTGCCTGGTATTAATCCCCATTTCAAAACATAACATTCTGGGAGCCTCAGGAATAATTACCACCACTTGGCTTTCGACGTGTGATCTGGAGGGATTTAAGAGGACTTGCCAAGTGCAGAGCAGTTCGCGACGCCGCCCGCTTTCCCCTCCCCTGCATCCGGGCACACACAGTTCCCGGACTCTCTGAAGCCAGACCACACTGAGCTTCCCATGTTTCTCAATCACATTTTCCTAAAATTATAAAAGGCCAAAAAGGAAAGCCAATCACCCCTCCGTGTACTTATCTCCAGAGATAGAGCTTGACTTCATATTTTTACTTATTTGTGACACTTTCTTCTCTGTCACACAAAGGGCTTTTCCATCAGGCTTTCATTGATCCTCTCAACTTAAAATAAGCATCAAATATTATCATTATCATTATCATTCCCACTGAAGACATAGGCGAAAAGAGGCATAACAATTGAGATATAATGCTCTGCTAAAATGGGTCATTTTAGGGGCACCTGGGAGGCTCAGTCGGTTGAGCGTTCAACTTCGGTTCAGGTCACGATCTCACAGTCCGTGGGTTTTTCGAGCCCCACGTCAGGCTCTGTGCTGACAGCTCAGAGCCTGAAGCCTGCTTCCGATTCTGTATGTCCCTCTCTCTCTGCCCGTCCCCCACTCGGACTCTGTCTCTGTCTCTCAAAAATGAATAAAGAGATCATTTTAAAAGTCAAAAGAGCCTTAGGACTTTATCATATAGTCCGATATTGGAAGAAGCTTTTTCTTATTTCTTGCTCGTGTATCTTGCTACAAGTCAAAACTAACTTCCTTTGCTTGTAACTACGATCCAGTCCTCAACTCCCTGTATACATAAAACTAAGTCACTCAAAACTGTTCAACTACTAGGGTTTTTGTTCCTGTGCGTCCTGACTTTAGGACTCAAAGGTAGTCAAAGGTGAACAGTCTCAAACAGGCATCCTCATAAACTTCCAAAAATATTACATCCAGACAGTGTCCTGAGGATGACAGTGACCCTGGAGGTCACCTCTTCGACCATCTGTGCCCTATATAATGATCTATGCGGATCAGGGTCTGTCATCTCTAGCCTGTTCAATGAGCAAAAGGCAGTTACATTTTTGAGTTCAAGTTAGCTGCACTCTAGTTTGTCATCTACCTTTTGGAAACACAGGCCACAAAACACGGTTTAGGCTTAACCTTTATCAAAACAGAATAATAAGTTGACCAGAACACCCCCACCTCCTCCACTGCAGACAGTTTAGTTAACTGGGATGTTTGTCTCCATATTTGTATGGAACCAATGTAGCATTTGCACGCGATGCTGAAGGCATACATATTTATACGGGTTTACACTTTCAGACCTGCCAACCTGACATTGTGTCTGAGACTAGCCATCCCAGGCTTGTCACACAGTTGGGGCGTGAACACACCACTGCCCTATTTACATACCATACAGACACCTGTGCTCAACGTTCGTCATTCAATTCTAAACCCATGAAATAAAACTGCTTAAATCCTTGTTTTTACTGGCATTGCTCAAAAATAGAGATACCAGAACGCATTATTTTCTTCTTCTTCTGTCCTCCAGAAGCGGACTCTTACAAGTACTAGTACTATAATCATCCCAAAGCCCAACAGCCAGACATAAGGGGCTTCAAGATCCCACGGAGACAATTACAGTGAAATCCCACTCAGAGAAGGGCCAAGTTGACAAGAAGCCTACATCAGCCACTCCCAACATTCATGCAGTGACCCGAAAATCTGGCATCATTCCCTTACTAAAAAAATCTTTTCCGGGTGCCTGGGTGGCTCAATCAGTTGAACATCCAGTTCTTGATTTTGGCTCAGGTCATGATCCCAGGGGGGTCGTGGGATTGAGACCCGTGTCAGGTTCCATGCTCAGCATGGATTCTCTCCACTTAAGATTCTCTCTTCCTTCCTCTCTTCCTCTCTTCCTTTCTCTCTCTCTCTCTCTTCCTCCCTCCCTCTGCCCCATTCACATGGTTTCTCTCTCTCTCTCTAAAAAAAAAAAAAAAAAATCTTTTAGGTACTCTCCTCAAATCTCCAGGTTAAAATTAGTACTCGCAGTTCCTCAAAGGCACCGTGCACGTCCATCCTCCACTTGAATATGCGGATCCTCCATGCGGGATGTTTTTTGCCACCCACCATTCACCATCACTTCTTCTTCACTTGCCTATAGCCTTATTCTTTCTTAGAAACTTATCTCATGCCACCTTCCTCTGTAAGCCATTTGTGGCCATCACCAAACCCCAGCGAGGGCTGGGTGCCTGACTGTGTCACGCAAACCCCAGAACCTCACCCCCTTCCTACCATGCTTACGAGAGCTGTGTCCATATGTTCTGGGCTAAGAGAGACCTGTATTTCAATCGAATATCCTCAGCACAGAGCAGGCCCCTTCAAAGGAGGGCAGGACGAGAAAGGTAAATATATCCAAAAGGTGAATAAGCATCAAACCTTAACATCAAGTACCGCATGAATAACTTCACATGCTCACACTGCCTGAGGCAATGCAACGCTTTTGTGTACGCCAGCAGGTTGGGAACATTTAAATGGGAGGCTCTACTCAGTGGGGATAAAGCTCTGTTCCCAGTGTTAAGAAATCTGAAACTTCTAAATTTGGTCCTAATATCAGGATGCGACCTCCAAAATGCCATTTAAGGATAAATCGACTTCTGCATTAACAATCACAAAGAAATTCCTATCTCTGACATTTGCTCTAGGGCACAAGGGCTCCATATGGCACACAGAAGTGACAACCCCAAAATTCTGGTGTAGAGGGAGAATCCTGTATTTGGAAGTCAGAAAAACTCTGCCCTCAAATCACGGCTCTGTTCTTTTATTTTTTTCTTTTTTCTTTCTTTTAAATTTTTTTTAATGTTTATTTTTGAGAGAGAGACAGAGACAGAGGTAGAGCGTGCGCAGGGGAGGGGCAGAGAGAGAGGGAGGCACAGAATCCGAAGCAGGCTCTATGTCAGCCAGAGCCCCACTCGGGACTCGAGCCCACAAATCTCATAATCATGAGATTATGACCTGAGCTGAAGTCAGATGCTTAACCGACTGAGCCACCCAGGTGCCCCACTGACTGTGTGTGCTTTTAATGGTAGAAGAAGCCAATCAGATTTTCTCCAAAATCCGTACATTGCTTCTATATATGGGAACTGGATTTTCATATCATCTTTCCATCATTTCACTATGAAAATCTGCTTTCAAGATGTCGTGGCCCTGGTGTTGTTGGTTGTTCCTCAGGGGGATGAGGTATAAACCCAAGGAAAACACAGGGACCTTCAAAATTTTCTAAAATTGTCCATTTCTTAAGTGGGGGTGGTGGGTACATGGGTACCCACTTTATTACTATCCTTTACACTGTACATAAGTTTCTGTGGACTGTGTGATACATTTCACAATTTAAAAGGGAGACATAGTCTTAACACTGAAAAATCCCAGGCACAGAAATCCCACTGGCATTTACTGAGGATAATGCGTTACTATATTGTCCACTTGAACTGATGAGTTTTTTTGAGCCACTGAAAATATTTTACAGGATTTACAGTTTAATACTTAAATGCACCTTGAAAGTTTAATTCTGAAAGACTGCAAATTTCTGTTCATGTTTATTTATTATTGAGAGAGAGATAGAGCAGGAGCAGGGGAGGGGCAGAGAGAGAGGGAGACATAGAATCCGAAGCAGGCTCCAGGCTCTGAGCTGTCAGCACAGAGCCCAACGCGGGGCTCAAACCCACAAACCGTGAGATCATGACCTGAGCCGAAGTCGGTCTTAACTGACTGAGCCACCCAGGCGCCCCAGACTGCAAATTTCAACAATGCCACCAACGTGACTCAAAGAGTCAAGCCTCCAAAAAAATGGCAAACCAGATTAGCGGACAGAAGACCTCAGTTCTGACTGACCCCAATTTTTTATAAGCTAACTTCCAGAGTATTCAGAAATTAAGGTCAGGTAGTAACTAATTTAACTGGGGATCCTGGGTGGCTCAGTCAGTTAAGCATCCGACTCTTGATTTCAGCTCAGGTCATGATCTCATGGTTCGCAAGTTAAAGCCCCGCATTGGGCCCTGTGCTGACAGCATGGCGCCCGCTTGGGATTCTCTGTCTCTCTTCCTCTGTCCCTCCCCCACTTATGCGTCTACATGAGCTCTCTCTCTCTCTCTCTCTCTCTCTCTCTCTTCAAAATAACTAAACATGTAAAAATCAGAATTTAACTAATCATTTCGCATTTAGAATACTGAGAGTGATAATCACAGTAATAACCTATGGAGTGATCTGCCAAAGTCAGTACGGCGCTGATAAGGTGAACAGTCTTAAAACTGTGTCATGCTCTGCCCTTAACAAATCAGTCACAGACATTTGTACTGAGAAGTCACACGCGCGCGCTCACACACGAGGTGTCAGAAGGCAAACGGTGATAGTGGAGGCAGCAGATGGAAAGACCGCCTCACAAGCAGATGAGCACTTGCTTCGTACACAAGCGACGTAAGGGCTCCCCAAAACAGAAGAGAGTTCCACGACCTTAAGCCTGCAATCAGGAAATCTAACAACTATTCATTTTCAGGTTACCTGTGTGTACTATGCCCTGGAATTTAGCAGTATTGGTGTTGACTTTTTTTATATATTTCATTTGAGGGGAAGCCTCATAGTACCTATGGGATTCAGAACCTTCAACGGCTACCATCCAACCCTAGAAGCAGAAACAGCAATGGAATGGAGTTTGGAAGCGATGGAAATAAATTTGGCCATTCCGTCCTTCCTATCTCTTAAATATTTCATGATTTTTCGACCGATAACATAAACCCCGTGACCAAACTGCAGTAAGCGAACCAGTTTACTGGTCCAAGTGACCCAGTGGTGTGGTTGGTGTCATTATAGAAGAAACGTTAAATTCACTGCATAATTTCTGAGAAAATGGCTTTCCTCCTTAACTAAATAATGACTTACCCTTCACAGCACTTAATCATTTTAACATGCCAAATGCCTTATCTGGCAAAACAGAAATGTGCAATAAAGTTATGAAAATGTTCACAGTAAATGCCCAGGAGTGGGCAGGAGGAAGTCTGGGGGGGCATGTGGGAAATAAATGGTTAATGGCCAGCGTGCGTGCGCACACTCATGCTAGAGGACACAAAGAGGTTCCCAGCAGTTGTTAAATTCATTTAGGGAAACTCACTTTATTTCTCCAACAGAGCTCTCACCAGCTAATCTGTATTACAACCTGCGGGAGTCTTAATATTCTCAGCAGGATCAAGATTCAGGCCACACTGATTCAGCTATTTAATCTTGCCAGAGAACGGTGTTTGGCAGGAAAAGACCCCACAGCCCTGAGGGGGCGTCCCCGAGGTTCGTTGTCAGCACAGATTGGGCCAGGAACACCGAAGGTGAAAACCCAACAGCGCTAACCAATGTTTATCATTAGCTTCCCAGAGCTCCCTACTCACGCACGCCCGTACACACGACATACGTATGCATCACGTGTGTGCAGGACTCTTCTCAGGTACCTGTATATTTTTAAGATGCCAAATGGTTTTTCAATGTTTTGGACCGAGTCCTAAAAAGTTTGTAATTCGAAACCATCCCTACAGAGGGTGGGGGTACGAAAGAGATGAAGAAAAATGGTCACAGCTTTACATTCAAAACTTTTCAACTTCGTAAGTACTGAAAGCCAAGATGGAGAGAACATGGGTCTAAATTTTTAAGTGTGTGCAAACAGTCACATACGGATCTTCTCAGCCACTCTGACATTAATAAGCTGATCGAGGGGACGCCTGGGTGGCTCAGTCGGTTAAGCGTCCGACTTTGGCTCAGGTCATGATCTCATGGTCCGTGGGTTTGAGCCCTGCGTTGGGCTCTGTGCTGACAGTTCAGAGCCTGGAGCCTGTTTCGGATTCTGTGTCTCCCTCTCTTTCTGCCCCTCCCCTGCTCGCTCGCTCTCTCTCTCTCTCAAAAATAAACATTTAAAAAAATGCTTTAAAAAAATAAGCGGATTGATACTCTTCTATAAATGCTCATTGCTTTTTACGTTTTGTATGTATCTATGGCTTGATTAATTTTGAGTGATTTTTCCTAGACACCCCAACTGACAAGCGAACAGGGAATACAGAAAACAGACAGAGGGCGACAGGCAAACTTTAAGGCAAAATGGACGGCACCTACTGTACGAACAAATAATAGGAGGGGCGCCTAGGTGGCTCAGTCGGTTGAGCGTCCGACTTTGGCTCAGGTCATGATCTCACGGTTCGTGGGTTCAAGCCCCGCATCGGGCTCTGTGCTGACCGCTAGCTCAGAGCCTGGAGCCTCCTTCAGATTCTGTGTCTCTTTCTCTCTCTACCCCTCCCCTGTTCACGCTCTGTCTCTCTCTCAAAAATAAATGTTAAAACATTTTTTAAAAAAATAATAGGAATCACAATTCAAAAAAAAAAAAAAAAAGAAACCAAAAAGATCCAGTAAAATTCTTCAAAGACTACTTTCAGGTAATGTTGGCAAGATTTCAATTCCTTTACCTCCCACACGTGGCCAGTTGCCCCTCTGAGAACAGCACGGGGTTTCCCTCTATCGAGCGTTTATCATCCTGGGCAGCCATTGTCCTCTTGCCTGTCGGGGGGTGAACACCCAGCTCCACGGGGTCAGGGGTCAGATCTATTTTATTTCTCATTCTACCCCCCCGCCTCCTGGCAAAGTGCCTGGTGTACGGTAAACACTCAAAAATGCTTGTTAAGTCAGTAAAGTTCTCAAAAGCGATTTCTTTTGGAGATTTAGGTTTTTGGCCTTGTAGATACCAAAAATACGCATATTTGAAAATATGATACCAGTCTTTCGCCAATCTTGCCTCAGTCTGCATTTCGGTAATGGTGTATCTCCTCCACTCTAACGAGTAGACACTAGGTGCTCCTAACCTTATTGTATTCCTTCCTTCCTTCCTTCCTTCCTTCCTTCCTTCCTTCCTTCCTTCGCTCAACACCAACACCATCTCCTCCCTCATCCTCGCCTTACACCTATTAATTAGGACTCCCCTGTGGTGGTGGAACACCTTGGCCAGCCACTGCAGGCACCCTCGCAAGAGTATAAATGCATGCACAAAGTGCCTTCTCATCTTCTCCACCATCTATGGGGCCCGGTGAATGTGAGGTCCACAGCAAACGTTTAAAGAAGACACACAAGCAACATAACTGTGAAGGCAACTTCCCCTTGTCTTATTCATCATAGTTAAAGCACCGTATTCTGGAAGATTCCAACCTGAGCAAGAAATGCTGCTTGCCCTCAACATGCTCATCACAACTACACAACAAAAGCAAATATTTAAACCACTGTGTTTGGGAGAACTCAATTCTCGCTATGGAAAATAACAAGTGTTAAGAAGACCGGAGTGATTTTTTTAAAGGTTTTTTCCTTTAATTCTTTTTTCTACGTCCCCGCTCTATTTCATACTTTGCTCAACAGACAAACTCTGCCATTTTGATCGTTTGCAGAAGGCCGTGACACGAAAGCTTAATTCAAATGAATCAAAAGTTGACTTTGTTACAGTTAATAGAGCCACAAGAGGAAAACTCAATCGTAAAGAAGAGCAAACAAAAAAACAAGGGATCATCGCCTCTTGCTTCTCGTCCTTGGAACCAAGCCTAAGGACACCGCACAAAACAGCTCTGTTTGAACAGGCCCTTCAAACAGAAATGTAGACATATCCTTTTACAAACAGCATTGCATGCGATTCTGTACAAAAGACAGGCTACAGAGCAGGCATGATGACAGTGAAAGGAAAGGAAGCTATGGTAGAAAGTATGAGCAAAAAAATAAAGAAGAGCAATTTCCATGACATAATTCTTCTAGGAAAATGAAATGCAAACTAGAGAACATATCTGCATCTGCTTACAAAAAGGAAGACGTTCTTGCCTCTAACTTCCAACGGAGCAATTTCCCTTCATTGTATAAACTTGGCTTGGGTTACCAATGGCCTTTAATTAAATCTCTTTATAGTGTCTCCTTTGATTCGTGACCTCTTAATAAGTTAAGATGACATGCGACCATTACACTTATTAACTGGAAAAACAACAGGTTTCAAACCTACCTGCAGAAGCCCAGTGAAGTTATAATGATGTGGCATAATCATTAATGACGGTCGCATCTGGGGACTCCACAAATATATAGCCAGATCTTCTTTAACGTTCAGTATGTGCACACGGTAGGTATGTCCCAAAGGGTATAATAAAACCTAGAAGAAAATTCGGATACTTTGTAAGTGTTTAATCTGTACTGTGAGCTGGAAATTGCAATATTGTTTAAAAAGATAATCTTGGGGCGCCTGGGTGGCTCAGTCAGTTAAGCGTCCGACTTCGACTCAGGTCATGATCTCGTGGTCCGTGGGTTCGAGCCCCGCGTCGGGCTCTGTGCTGACAGCTCAGAGCCTGGAGCCTGCTTCCGATTCTGTGTCTCCCTCTCTCTGTGCCCCTCCCCCACTGACGCCCTGCCTCTTTCGGTCTCTCAAAAAATGAATAAACGTTAAAAAAAAATTTAAAAAAAACAAAACTCACATCTTGAAACCCTAAGCCCCAGTGTGACTATCTTTGGAGATGGGAATTTTAAGAAGGTAATTCAGGTTAAATGAGGTCAAAGGCTGGGGCCCTGATCCAATTCAACTGGTGTCCTTCCAAGAAGAGGAAGGGACACCAGGGACCTCTCTCTCTTATGCACGTACGTGGAGGAAAAGGCCATATGAGGACACAGTAAGAAAGTGTGCTCTCCTGGCCAAGACGAGAGTTGTCACCAGAAATCAATCCTGCTGGACCTCGATCTTGGACTTCCCACCTCGGGAACGGTGAGAAAATAAAGTTCTATAGTTGAAACCACGCAGCCTGTGGTATTTTCTTACAGCAGCCTGGGCACCCCAAATGGAAGCCCCATTTTATCAGGCATCTGGACACCAAAAAAAAAAAAAAAAAATTGCCTGACATTTTAAAACAGGGGCAGTCCTTAGATTTCTAATACAGTGAAATTCTTTTTTTTTTTAATTTTTAAAAAACATTTTAATGTTTATTTTTAAGAGAGAGAGTGTGTGAGCAGGGAAGGAGCAGAGAGAGAGGGAGGCACAGAATCCGAGGCAGGTTCCAGGCTCTGAGCTGTCCGTACAGAGATTCATGCGGGCCTCGACCTCATGAACTGCAAGATCATAACCTGAGCCAAAGTTGGCTGCTTTAACCGACTGAGCCACCCAGGAGCCCCTAATACAGTGAAATTCTTAAATGCCACATTAGAAAGCAAATGTTCCTGCTTCTCTGAAAGAATATTGCTATAAACTTTTGATAAAAACTTTAGAAATCACTGAGTATTTAAATAAAAATAGGAGAAAATGAAAAAAATTTGAAGCAGCACAAAACAAATGACAAATTCGAAGCAACTTTAAAAGCTAAGAACTCTCTGGGGGGCCCTGGGTGGAGGGCGTAGTTGGTTAGGCGTCTGACTCTTGATTTCAGCCCAGCTCATCATCTCACAGTTCCTGAGTTCGAGCCCCTTTGTCAGGCTCCGTGCTGACAGCTTGGGATTCACTCTCTCCCTCTCTCTCTCTCTCTCTCTCTCTGTTCTTCCCCTGCTTGCGCAAGTGTGCTCTCTCAAGATAAATAAATAAACTTAAAAAAATAAAAAAGGTATGAACTCTCTTGCAAAAAGAGGTTTCAAGAGAAAGAACTGCAAATGTGTCAAGATTTTAAATATCATCGCTCCATTCATGTACTCAACATACATTTACTGAGCACCTGCGATGTTGTCAAGCACTATTCTAGGCATTCGCAATTTTGTGTTGAAAGGACGTACTGCTTCCCTACCCTACGGTGGTGTGTATCCAAGGAAAGATTTTATTTGCTTAGACTGAGAGGTGAATGGTAAGGCGGACTCTTCTGAAAAAGAAAAAAAAAAAAAAAAAAACTTGAGGAAATAATACCCTTAAAAGAATTCAGTCATGGGACACCTGGGTGGCTCAGTTGGTTAAGTGTCTGATTTTGGCTCAGGTCATGATCCCACAGTTCGTGAGTTCAAGCCCCGCATTAGGCTCTGCGCTGACAGCATGAAGCCTGCTTCAGATTCTCTGTCTCCGTCTCTCTCTGCCCCTCCCTCAGGCGCGCTCTCTCTCTCTCAAAAATAAATAAGCATTAAAAAGAAAAAGAATTCAGTCATTTCCTGAGTAAGAATTTATTAGGCAACTTCATTGTGCTACAGAATGACAGAATAAAGGAATAAAGATCTGGGAGCTGTAAGGAAGAAAATTGATGTGCATCTACACAGACCTTCAACGAGATGCTCTGATTAAAATAGATCCAGAAATATTAGAACCCCTTGTAATAATCTCCATTGTATGACGAAATTCACACAAGACTGGGGAGATTCACTGCTCAGAGTATCAAAATAGGTGCGTTGATAGAGGCAGTCCTGGGTAGGCCATGCGGGAGCTGCCAGGCTTGGGCACAAGCCTTGAGCTTGAGAAGCCCTGAGAAGAAGATATGTTGGGCCGAGAAGTTAGTTCATCCACTCATCAAACGTTGCTCCGTGTGAGGCCCTGGGGTGACAGGAAAAGACGGCCTGAGTCTTCACAGAGTTCAGGTCAGGAAGAAGAGAACTCACCATGCAGTTCTAGAACGAGACTGCCAGGATGCCAAGAGAAAGGGGAAGGCCAGGGAAGAGGAGGCAGGCATAGGACGGATGTGGAAAGGGTGCAACGAACCTTCCAGAGGGAAGTGTGAAGTGCATAGGGCTGGCGGTTCAAAAGGGACCCCCAGGCTGGAGATCTCATCGGGCAATAAACCAGAGACCGTGTCATATTCCATGCTACAGTTTTCTCACTTCATCCCAAAGGCAGTAGGGAGCCACAGACAGATTTTAAGGTAGAAAGTGACATGATCAGATGTGCATTTTAGGAACTTGCAAGAAACCACGAAGAGAACCGCTCGGAAGGGAGAAGAGACGGTACTGTGGCAGGCAAGAGCGGTTCAGAGACTTATTCCCACAACCCAAGCCAGGGACGGGGAGGGCCAAGGATGTGACCAGAAAGGTCAAGCACAAAGTGCCACAATATGCAGTCTTAGAGATGCAAAAAATAAATTGAAAAAGACGTGGATGGTCTTCGTCTTCATGAAGCTAGAGAAGTAAAACACATAACCAGTGAAAACGCTCCTTCGAACCAACCGGAACGCGGTGTGTGAAGTGAATGGTAGAGCTAACGGGGCTGTCGAACGAGGCACTGTCGTGACTGGGGGAGGAGAAAGATCGCTGCGGCTGGGGTCTGAGTGCGGGTCCAGGATCATCTACGGACACTGTGAAATGGTGCCAAACGAGAGGAGTGACTCAGGCAAAAGCCCAGGACAGAATAAGTCAGTCAGCCCTCAGAGAAACGGAAGAAGAATGATGCCGGGCAGTGAAAGATAAGGGGGAAGAGGAATTCAGGAGCAGATCGCGGAGGGTCCGGGGAGTCAGACGGAAAGAGCTTTGGAGATTAGACTTTGTCCGCCGCACAGCGGAGCTCCCGGGCAGGTTTTTAGGGAATCATAATGAGGGTCTTGATGAAAGAGATATTTTAGAAGGACTCATCTGGTGACAGTGTTTAAGACACCATGGAAAAGCTGCAGAAGGAGCCTGGAAGGAGGGAAGGCCAATCAGGAGGTCCTGCAATCACTCAGGCAGGGTAAGGCCCTGAACACAGGGGAAGAGAAGAGAAAAGAACGCGGGAGAGGAATTTCGCTAAAGAAGGATCTTCAGAAACTGTTGGCGGGATCGTTAATCTCTGTTTCCAAAAAAAAAAAAAAAAAAGTCATACGTGTTAATTCTTTGACTCTGGGGGCCCTCCCCCACCTCCCCTTTAGACAACGCCACTTTACAGCCACAACCCTTGGACTCGCCATGCACAAGTAATTACTGGTCTGGGATGTATTTGTTTCTTTAAGTGGCTGTGGCTAAAAACCGGAGGATAAAAAGAAGAGATCAACCTTTGAAGTCCTGCCCTAGGTGGAAAAATAAAGCAAAACCAGGTGTAAGGGAAACCGCGGATTTGGACACGAGCGACGACCGAGAGGTGATTTTCCGTACGTTTTTCTCATGAAAGTCTAAGCGTTCCTTATAGAAACGCTTTCCCTGAGGAGAGGCTGTTCAGAGGATCTAATTAGAGCGGGTACGTCAAAGTGTTTCGAAACAAATAAAGCGCACGCGTACGTGTGTTCGGTATTAGAAGGAAAAGGCGTGCTAACGCCCTATCACCTTCTTTGACATATCTGATCTTTGCTTTCAGGATAATTCCCAACTCTTACTCGGGAAGACACGGGAATTACTAGTTGAGAGAAGTTGGAGGTAAGGTACAGTCCATTACAGCGACTATAAATTCACTCTGTGAAAACACTAGCCTTTGAGGGCCTAAATCTAAGCCACTGACCCAATAACGAGCTCTGTTCTTTCATCTACGTTAATCAACCCGGTTATGAGTTATATCAAAAACACCATACGATTCTCCTCTCCAACTACTTCGCGTATTAGACTTTACCACTCAAAACCAGAAGCCCTCATATAAATGTTTCATGGCATATAAAACCGTTACACGCTTCTTGTGTAAGGAACAAAATTAACAAATACTCTCTGTCAACACTGAATGTCTAATTTGTACCTTCCTCGCCTCTAAAACAATGTTTGTATGCTTGCCGAATGTAAAAAGAAGGAGAAATCCTTCTGTATCCGTTGTTCAGGTTCATATAAGACCTAATTGCCTCTTACACTGTAATTTTGCCACCAGTTTACAATTAGCATGCATTTCTCATGCATGAGTTGACCCAATTACATAACAAATTTTGCCTGTGGGGATTTCTCTTGACTGCTTGTCTCCTGTCCACCATACAACTCAATTTCACACCGTCAGCAGCCTGAACATGGCCACAGTCAGTCTCTGTCAAAATGATTTATTTAAATTACAAACAGAGACCAGATCCCTAGATAATCATCCCCTACCCTCGTGCTCACCCTTACACTCAACCTAACTTTGAATCAAATATTTTAATAGTCCATAGACACTGCTATTCAATTATTAGGCCGTGTGTACCTCCAATAATCTAATATTTTTGAACCTAACTCGCAAAATCTCAGGGAACTAAATCATCAGTATCTGTGTGAGCTGATTAATGGGCACATAATTTATTTTGCATTCTGAGAAGTCAATGAAAAATGAGGTGGCCGTATCCAGAAAGCTAAAAATAATTACATTTCAATGTCAAATTCCAGAGAGACTCTTTTTTTCTACAATGTTTTTTCAAAAGGCTTCAATCTCAGCTTTTCTTGGGAAGCAAGTGGACATTTTATGAATGGGTACGCTAAATTGAAAACGGGAGTAAAAAAGGAGATATTTGGGCAACAGGAAAGATAACCAAAATGGTAGATACTGACAGGGGAAGGGAAAGAATATAGAGCAGGTGAAAATATTATTGTCTGAGTTGTCTGTGGGCCAGTGATCCAAGGGAAGGGTGTTTTAAAGATTCCCACTGAAGCCAACAGACGCAGGCACACTGCATGCATACACACACACTACACACACACACACACAAACTATTTCCTCTGTGGGTCAAGGACAGACACGAATCTTGAAAATCACATAATGGTATACTTACCAGTCAGTCTGTAAAATACAGGATTCTATCCCTCTGGTTTTGTGGGGTTTTTTTTTTTCTTTCCCCTCCATATATTTCTCCATTACCTAAAATAAATTAGAAAATAAACATCTAGATTTTATCTACAGCACAAAGATTGTAAAAGTCTCTGGGGGTTGGACTTTACCATTTTATTTCACAATTTATCTATAGACTGTCTCAGCTAATTAAAAGCGCAGCTCAAATGAGTGTGTCAACAGGCAGAATGAAACACATCAATAATCATCTCCAGGCCGGATCTGGTCCCTTCGATGTCGGCAATGATTCTCTGCCTTGCAACCCGGCTGCAGTTACCCTGAATGCACTGCTTATCAACCTGAAGGTGGTAACCACCTGAATTAGAAGCCGCCTTTCTGATTACCCACACGAGCTACAGCTCTGAGGACAATGGGAAAAAAAGGTTTTTGAAAACATCCAAAAGCACAGTATTCTTCAATACAAGTCTGTACGTTGTCTTTTAAGAACATTTCCCTAAAATATCAAGAAGTAAAGAAAATGTGGAGGTATACTAGGTCATGTCTCCCCTTTCTGAATTTCTGCCCTAGACTTTGGCAGGGCGTGGGAGGACACAGGCATTTTTTGGAACTTTCTGGAATTTTGTTGTTGTTGTTGTTGTTATCTCAGAAACCATTCTGTTTCTTTCCAACCATTCAGTAAATTCTGAAACCCGGCCTCTTTTCTTATTCTTTCTGCCACTATACTAAGTGAGTAATATAAGAGAGGAATTTCAAATTGCAGCATTTAATAAATCTCCCAGATTCAATATGCTGTCATTACAGACCCCAAAAAAAGAAGTCAAGGCTAAACCCACGCTCGCCCCTTTCATTACACACAATTTCAAATTTATGGGTTGTGTTCTAGCCCACATCTCAGTAACAGATGCAGACTGAGTGGGTATTTGCAAATGATTTCAAATCCTGCACAAACGAATGAGAGTGGCTGAGAGAATTCCATAACACCAATACAGACACAAGCAATCAAAAATACCCATTCATCCACAACACATTACCCAAAACACCTAGGAGGTGTCATTAAATTCAGTTTTATGTCTTTCTACTTTCTTTAGATCAAAAGGGATTAAAGGCAGCTTAGAAAGATCCATATAATATTCAAAGATAAAAATAAGTAAAACAAGTAAGTAAAAGTAAACACAAATAAGGAAAATGAAGCAAAAGGAAAAATAAAGACTGCAAAGACCCTGACTTAATAACCCATCTACATCAGCCTGTATTAAACTTGAGCTTGAGTGTCATATGCCTTATAATTTTCAGAATCAATCTGCTCATCCCAGCACCCCCAGCAGGAAAATTCTGGTACAGACCAGTCTGGACATTTTCCCACCCCCTTCCCTCTCCAAACAGACATGGTCCAGGGCCACTGGCAAAAATACCTGTCTGGATTTGGCCCACGTTTCAGTATTTGGGTTTATCTAAAATAATGTGGAAAATTGGGCTAACCAAAGTACCACCTTTCAGATTAACCCATGTTTCTTAGAGAGAGAAAAAAAAAAGATCTTTGAGAAATATGGAAAACCCTGTGAGGTCACGGAAAAAGTTCATGAAGTTGCAGACAGGTTAATGAATAAAAAATTCACTAGACCTCAGAATACTTAACAGTTTCCTTTCTCCAGGAGTAAATCCCTAATGGTAATATATGAAGATCTGTATTCTTTATTGCTATTCAAACATTACTATGCCTCATCATGGCTAAAAGAATTAGAACTCCTTGAAAGACTACTAGAGGGGCTAACAAAAGACAACTGCAAAAAAAATAAACAATTTAGGTGTTGTCTACATTATATGTTTTTATAAATCAGTATTGTCTAAATCATAGGCTTAATCCAAATGATATTTGTATATACTGCTATGTACAGGATACATACAGATTCATACGTACCTGTGTTATACGGGGTTTTTGCGTAATTAAGAATGGATCTGCAAACAGCTTCAGGTATTGAATAAAATGTATATTCCTGCTAATGATAAAGGTTGGTGAAATAATCAGTTCTTTTCTTATTAAAATATAAATATTGACTTAATTTGAATATAAATTAAAGGGCTTACCTTTGAATTGACTGCAATCCTTATGTTAGCTGTCCCAAGGATGTCTTAAAGTAGAAATGTTTAGTTCTTTTTGAAATAAATTTCTGTGGTAGTTTGTGATTTATGATATAACTTTGTTCTGTGTGGTACTATTTTTGGTTTGTTTTTTTTTCCTCAAGTTCCCCAAAAATAACTCAAAGAAAGAAACGTTACTCTGTGTAACTGTCAGTGGTGTATCTCTAACTCACGTTTTGAAAAACAAAAATCACTTTTTAATTTAAAGAAAGAATGAAGAGGAAAAAAAGGATGAGAGCAGTCATGCAGAACCAGTGGGTTGTAGGGACGGGGGCGGGGGAAAAACGAGGGGACAGAAAATGTGAATCCTTAAAATGCAACCCTTTCTCTTCAAAGAAAAAAAGTCCTTACAAAAATAAAATGTCCATTGAAAGAGCAAACAATGAATAAACCTTACGGAATATGGCAAAACACAGCGTTTCCTTCACCTCCTCTCACTCCCTCAAGTTTTTTAAACATCCCAGCATTCCGTTTCTTAGCTTTTCACAACTAAAATTCTCTCTCAAATTTTATACTACAGTTCTATCTCCAAATTGTCATGTATAATGATGACAGCCAAATAAATATCGGTGAGCTTACACCATCTGCTAATTAAACATTTCCTGGAAATTAAGGCTCCATCATTTATAACCTATAGGTACCCAAAGTTCAGTGGAAGTAATACACAAGATGTACTTCTCATGAAACACGCGTGGATCTTGCGGATTTGTGCATAGTCTTGTATCATGTACACAGCTGTCGATTTTCACGCATATGTCCTCTTGGATACCTAACACTGAACTGATTTCTTTTCCAGAAAAAAAAATACATTTTGACAAACTTCATATAAAACTTTGGAAGAAACGTAATTACAGGTGTGAATTATGAAAACGAAGACGAGCTATTTATCCGCCTTTAAGTAGTACGGAATTAACACTTTTTGGTTCCTACTGTGCTGGGAACTGGTGCTCTTCTCAATTTTCTTGGTCAAGAAAAATCTATTACTTAGTAAGACACAGCTTTCAAATCCACAGCAATGTCACACGTAAATGTCTGCTTCAGAAATTAGAGGGAATACATCATTTCCACAAATATCTCGTTTAAAGTGTGAAAGCTTACGTACACACGATTAGCAAAAGAAGACCGCTCAAGATACTTAGCCTTATATGTAACTTTTTTGGATGATTATCCACAGCAGAAACAAAGACTGTCAGGTTGATAAATTTACCTACAAAAGTCCTATTTTGGAAAAAAACGCCAAAACTGAGAACCATTAAAAATGGAATAAGACGTGAAATTATAACAAGTCTTTTAATAGCAATGACTATATTTCTAAACACAATTTCCTTCATTAAATCGATTTATTTAGTAAACGTATTTCATAGGTCACTTTAATGAAATAAGTTAAATATGCATTCAGATATATAGTCGTTGCGATTAGGCTCCGTTGATGAAATCAAACGGAAGGAGTTCACCAGTTGAACCTGGCTTATTTTAGGAGCACGTTGAGAGCGGCTTCACACGGCAGCAGCAAGAACCCTCCCAAGTCCCAACCTCATTTTCTTGTCCAGACACACGAGTCAGGCCAATCGAGTCACTGAACAGTCACCTACGTTACTGATTTGCTCCTGAGTCCTCTTCAGCCTCTGTAGTTCGGGAGTGTCCGTAACGATGCTGAAGCCCCTCCCTTTGCTTTCTTCAAAATCTCTTTTGTACTTGACCTAATAGAAGGGAGGAGAATGAAAGAATGAAAGGTCAAGAAAAGTCAACAGAGGAACCACACATCTCACTCAGGAAAGGCCAGGGCCCAAGCAGCCGCTAAAATCGGAAGCAATGTCTCCAGACAGCGGCTGGCGGAGGGAGAGGCCGCAGAGCGTGGCCCAAGTGCCTGGTTTGTATCCCAGCAATTCCATTGACTGCGTGACCCCAGGCAAGTCACTTGACCACTCTGAGCTTCCGGTGGTCTCATCTGTCAAATGCCATCAACAGCAACAATATTTAGATAATGCCATTTAATAAGTCATAAGGGCGCTCCTGGGTGACTCAGTCAGTTAAGTGTCTGACTTTGGCTCAGGTCATGATCTCACGGTTTATGAGTTCGAGCCCCGCATCGGGCTCTGTGCCGACAGCTCAGAGCCTGGAGCCTGCTTCTGTGTCTCCCTCTCCCTCTCTTCCTTTCCCCACTCATGCGCGCTCTCCCTCTCTCTCAAAAATAAACATTAAAAAAATTTAACATATTTTCAAACATAAATGAAAACATTTAGTAAGCCATAAGGATGGGATCGAATGAAGACCCACACCTCACCGTGAACAAGTAAGCAAGCGTTCCATACTAGTTATTAGTATCGCCATCGATACTTGTACCACTGCTCAAAAAAATGTGGGAAAAGACAGCTAGATGTCCTCCCGGGCCCATCTTGTCAGTGACAAAGCATCATTTTGAGCCTGCACTGCACGATGGAGGAAGAAGACATACAAAATTACCGACCCCTAGCCCCGTCTTTACGAAACATTTTCATTCTATTTTGTAAGGCAGAGCGTATGGATATGATTACCCAACACTATATTGCCAAATGTCAAGTATATAAATGCTTATGGAAATATATATAAAGCAGGCCACACCTAGAGATTAAAAGGCTTCAAGCACACGTCCCTGGCATACTCTGTGCTGAGGTCCCTACGATTTTTTTCAGTATTTAAATACACTTCTTTCCTAATTACAACCCAGCGAAGCTGAATTTTACAGTTTCCTCGAGGGACTGCAATAGCTAATGCTTAATCTCACTCGAGCCCCATCTCCTATTAGTAGCATAATGACAACAACTGTCACACCGGTTAAATATTCTGCTTGCTAATGACCAAAACGGTTCTACCACTTTATTCCTATTTCTCTAAAATCGAAATATCAAGTCATATGGAAACACCTTTTTGATGGCTCATATAATCCCCATTTTACATTCATAATCATTGGGCTCAAATTAACACCTAAATTAATAGCTAACGTTGAGGGTGGCTAATAAAAACAGGATTCTGTAAGTGCAACTTTCTGTAAACGTTTGAAAAGTTCACGTAGTTGAGTATGGACTGACTGTTTTTGTTGAGTCATGTCTGTGTTTAAACACTCATATCTCAGGGATCATTGTCCTTGAGGCTACTAAAAAGTTTCCTTTTCCTAGAAAAGCTTGAAAAGGAAAAAAAAAAAAAAGAAATTCCCAGATGGCAACAAATAGAAAGATCTAGACACTCTCATCACTTATATATAGCTTAAGACTATCCAACTTTCTCTCCGTATTTTCATCTAAATCTATAAAAGTACTAAAACCCTTATTCTTACTATTTCCATAAATAAAAGGTCAAATAAACCGTGTTGTTCTTCTTTCACAGAAAATGCTGACTGGGATTAGCCTTCTAACCCTCAAACCCCAAGCACGTGAGAAGATACAACACTCCCGCACATTCTCGGTGTTGTGTGTCTAACTACGCAGGGAAGCCCTCCAGCTTTGCTTGAAGGAAGCACAGGGCACAGAATCATAAAATAATAAAAGTAGGAAAGATGACAAGGTTGTAACAACGACAGGCATGAAGAAGGGAGAAGAAAAATTCAATAAGCCAAGTCTGACATCCCCGACACCAGTTTCAGGGAAGGCACGTATTCTTTTGGGGATTAGTCTAAGGGTTTTGTTTAACGGCGATTTCCAAAGAAAGAAACTGGAAAGAAAACCCATTAAATTCCAGAGTCATAGGTTTTGAGTTGATCACAATTTAACAGTCCTTCCCACATCCACAAGTCACACAAGCGTCACCTGACTTGGGCTTGTCTCATTGAGGGACTGGCTTTGCAAAGCATACAGTCATCTCCATCCCTGGTCTGCAGAGTGTTAGAAGCTGTTCAATCCTTTTTAACGGTATGATCCACAACCAAGCCTCACATACTCTCAGTCCCAACTCAAGCGCCGCCCACCCAGGACACCTTTACCGCACACAGGGAGCCCGGGAGCCACCACGGTCACCTCCTCTCTTGTCTCTCGCCCATGTACATCCCCTCTCTCAAGAGGATTCTTCTCTCCAATCTTGCGTGTCCCCTTTGCCCTCACAACATGACCCCATCCTCCCAATGAGAACGCTGCACCCTTGAGCCCAGAACTTGACCCACACTGCGCCTGTGAGCCCCAGATCTGGGAAAGGGGCGCTTTCTCCATGGTGTGGCTAGTTCAGTAGACTGTAAAACTGAAGCAGCCGATCATCACCGGGCCACCCCCCCTCCCCCGTAATGACACAGCCAACACAGAGGCAGGCAGCGCAAGAGACCTAGAGGAAGCCTTGATCAGCCACCAGGTTTATCAGCTAAGTGAGCTGATCTGTCTCTCCCTTTAAAACCAAAAGGATTCTGATGAGCACAATCTACTCTCACGATGCCTGAAACGGTTACACACGTACAACAAGGTTCCCGGTAAATGTGAACATGTGACTGTCTCCTCTCTAACCTCTATCCTCTGGTTCTTCCTATTTGTGATACCAGATTCCATTGTTTGCAAAAACAGTGGGTTCTATCTTGGAAAAGCGTGCCTGGAACCCTCATCCGATCCCTGCACTTGCCAGCCACCTCGCACGTCTTCCAGCTTCTCTGAGTCAGTCTCCCCATCTCTAATTAGAGATTCTAGTAATCTCTTAACTAACAGATCTGTAGACACTGAATGAGATAGAACACAGGAAAGAACTCTAGGAAGAATAAGGTGCTATGCAAATTCCCAGCACTGCCATCATTATATTGGTTTTGCATGACGTGAAAGGATGATACAATATGTGTCATGAAACATTAAAAAGAACAGTTGAGGGGTGCCTGGGGGGCTCAGTTGGTTAAGCGTCCGACTTTGGCTCGGGTTATGATCTCGAGGTTCAAATCGGGCTCTGTGCTGACGGCTAGCTCAGAGCCTGGAGCCTGTTTCAGATTCTGTGTCTCCCTCTCTCTCTGCCCCTCCCTTGTTCGCACTCTGTCTCTCTCTGTCTCAAAAATAAACATTAAAAAAAAATTTTTTTTAATAAAATAAAATGAACAGTTGTACAAGAATAAGCTAATGAACAACATATATTAAGAGTTAGCTATTGGTCTACAGTTACAAATTTTACTCAAGTCCTTCTAGAACAGAAACTGATGTGTTGGTTGGATCTGAGCCAACGATCAGACCCCTACCTAGCACCTTAGCTATGTCATCTGGTGATCACACAGGTGGAGATGAATTTCAAACCCCACTTGTGCAGGTGCTGGGCGACAATCTGTCTTTGCCGAGCGTCAACACCACACGCTGTGCGAATCTTGTAAGAACTGTGTGGAAGAGTATTCTTGTAAGACCACTGGGAGTTCCCTGTCACTGACAGAATGTTCCCTCTTCCTCCCTACCCTGAGCCCATGGGAAGCGTAATCCATTTATTCATCAAAGCTCAGTGCCAGTGATGCTCCTCTGTGAGCTGGACTGGCCTCCTCCCAGTCTGGGGCCCCACGGCTTTACACCTGCCTATTAGAGCAGTTCTCACCCTGAACTACACTTAAGACGGGGCCATAGTGCCCCGCTCTAGAACACAGAACACAGTGACAAAGGCAAAGTCTCATGGATCCTTCTAAGCCCAGAAACGAGCACAGCCCCGAGCGCATGGGAGCTGATTAAGCGTACGGAGAAGAAGGAACGGGAGAAGAGGAAGAGGAAGAAGGGGGGTGAACCCAGAGGGGCCCGGCTCCAGAGGTGAGAGAGGAACCACACATTCAGGGACTGGGACATAGTTCCATTTGGCAGGAGCATCTGGTGGGGGGAGAGGTGTGCTGTGGGCGGGGGAAGGCCAGGAGATTAAGAAACACAGATCGAGGTCAGAGTGGGGAAGAAATTGCTGGCTGTACCGATTTACCATAGCCCGTCTGGGCTTCTACAACAAAAATGCCATAGACTGGATTCCAAACAACAGGACTCTATTTCTCCTGGTTCTGGCGGCAGGTAGGTCCAAGGTCAAGGCGCAGGCAGAGTCAGTACCTGTCCAGAGCCCGCTTCCTGGTTCACAGAGGACTGTCTTCTCACTGTGTCCTCACACGGCAGCGGGGGTGGGGAAGCTCTCTAGGGTCTCTCCGATAAGAGACCTCATGGTCTCGTCACCTCCCGAACGCCTCACCTCCAAATGCCATCACACTGGGGTTTAGGTTTCAACACGTGGGTTCGGAGCAACACAAACATGGAGTGCTCTTCTATATTCACTTTCTCAACATTAACTCAGGCATTCATGGAGCCTCACAGAAGCGGCCCTTAGAAACTCCTGCTCCTTCCCTAGTAAAAATGCCTGTTCTTCCCTTATACTTCAGCGCTGGGTATCAAGCCATCATCTCTGATCTCTCGTCTACTCACCTGTTAAGAAGTACTTCACAAGGATTCCGGAAATAACGATGGCACTATATCCCGGGAATGTCACGCTTTGGAATCTCCTCAAATGTTCACCTATCCGCTCCTTTACTCATCCAACAGATATTTCATGAGCACCTACTAGGAGCCAAGTACCGGTCCAGGCGCGGGAACAATCCAGCAAAGACAACAGTCCCGATCTCTGCCCTCAGGGAGCTTACATTACAGTGGGTGGGACAGAAAAGACACAAGATGTAAGTCCGTCAAATGAATGGTATGCTGGTGGTAAGGGCTAAGAGAAGAACAAAGCCAGAAGATGAGAGAAGGGTCGGGAACGCTGCCCTGTGGGATAAGGTGGTCAGAGAAGGCCCCCAGGGAGAAGGCGGCATCTCATAGGACCTGGAGGGGGTGAGGGCTGTGGGGGCGGGGACAGGCTGCACTTCCGGTTTGACAGGCACTTTCTGGCCTCTGTGCTGACCCACTGGGGGTGAGCAGGAGAGAAGCAGGAGACCAGTTAGGCAGCAGGCAGTTTTGTTCCTCCTACTCCAGCTGTCCACTACTCGAGAACCGTCCCAGGAGCAGAGAAGACAGAAAGAATCCCTGCGCCCAGCCTCAGACTCCGGCCTCCCCAGAAGGCCCAGCCGAGGAGCCCTGTCCCCACACAGGAGGCGGGAGGGCAGAATTAAGATGCGCCGTGAGTTCAGAAAAAGAACGTGCTACACCTGGAAAGTAATGCAGTTTTAGTTTCCTCTTAGATTTATTTCTTCATGACTCAACAAAGGCACTTTGAAGATGTATTCTTTTTTTTTTTTTTACTGTTTATTTATTTTGAGAGAGAGACACACACACTGGGAGGGGGGTGCGCACAGAGAGAAGGAGACGCAGAATCTGAAGCAGGCTCCAGGCTCTGAGCTGTCAGCATGGAGCCCGACGCGGGGCTCGAACCCACAAACCGCAAGATCACAACCTGAGCCGAAGTCGGACGCTCAACCGACTGAGCCCCCCAGGCGCCCCCTGAAGATGCATTACCTTAAAGTCAAAGGTAAGAAATATCCACAATAGGCAATTTGATTTGACATATGTTTCTTCAGAAGAAACTTAAAAATGTATTTCAAGGGGTGCCCGGGTGGCTCAGTTTGTTAAGCATCTGACTCAAGACCTCAAGGTTTGTGGGATGGAGCCCCGGGTCAGGCTCTGCGCTGACAGTAGGGACCCTGCTTGGGATGGATTCATTCTCTCTCTCTCTCTCTCTCTCTCTCTGCCCCTCCCCCTTCTCAAAAATAAATAAACTTTAAAAAATGTATTTCAAATACTGAATGCTAATAATATTGACATGCTATGTTACATGTATGTGCGCGCACACACACACACACACACGTTAATCTTCTGTACTACAGATGGTAACCAAGGGCAGCCAGAGTCTGGTAAACTGTCGGACAACGAACTCAAAGGAGAGTACGTGAGAGGTGGTAGTGAACTCAAGGATGAGCACATCCCACATCCCAGGTCCCCGCCGCCCCCCCCCAGCCGCTCTCATCTCCACAGAAACCCTTGCCCGGGAGCATTTAGGGACCCAGACCAGCATGCTCATAATAACACTGTATTATCAAAAACATTGGAAACAACCTACATATCTATGCACAGGTGAATGAATAAATTATATTCATATAATTAAAATTATAATTTATATAATCTCAATTATATTCATATAATATAATATTAGCCAGGAGTGAAAATAAATGAACTATAGCTACATGGATCTGTATGCATGAACCTCAGAAACATTTTGTTGAAGGGAAAGGAGAGGAACACATACCTATGTGGTAAATAAAGGGGGGAAAGGGACTTGCTAAGGGCACCACCCAGAGTTGTTGTGAGATCTGCTCGTGGAAGGATGCGAGGAGAGCTCCTCTGGGCCTGATGGTCACGTGCTCAAGTTGGAAGGTAGATTCACATGCGATCCCTTGGTTATCGTGCCGGAAAACTTACCTGGATACTCCGTGCATTCTTTTGCACTGGTCAAATATTTTACTATAAAACATTTTCTAAGAGAGCAGGGACAGAGTTTTAAAACCCCAGATGGGGAAGCTGAGGGGCCCAAACTTGGGTTTTCCATCAATGGCGAGTGACCTGGCCAGTGCGCATCCATATGCAGAAAGCGAAGTTAGCCGCTCGTTTCTTCATCTTAATGAAGCTGCTTCACTATACTGGCCAAGAGAGAGTTGAAGGAAAAAGGCAGGAAAAACAGAAATCGAAAGAGGGAGAAAGGGATTGCAATCATGGATTAATGAGGAATACGAGCAGGATAAGGGCGTACTGGGCCTATCACAATAGACCAGACGGCTAAGAAGAATCCAGGGGCGAAGGGTAAGCAAAAAGAGAACATTTATTTAGCCCTAAAGCAGCTTACCTTGTCAGAATACATTTAACAGAAGCCTAAAATCTAAAGGCATTTATCCTGATCTTTATTTCACACATTTAAAAGTGTCTGTCCATCTGATACAGCGAAATCAATGACCAATTTTATTGCTTTTTATGACATGATGGATATTTTTCATTTCTTCAAGGGGGGATTGCGAGAGAGGCAAGATTTTAACGTGACATGCAAAATTCCTAGTTTGATCTGCTAAATTTAGCACTCAATTACGTACTACCGTGTATAGGTTCCATAGATTGTAAAGTACTACGGAACGTGGCCGTATGCTGCTTTCTCACGCAGTGCGTTTTGCTTGGTGCTAAGCATATATTCAAAGCTCAATAACTATTTCATGATTGATTACTATCTAGTTCTGTATTTTTAACATCTAAAATCCAAAAAATTGGCTAATCTCACAATGCTAGATGGGAATTAACGACAAAGGAAAATCTGACGAAGGGCTTTTTTTAAAGATGAAGTTAATTTTAACAAACGTAAAGTCAAATAAGCTCAAAAGAGAATTTTTTAAATAAACTAATCTCATAATTTGTACATTTGTGGTTAATTAAATAAAATTAAATTTTTAATTACCTTTTCAAACGTGATTAAAAAGCATTAAAATAATTTTCATAGATTTCTAAGCCTCAAATTAGCCTTCCACTATATTCACAGAGGTACTTACTGACATTTACAGATCTGTCAGTATTTTATGTGTATTCACAATCCAGCTTCACCAGATTTGGAGTTCCTTCACTTAAGACACAATGAAATCTAAATTTTATTCTAAACAAATACTCGGAATATAAAGCACATCTTAATTAACTTCTCGATAAGCTAACGTAGTTAAAAATATGGGGCGTCTGGGTGGCTCAGTCTGGTAAGCGTCCAACTTTGGCTCAGGTCGTGATCTCACCGTTTGTGGGTTTGAGCCCTACGTTGGGCTCTGTGGTGACAGCTCAGAGCCTCGAGCCTGCTTCGGATTCTGTCCGCCTCTCTGTCTGCCCCTCCCCCTCTCATGCACTCTCCCTCTCTCTCAAAAATTTAAAGAAAGAAAAAAAGTTTAAAAAAATTAGAAACAATAAGCCCTCCAACCCTACAGTGTAGCTAATGGATTAACAGCTCAGGATTTTGACAAACTCATCTTAAACCCTGGTTCCACCTCTTAATAGCTGTGTGACCTTAAGCTGATTACTTAATCTCTCTGAGCCTCAGTGCCCTCGTGTACAAAACAAGCCTAACAGTAATATGGTATCAACAGCACCTTTGTGAGAATTAATGCGATGAGGATAATATAACCTGACATCTGTGAACTCTCAGGGTCCCAGGCATTGTACCGAGGGCTTCCCGTATCATGTGAGCAGATCAGGACGGGAAAGTTAAGCCATGACACGTGCGGAAATCAGCACTCGATTTGCACAGGCATGTGCTGACGTACTCGGAGTAGTAGCCGAGCAGCTAGAGAACGCATCTCAGCACAGGGGCCAGGCTCCGTGCCCCTTGCACGTGGGAGCCCCTTCCGTCTTTGGGGGATCGAAACAGGATATAAATAAACAATCAAAATGTGCTTTACCTATATCATCGTCCGATAAATGCGAGCAGGTACACGTTTGAATGCCCATTCTCATCGATGAAGAGAGGAAATGTGAGATGACAGAGCCCATAGGAGACCCCAGTCTCTCTCCGGCACCTCCCCAGACATTACCCTTCGATTCATCCGACAATGAGAAAACGCCAAGTGACAAACATCAAACTGAGCGCACATAAGATATAAAAATGTCCTGTAAATGAGCAGAGCAGAGAGGAAAGTGCAGCCAACTGAATATTTCTTCCAGAAGATTCGTCTAACAAAATTTTAGCGAATTGCTTATCTGCAACGGAACTCACGGTGCCATAAAAGGGACAGAAATTAATACACTTTTCATTCAAAATGTGTCTTGGGGGATCTCCTGTGAAAGAGACAATTGTATAAATTTTCTATTAGTAAGGATCACGCGGCGGGGGGAGGGGGGAGAATGCCGTCACCCAAACTGTAGGATTGGTGGAAATATTGACTCAAACCAGAAAATTGCATCCACATAAATGAAGAAAATTGGACCCTAAAATATATACACATAATGCATATTTTCACCAGGAATTTTACAGGAGGAAAATGTAACTGATCCACCAAATTCTGCCTATGAGTTATAGGTTATTCTGCGGAATAAATTATGTATTTGGTGATGATTAACCTTTTCAGGAAAATAAAGTATCATCCAATTAGCTATTCAGGTACTAAAGGAACAAAAAACAATTAATATTCTAATACCTGATGCACTACTGAAGAATGACTGACTCAGAGAGCCTCACTATCGCTGATTTATGTTGCCATGTTACTTTTTAAATAACATTTAATAATTCAGACAATTGCTGAATTTTGATTTCTGGACACGTGTTCTCTAAACTCTTAATCCTTTAGAGAGAGCCAGCCTCATCACATTACATGATTATGATTTTTAAATATAAAGAGCCTAATTCACACACAGATTAGACTCTTACTGAAATTATTTTGAACCAGAAGATATCACGCAAGGTTAAATTAAGGAAAGGACCGTCAGCTACAAGAAGGAACAGTCCTGCGTGCATACTTTGAATTAGAAAGTATGGGTACTGGGTACTTCCCAGGTAGGAAAAAAAAAAAAGCCAATCAGGAAATCAGTAATTCAGAAAAGAAAGCTACATCCAAACTACAGTGAAGAAAAGAAACAAGGGAAAAATCAAGACTCAAGCAAATGCAAACAGCTGAACAAACAGAGAACAGTCATGAAAGTGAAAATAACCTGTCCTTAATCTCAAAGAGTCACAGCTGAGGGAAGTGACAGCTGATTCCTCCCTTTTCTTACATATGCCTGCTCCCTAACAGATTGATAATGTCATTAAAATTGGTCCTAACGACACTCCTACACCTGCAATGGCATTATCCTTCGGGCAACACCGACTGCTTTCCTGTAAGAAAACATGCTTCTTCCACTTCTACAAAACTGAAAAACAGGAAAATAAAAACTGTAACAGAGCAAACACAAACAAACGAAAAGAATGCAGAGGAAGAATAAATCTAAATGCATTATACTTAATGGGCACACAAATGACATTGAGAATAGCTTCTGTGATACCTTTCGCCAGCCAGAAAAAACCATGGATCGCGGCAAGATATTTTAATAAAAAAAAAATTACAAGATTAAATTCTTAGTACAGAATTTTATTTAAAACATAAATTGCCTAGAAATTTTGACAAATTATTAACATTATCTATGCTAGAGCCAGAAACTTAGTAGTAATTCAGGTCTTTCATAGGGAAGAAATGATTAGAAATAAATGCATGCGCAGTGTTGAAGAATGAAGTGAAGAATTATGGTTTCTTAGGCTTCTCGGTTAAGAGTGAGAGTTTCACATTGATTACAGGTGTCATTTTGAGAAATGCTGTTTGCTTGCCTCTCTGCTTTGCAACAGAAGCTATGACTTATTAAAGAGCTACAATCGGGGCGCCTGGGTGGCTCAGTCGGTTGAGCGTCCCGACTTCCGTTCAGGTCACGATCTCACCGTTCATGGGTTTTAGCCCCACACAGGGCTCTGTGCTGACAGCTCAGAGCCTGGAGCCTGCTTCAGATTGTGTCTCCCTCGCTCTTTGCTCCTCTCTCCCTCTCTCTCTCTCAGAAGTAAACATTAAAAAAATAAAAAATAAATAAAAAGCTACAAGGTATGAGACATCATACTATCCATTTGACAGACTCTCTCGCTTAATCTTCAAAATCACTCTGCAAAAGGGATATCTAGTTCCCCATTTTTTACATATAAGAAATGTAGTGGAAGCCCACTGTGTGTCCCCCTCAAACCTCCTTCCTTCTAGTAAGGGTCTTGCATCTCACTCCATCCATTTATGTCTTCTCAAGAGGTGCTTCCTTAACCACCGTGGATGGGCCCAAAGGCAGTCAATTGTCTGGCCTAAACTCGTCCAAGTCAGGATGTGTGGGGGGCTTTGGGAATTGGGCCCCACAGCACAGAGTGAGTTTCAGCTTCTAGCAACTACAACTCTACGAAACCGTCTCCAGCCACGTTTGCCAGCACCAGAACCCAGTTACCTGCCACAGAGTGGGTCCCGCCCTTGGTGGCATCTGATTTCGGATCCCTACCATTCCTGAAGCCCATACAGGCACATTCCTGCCCTTGAACTTTTGTAGCCAAATATCCTCAAAAGAAACTATGACCTTGTTCAAAGAAGTCTGGGTTTTCTATCCCTTGCAGCCAAGAATCCTAACTAATGTAGGGAACTGGGACATAGTGATTGAGACACAAGGCTAGCACCAGCATCGGGTGAGCAGTAGAGTCTAGATTCAAACCCGGATCTGCTGTCCGGAAAGCCCTTGCTCCTTCTACCGTATCATGTTACAAGATGGTAACTCAAACATTTTGCAAACTTCAATCTTTCACTAAGATCGAAATGCAAAGCTTAATGAAAATATACCATTATTTCTTTCAAAAGACTAGATTTTAAACGATAGTGTAAACGAGATCTTAAATACTTTTTTTAAAGTTCACTTCTTTATTTTGAGGCCAGGGAGGGTCAGAGAGAGGGAGAGGGAGAATCCCAAGCAGGCCCCACACTGTCGATGGGGAGCCTAAGGTGGAGCTTGATCCCACGAACCGTGAGATCACGACCTGAGCTGAAACCAAGAGCTGGATGATTAACTGACTGAGCCACCCAGGTGCCCCAAATAATTTTTAAATTGTCTTAAATGTTACATACATTAGCCAGTATTGGATCTTTAATGCTTGTACAACTCTACCAATTAGATGCTTAGTCGGTGTTCATCAAATGAGTTGGGTTAATAACTAAGGTAGCTGTGATACTTCAAAATGAAACTTTAAAACGATCACTATCTTAGGGCGCCTAGGTGGCTCAGACAGTTGAGCGTACGACTTAGGCTCAGGTCATGATTTCGAGGGTTCATGAGTTTGAGCCCTGCATCAGGCTCTGCACGGACAGCTCAGAGCTTGGAGCCTGCTTCGAATTCTGTGTCTCCCTCTCTCTCTGCCCCTCCCCCACTCGCACTCTCTCTCTCTCTCTCTCTCTCTCTCTCTCTCTCAAAAATAAAGATTTAAAAAAACTTTTTTAAATGATCACTGTCTTAAAGCCCTAACTTAGAAAATTGTGTAGATTATTCAATATTTTTACTTTTAAATTAACTCTGATTTCCAACACGAAAAATCAGACACTAAAGGAACTCAAGAAAATCCCAAAGTTTAACGTTATAATTAGAAAAACTACTGCATAAGTCTGCACATCGATTAATACCTGATCTTGCTTGTGTTTTTATGAAGTTTCAACTTTCACGTTTCAGCGTCATTTCATGGTGCTATGGGGTGTGGCTGACCTAAGAGACTCCCCCTTGGGTCTGAAACACTAACAGGGTCCGGGTGAGTCCGTTTCCCAAAAGAACAAAAGGTTTTTCTTCTCCCCCCAGAATGAACATCTCAAGAAGCAATATTTTTTTCTTTGCAATGTGGAAATAAATACCTGGGTTTCACAGGTACAAAGAGTAAGAAGAAAATGGGACTCTAAAAGTAACAGAAGTGGACAAGAGAAGCCGGTTTGAGTCGACATGGATAAGTGTTCTAATGTCTCCTAACAATTCGGATTCTGGAATGCCATTCGGCCTGAGCCTATGAACGTCTCCCTTGAACATTTCACAGTCCGTGAGAGTACAGCTATTTGAGAAACAGGGATAAGCTGGCATTGCCGAAGAGCCAGGTGGTTCCACTGTTTGGAAACCATCTGGTCTGAGTTTTCTCTTTGTCAGCACCATCAATACTCCAGTAGCAAGAGCTATTATAGTGATTGTGTGTGGCTCATTTCTTTAAATAAACTCAAACAAAACTACCCTGAATATAAATTCATTATTTCTTTGAATTGTGCTTGCAGAGAGTATAATGAAACCCCCGTGAAGATGAGTTATACTGAATACCTACACTGACCCCACCATTTCACAAAACCAAGTGGCAAAATACTAGACATATGCCCACAACGCCAGCACGGCCTCTTGGTCACGTTAACCTTTACTGGCGTATCTACTGCCCAGCTTCCCACTGGTGAAATGGAAATGTTCTGCTGAGGTAGACGCCACAGCAAAGCCCTCTAGAGAGAGAGAGCTATAGACAGCTATAGACATATATATATATATATATATGACTGTAAAGAGATTTAGATATTGGGAAAGCTCAGAAGCACATATTATTTAATCAATCAAGAAAAAAAACTGAAGCAGTCTAAAAAATTTAAATCTATAAAGCATTGTTCCAACTGCTACCTCATCTAACCGACAAGATGACAAGCCAATAAGCAATACTCA
Source organism: Cryptoprocta ferox (assembly GCA_028646485.1). Classification (NCBI taxonomy): domain Eukaryota; kingdom Metazoa; phylum Chordata; class Mammalia; order Carnivora; family Eupleridae; genus Cryptoprocta; species Cryptoprocta ferox. Next base: position 127,538,271 of record CM053571.1, read on the forward strand.
TGGAATCACTCCCTGGACCACAGGACACAGGGCAATAACATGGCTGCAAAGCACTGGGCCTTTACCTCAGGAGAAAGATGCTTGAGGCGTATTAAAAATTCTAGGCTCTCTCAAAAATAAAATACTGGGTCTGTCTCAAAATTAAAAGCTTTTGCACAACGCGGGAAACCATCAACAAAACACAAAGGCATCCCACGGAATGGAAGAAGATATCTGCAAATGACAGATTTGATAAGGGGTTAATGTCCAAAATATATAAAGAACTTAGACAACTCAGCGCGCGCGCACGCGCGCGCGCACACACACACACACACACACACAATCTGATTAAAATATGGGCAGAGGACCTGAATAGATATTTTTCTAAAGAAGACATACAGATGGCCAATAGACCCATGGAAAGATGCTCAACATCACTCATCATCAGGGAAATGCAAATCAAGACCACAATGAGATAGCACCTTACACCTGTCAGAATAGCCAAAATCAACCAGACAAGAAACAAGTGTTGGCAAGGAGGTATAGTAAAAAGAACCCTTGTGTTCTGTCGATGGGAATGTAAACGGGTACAACCACTGTGGAAACCAGTACAGATGTTCCTCAAAAATGTCTAAACGGAAATACCATATGATCTGGTACTTCCACTACTGAGTATTTACCCAAAGAAAACAAAAACACTAATTCAAAAAGATGTATGCACCCCTCTGCTTGCTGTAGCATAATTTGCAATAAGCAAAATATGGAAACAACGTGAGTGCGTCCATCAATACAGGAATGGCCCAAGAAGATGTGGTGTATACTATTTAATGGAATGGACGAGATCGGGCCATTTGCGACAGCGTAGACGGACCCAGAAGGGCATCATGCTGAGTGAAATAAGTCGGACTGGGAAAGACAAATACCATGCTTTCACTCATACGTGGAGTCTAAAAGACAAAACAAATGAATAAACAAACAAAAAGCAGAATCAGGCCTGTAAACACAGAGAACAAACTGGTGGTTGCCAGAGGCAAGGGGACGGGGCGGGGGCAAGTTGGATGAAGGGGAGTGGGAGGTACAGGCTTCCAGTTATGGGATGAATCAGTCCCGGGGACGAAAGACACAGCCCAGGGAATATATCGATGATATTGTAATGGCATTATATGGTGACAGATGGTAGCTACACGTATGGTGAGCGTAACATAACATACAGAGAAGCTGAATCACCATGTTGTATACCTGAAACGAATGTAACGTTGAATGTCAACTATACTCACAAAAAAAAAAAAAAAACACATTTATTAAATACGAGGCTGTCTCTGATACGCATATGTGACAGACACTGGCATTAATAAATCTTGTCTTCTAAGACCTTCATCTCAGCTTCAGTCAAAGATAAAGTTTCCAGACCCAGATGTTTTTATCAGAACATCCAGAGTCAAAGCTCCCTAAATGCCAGCATCTACCCTCCAAAGGCAGGCCTCCATTTCCCTGCCCTTTAGAGAGAAGCCGGAAGTCACCATGTCACATTCACTTAAGAAGGGACAAATTAAAGAGGTTCAAGTACTGACCTAAAGTTGAAAGAGAAAGAAAAGTGAGGCCGTAAGAGATTTCACTTTCTTCTGTCGGCGGGTCATCCTTGTCCCCCCTCTTTGCACCGATGCTTGACTTGTCAAAATTGCTTTCCTGCATCTGCACCTGACATCTAAATCATTTGACAGGCACATAACCTTATCAAATTTCTAGTTATCGTACAAATAGAAGTAACAAACCATAGCAACCGAAATTGATAACGGCTCACACAAAGAGCCAGCAGGCTGATTGCGGGAGAGGGCAGAGACACTGCAGGCACCCTGCCCCCTTCCCCCTCCCCTCCCCCCTTTCCTACCCGCCCCTCCTCGCAAGAGGAGGAGGAGGAGCCTGAGCCAGATAAAGGCTAATTCCACCAAACCCGAGCGCTTGAGCAATTCCTCTGTCTGAAATTCAAGCAGCCCAAAGCCCTCTCACCAGAGGTGGATGACATTGTGACAGCAGTGGTGTCTGTCTGCTCCAAGGAGCATTCAAGCTTAAAAGGCAAATGGGACCAAAGCATCAGAATGCTACCTTTGAAAAGTTTCCTGCCAACCACTGTTTGCTGTAATACATCAAGTGTGGGAAGTACCAGGTTATAAAGTACCATTTCTTAATTCAGCAGGGCAAGGCAAGCATCACCATTACATCTCTAATTTTCTCTGGAACTCAAGCCAAATCTCCCTGCTTATCCCTAGTATTTGTTCAAGAGCAACAGGAAAAGTAGTATTTGCCCCAAAAGAATAACACAACATAACACACTTAAAATCTAATCTTAGATCACTGGGTGAAACATAAACCCTTTTAAAACTATGTTCCCTAAGCATCTGGCAATAGTAAGCGCTCAACAAATAACTCCTGTATCACTAGGATTAAACGCAGCTTTTTAAATTTTTTCCTAAGTATTTAACCCTTAGTTGTTGTTGTTATTATGAAAGGAACCTGTCGTCCTTTTTATCTTCTAGCGGGTTGTTAGCTGTATGATGAAAATTGTTATTTTAGTACATCAATTTACAAGCTTCCGTCTTTATTAGCTCTTTTATTTTCTCTATAGCTTTTCAATTGGCTCTTTTCAAATGCCCAGGTATATCATTTTATCTTCTGAAAACAATTACGAATGGTTCTTCTATGCAGTTTTACTAACTCATTTCTTCCTGTTGTTTAATTGTCTTGGCTAAGACTTCTAGAACCATAATAAATAATAATAGAAATAAAAAGTAAATAAATGAATAAATAAAATGCATTTCCTAAATTTAAATAATCAGGCTCCCCAACGTTCTGGAAACATTGCAAAAAAAAAAAATTAATGGACTACATACGATAAATGTATGCAGTCAGCTAGGCAGTCCCCCAGTTAAAAGACAGACCCCAAATTAGATTTCAACTGGCCCAACCATAAATGTCCCAGCTTCCTGAACACCCTCCTGGTCTGAGACCTTTCTCATCCCAGGCCCAGGAAGGGCCCATCTCTGATTAAATACTCTAATCACAACACCAGCCCCCTTTCACCTTTCTAAGTGAAAAACTGTAGACAGTTTGTTACACGATTACTTCCCTGTACGTCTACCCTTCTCATGACATTGTTAGGCAAAAGTAAGACGCTCTTTCTAGGTTTCCAGTTTCCTCTCCCTCCTTTTCCTCCACCTCGTTCCACCCGACTCCCAGCCACAGAGGCTAATGAGTTTCTTTCCTCTGCATCTCGAAGCCAACCCACTCTTGCCCAGGCCCACCGCGCCTACCGTGCCCCAGCCACACTCGACGACCGCCCCACCGCGGCACAGGTGCCCCAGCCACACGCGACGACTGCAGTACCTCCCTCGAACCCCTCCGTCTTGCCTCTGCGATAGGCATCCTAAGGGAGCTTTCAAAACTCCAAACCTGGGGTCTTCGTTCCTTAGTTGAAAACTCACCGATGCGTCCACACTGCCCTTGGGTAAAATCCGGACACCGTAGCTTTGGTGAGGAGGGTCCCCTGCATTCCTCTCTGGTCACATCCCTCCTGGGTCACCATCCTATACTCATGCTTCCCTGGAGCCTCACCTTCCGTCAACCCAAGAACACTCGGTGGGGTGGAGGTGACCGTTGTTACGCAGGGTCCTTACTGGTAAGTCGGCAAACTGTCCACAGGGATCACTGAAACAGAGAGAGCCTCTTGGACCTCGAGGCCAGTGTGACGGCACTAACACCACTCTGAGTTCTAGAAAAGGCGCTGGTTAGAAGCTTAGCAGGGTGATCACCGGCCCGGCGCCTGGATCTTCTTGCCGCTTCGGTCAGCTAATAGTTGGAGTTATTTTCTACATAAGTATCAATATCTCTTTTATATCATCTTATAAACTGAGCATGCTTTAAACTTATTTCTCCCTTCTAACCGGACAGAATTGAACGCTTTCCAAGATCTGATCAGAACTGTGCTCAAAACATCCCACAGAAGCCTCAGAATCCGCCTGTACTTCTTTTTTTTTTTTCTACATTTATTTATTTTTGGGAGACAGAGAGAGACAGAGCGTGAACAGGGGAGGGGCAGAGAGAGAAAGAGACACAGAATCGGAAGCAGCTCCAGGCTCCGAGCTGTCAGCACAGAGCCCGACGCGGGGCTCGAACCCAGGACCGCGAGATCATGACCTGAGCTGAAGTGGGACGCTCAACCGACTGAGCCCCCCAGGCGCCCCCCGCCTGGACTTCTTGATTCACACCTCGCTCACTAAAGCCCTGAGGATCTCCCCAACTTGCGCACACAGGTGATTTCATTCGCCCTCCTACTGTGTGGGCACAAGCTCAGACCTCCCGGGTCGGAGGAGCACAGGCTAGAGAACACAGGAAGTTCCGAAATGGGCAGTGGTTCGCTGCTGGAGGGACAGTCTGCCCAAAGTGCTTCAGATCCGAACAAAAGTTCATGTGAGTCTCGCTCCTTCCCATTATTGCAAAATAAAGGATTCTACTGCATCTCGCAGTAAACGTGCACAATTACAATATGATTATTTTATAAGATGGACAACGCAAAATGTGATCTATATGGTGGTCGGTACTTGGTCTTCTTTCACCGCCTATTATCCACCACCCCTGCTTTGGGTACAACACCCTTACTTTCTTGCGAAGACTCAGCTCTTTCCAAAGGCGGCTAATGTGACATGGAATTGGCAGGAATGCTGCATTCCCGTATCCCAGTGATTCCTTCAGCCACGGACACATATCCCACCGTGGCCCGAGAGAAATGGGGGCCTCCCTTCCCTAAACTCCTACAAGGATACAGGCTGAAGGCATGGCGGCCACGTTGCGACCACGTGAGGGAAGCCAACCTGAAACTGGAGTTGTCACAGAAGACACAGAATCGAGAGATGGGAGTGCAACTGGGCCCCGAATGACAGCCTCTGAACACCCACAGGTGGCCCTGCCCTAAAAAGCCACTTTCCCCCCTGGGAAGCCCCTGGTACCTGAGCCAACAATCCTAATGCCAGACAGGGTTGAGTTTTCTGGCACTTGCAACAAAAAGGTCCTGACTGAAACGCTCACATACATTTTGTTAGCATATAAAATATCTAAATGGGTTTTAGAGCCTTCCAGATTACTTCCCCTCAGTTTTATACCTTTCATCTGTCGGGCTAAGACTTAACACAGCTGTTTGTGATCAAAGCTCAATTACACACACTAACAGAGAAGGGGTTCAGATAATTCTCAGCAGTGGATACTTGAAAATCATTTGCATATGGTTTGGGAATCTGGCATGAAGTTAAGGAAACAAAAAAAAAAAGCCACAAAACATTGTCTAAATATTTTTTAACAACTGCTCAGGTGGGACTCTCCTTCCCTAAACAACTGTGGATTAAGCGTAGAACAGCTAAACCTGAGCAAGAATTCGGTTTTCCAGAATTACCTGGGATGTGACTACTTGATGTCACGTGTAAGGTGAGAAAATGAAACTAGATGATCTTTACGGGTCTCCCAGAATGCTAAATATTTATGATTCAGTCTACGAAATCGCCTAGAGAATTAACCATGAAAGATGGTGAGAACGATGATCTTAAGACAGCTTATAATGAGCACCGCGTGAAAACACAGTGAGTGTGCTTCGAGAGCAAAAGTGTGCACTGAGCTTCAACCATGGCTTAGTTCCCGTGTATTTTGGAATTATTTTCCAAAAATCATCAGGGAAGTAGAAGCTCTCTGGTTAACCTCTGGCTAACCGTAACACTGAACTTGGGGGAAACCTCTCCGTAATCATTCCCAGCCCCTATGGCAATAAACATACCACGTGTTCTCAAATTGCAAAGCGTTGTACCCAAAATATCTGTTCCTACATGTTCACAGGCATTCCGTGATATTAGTCCAATCTAACGCACAGAAGGCAGAGAGAAATTACAGTAACTGGCTTGTCCGGGGACCGAACCCAAATCTTGGCATCATTAATAAATTGCCTGTGCCAACTGGGCAGCCCAGCCATGAATGAATGAGACATATGCACCTACCTCTGCCATGAGGGGTTCCAGAAAAACGCCATAAATGATACACACGGCGAGGAAAATGCCTAAATGTAACAGATGCTAAAAAAAAAAATACCGGTAAGTTCCACTTTAGTTAATCAAGTCCTATTTTAAATACCTCAGGGAGCTGGTGTTAAAACCCCTTCACAGTAATTACTTTCTTAAAGAGAACGTAATTTACCCTAATTTACCTGTTTTGTGAATCCATATCACTTATCAAAGGGTAAAAATATTAAACAGCTCGCTCGATAATTAATCTTTAATTAAAATCTGTAAAGAGGGGGAAAATACTTTCTAATATTGAAGCATTCCAGGCAAACATTCAAAAATCCAACAGAAAGTTAACTTTATAAAAAGAATTCCACAAACTTAAAAAAGTGAAGATTATATTAAAAGCAGGCACGCAAGAACACATAGGGAAAATCTAATATCACACTTGTGTTTAAGCTACCCTGATTCCCACCATCAGTTTAAATCAAGCCATCATGATGTTATTTCAACTTAATAACAAAATTATTTGTTTCCAAGCGATCTGAACAATGTCGTTGTCAGTTTATTTGACAAGGTCCAAGGGACAAAACTAAATCATCTAGTGGAATAGAAAGTTATTTATGTTTTTCATATAAAACCAAAATAAAATACTGAACTAAAACTCTTACTTCTAGAGAGAATGCAAAGGGCTAAAAAGTTTTCAACCTCACACAACATCTTGGTTTCATCAGCTTCTAACAATAAGCAGTTTTTACCCTGCAAAACGTCAAATTCAACTTTTCTTAACCCAGAAAAAAAGAAGAATGAGGGGCACTGTATAAATCAGGGTCACTCCTTTCATTCAAGGTTTTACAAGGAGCCCTGGAAAATCTCCTCCCGTGCATTCCTGAGCATTCCGTCCACTGCAGACCTCTCCTACCCACACACAATCTTGGTTTTATGCTCTAAAGAAAAGGTGCCACATCTCTACAGCACCCGAAACTCCATCCTCGTGGGCAAAGTAGTCAAGGAAGGAAGATGCCTTCACCCACGGAAAACTGTGTTCAAAAACTGTTTTTTTAAATCGAGCTCTGTGGCATTCTAATAAGATTATCCTCACCTAAATACCAGCACAGGGATCAACTTTATGACCATGAAATCTCAATCTAAACTGCTAATTAAGTATTAGGCTGACTTCAGCGAAGTTTCTCCTTGAATCCTGCTACCTCACTTCTGTCAGTCAGAAATGTTCATGGCAGGGGCGCCTGGGTGGCTCCATGGGTTAAGCATCTGACTTCGGCTCAGGTCACGATCTCACGGTCCGTGAGTTTGAGCCCCATGTCGGGCTCTGTGCTGACAGCGCAGAGCCCAGAGCCTGCTTCGGATTCTGTGTCTCCCTCTCTCTCTCTCTGCCCCTTCCCTGCTCGCTCGCTCTCTCTCTCTCTCTCTCAAAAATAAACAAACATTAAAAAATTTTCGTTTAAGTGTTAATCCCTTCAGATTAAGGGTATTGGCATATTCTTGACTCAGTGGCATTACAAGCATGGAGATCGGACCCTTCTCTACAAGGGGAAATGGACTACATTAAAGAAAGCAAAGTGCTAGATTGAAGATACCCATCGGGGGCCATCAGACATAACTCACTGCCCTCCTGCAAAGTTCTAATATGTATGTAGCTGCGCATATGTGCTTTCTCCAAATAAAATATAACCACACAATATGTACCATCTACGTAATTCATGCAAAGCAATCCATATATATAATTATGAGTCATATATAATCCATATAATAAAATATGTATAACATATATCATACTCTAAATATAATACATACAATTAATGCAAAGCAATACAACCATTCAAAAGTTTGGCTCCGCTGTTGTAATATCCACATTAGGCTGCGCAAAAATAAATACAAATTTTTAAATAGGGCACCTGGGGGGCTCAGTTGGTTAAGCGTCTGACTTTGGCTCAGGTCATGATCTCACGGTTTGTGCGTTCGAGCCCCACATCGGGCTCTGTGCTGACAGCTCAGAGCCTGGAGCTGCTCTGGATTCTGTGTCTCCCTCTCTCTCTGCCCCTCCCCTGCTCACAATCTGTCTCTCTCTTTCTCTCTCAAAAATAAATAAACATTAAAATAAATTTGTTAATGTTAAATAGGGCTAACAGTTAATGGAAATGTCACATGTATCATTGACCTAGGCCAAATAATTAGCTGAAAGCAATTCAATGACTCTTGTCTTCCTTTCAAAATTTCCAAAGTACATATGAGTTAGAGCCTATCAGAGGCAATTCAATATTAGTTTATAATCAGCCCAGTCATCATTCAAAAAGTGTGCTGGATTGCAATGGTTTTAATTAGCCTAATGACAGCTTAAGGCAGATTAAACTAAATGTTATCTAAAATCGCCTTAAAAAAATAAATTCTGTGGTTCTTTAGTTACTTAATACATCAACACACAGACACAGGTGTACAGGATTTACAGGTTCTTGAGAAAAAGCATCAAATCATAATGAACAAGTCAGTTTCTCAATTCCATTTCCTATGTTTACAATAAATGACCTAGGACCTTTATTTTATCATAAGTATTACTTTTCAGGGCGCCTGAGTGGCTCAGTAGGTTAAACATCCGACTCTTGACTTCAGGTCAGGTCATGATCTCGCAGTTCATGGGTTCAAACCCCACATCAGGCTCCATGCTGACAGTGTGGGGCCTGCTTGCTTGAGATGCTCTCTCTCTCTCTCTACCACTCCCCCACTAGTGCACTCTCTCTCTCTCTCTCTCTCGCTCGCTCTCCCAAAAGAAAAAAATTGAAAAATGCTCAAATAAGTATTACTTTCCTTGATATATCTTAGCCAACACTTGCTTAAAAATTTTAAAGTAATCAAATGAGAATGAAGAACAAATATATTCTTCCAATCCATAAGCATGGAAAATCTTTCCATTTGTATCATTTTCAATTTCTTTCATCAGTGTTTTATAGTTTTTAGGATACAGGTCTTTCACCTTCTTGGTTAAGTTTACTCTTGGGTATTTTATTATTTTTGGAGCAATTTTAAGTGGAATTGTTTTCTTAATTTCTCTTTCTTCTGCTTTATTATTAGTATATAGAAATGCAACATATTTCTCTATATTGATTTTGTGTCCTGCGGCTTCACTGAATTCTTTTATCAGTTCTAGTAGTTTCTTGGTGGAGTCTTCAGGGTTTTCCTAGTATCATGTCATCTGCAAATAGTGAAAGTTTTACTCTTTCCTTACCAATTTCAATGTCTTTTATTTCCTTTTCTTGTCTGCTGTGACTAGGACTTCCGGTACTATGCTGAACAAAAGTGGTGAGAATGGTCTTGTCTTCCTTTAGGGGAAAAGCATTCCGTTTCTCACCATTGAGTGAGACATTAGCTGTGGGTATTTCCCATGTGGCCTATATTACATTGAGATATGTTCCCTCTAAACTTACTTTGTTGAGGGTTTTTTATCATGAGTGGATGTTTTTTTCTGCATCTATTGAAATGACCATATGGTTTTTATCTTTTCTCTCGTTGATGCAATGGATCACACTGATTGATTTGCCAATATTGAACCACCCCCTGTCTCCCACCTGATTGTGGTGAATTTTTTTTAATATATTGCTTGATTCAGTTTGCTAATATTTTGTTGAGGATTTTTGCATCTTTGTTCATCGGGAGATATTGGCATGTAGTTCTACTTTTTTGTAGTGTCTTTATCTGGTTTTGGTATCAGGGTAATGCTGGCCTCATAGAATCAATTTGAAAGCCTTCCTTCCTCTTCTATATATTGGAATAGATTGAAAAGACTAGGTATTAACTCTTCTTTAAATATTTGGTAGAATTCACCTATGAAGCCATCTGGTCCCGGACTTTTGTTTGTTGGGAATTTTTTGATTACTGATTCAATTTCATTGCTGATAATCAATTTGTTCAAATTTTCTCTTTCTTCCTGATTCAGTTTTGGAAGGTTATATATTTCTAGAAATGTATCCATTTCTTCTAGGTTGTCCAATTTGTCAGCATATAATTTTTCATAATATTCTCTTATAATCTTTGTATTTCTCCTCTTTCATTTCTGATTTTATTTGAATCCTCTTTCTTTACTTCTTTTCTTTTCTTTCTTTCTTTCTCTTTCTTTCCTTCTTTCTTTCTTTCTTTCTTTCTGACTAAAGATTTATCAATTTTGTTGGTCTTTTCAAAGAACCAGCTCTTGGGTTTCATTTAGTTTCTATTTACTTTTGCTCTAATCTTTATTATTTCCTTCCTTCTACTGGTTTGAGGTTTTGGTTGTTCTTTTTCTAGATCCTTTACATGTAAAATTAGGCTGTTTATTAGAGATCTTTCTTGCTTCTTGAGAACAGCTTTTTCTATATCCCAAGGATTTTGGACCACTGTGTTTTCATTTTCATTTGTCTCCATGTATTTTCTGATCTCCTCTTTGATTTCTTGGTTGACACATTAATTATTAGTAGCATATTATTTAATCTCCATGTATTTGTGTTCTTTCCAGTTTTCTTACGGTTGATTTCTAGTTTCATGGTGCTGTGGTTGTAAAAGATGCATGGTATGACTTCAACCTTTTTTAATTTCTTGAGATTTGTTTTCTGGCCTTATGTGTGATCTGTTCTGGAGAATGTTCCACGTGTACTTGACAAGAATGTGTATTCTGCTATTCTAAGATGGAATGTTCTAGGGATGGATGAGTGGATCAGTTGGTTAAGCATTCAACTCTTGATTTCAGCTCAGGTCATGATCTCATGGTCGTAAAATCAAGCCCACTCTGGGCATGCAACTTGCTTAAGACTCTCTCTCCCCCTCTCCCTCTACCCCTCCCCTGCTCATGCTCACTTGTTCTCTCTCTCTCTCTCTCTCTCTCTCACTCCCCCACTCTTTCTCTCAAAAAAAAAAAAAAAAGATGGAACGTTCTGAATATATCTGTTAGATCCATCTGGTCCAATGTTTCACTCAAAGCCACTGTTTCCTTAAAGATTTTCTGTTTGGACAATCTATCCACTGATGTAATTGGGGTGTTTAAGTCCCCTACTATTATTTTATTACTCTCAATTATCCTTTATATATTTGTTATTAGCTGCTTTATGTATTTGGGTGCTCTCATGTTGGGTGTATAAATATTTATAATTGTTATATCCTCTTGTTGGATTGTTCCCTTTATGATTATATAGTGTCCTTCCTCGTCTCCTGTTACAGTCATTGTTTTAAAATGTATTTTGTCAGATATAAGCATTGCCACCCTGGCTTTCTCCTCACTCTCATTTGCATGATAAATGCTTTTCATCCCTTCACTTCCAATCCACATGTGTCTTTAGGTCTGAAATGAGTCTTTTGTAGGCAGCATCTAGATGGGTCTTGCTTTTTTACCCATTCCATCACCCTACGGCTTTTGATTGGAGCATTTAGTCTATTTGCACTCAAAGTAATTATTGATAGGTATGTATTTATTGCCATTCTGTTACTTGTTTTATGGTTGTTTTTATAGTTCTTCTCTGTTCCTTTCTTCTCTTGCTCTCTTCTCTCAGAGTTTGTTGGCTTTCTTTAGTGATTTCCTGGGATTCCTTTCTCTTTATTTTTTGCATGTTTATTACTGTTTTTTGATATGTGGTTACGATTAGGTTTCTATAAAACATCTTATGCATATAGCAGTCTATATTAAGTTGACGGTCACTTACGTTTAAGCCCATTCTTTACTCCTCTGCCACCCCACCCCGACATTATAGGTTTATTGTATCATATTTTATATCCTTCTGTTTTGTGAATACCTTGATTGATTTTTATAGATATACTTTTGATGTGGCCTTGTCTCCACATTCAGCTGTAGAGAGTCTGTTCTTCTAGGCTTTGGGTCATTTTCTGGGTTATTTACACCTATGTGGGTGTTCTCTAGTTATATCCATGAGAGAGGTGAGCTCGGGGTCCTCCTAACTCTGCCATCTTCCCCAGAAGTCCCCAAGCAGTGACTTTGTATTTACTAGACCCTCTTTTTATCTGATCCTACTATGGGGAATTTTTATGCCTCCCACCCTCCAAAAAAAGATTTTGTTCACTATCTTTAGAGTCCTGTTTTAGCAAGTCCAAACCACCATTACTTAATTTAAATTTTAAAAGTCATTCCTAATACTGCATTTTTAAGACATTGGTTATACTAAAACGCTGATCATGGGGGCGGCTGATGGCTCACAGTCAGTTAGACGCCCAATTGTTGACTTCGGCTCAGGTCCTGATCTCATGGTTCATGAGTTCAAGCCCCACATGGGGCTCTGTGCTGACAGTGTGGAGCCTGCTTGAGATTCTGTCGTCCTCTCTCTCTATCCCTCCCCTGCTTGCTCTCTCTCTCTCTCAAAATAAATAAAAATAAACCTAAAAAAATAAATTAAATAAAATATCCATGCTGGTCATGGATAAAAATCAAACTACATTTTCTGGGGTATTATACTATGTTGCTGTGATTGTATAGATGTAACTATATACGGATTCATTACTGGTATAGCTGTGCTTCCACAGGCTAGCATCCAATTTTTTAAAGAAACACTCATACAAAGGATTCATTCTACTCAAACCATGACTATTTCTAAGGACAGTTTCCCATTAAGCCCCTCAAGTGATGAGCATATTTTCTCCCAGGTCGCAGGAAGCTGGGGTGAGTGTCCCCATTACTGCCCACTGCTGTTTCCAGGCTTTTATTCTTCTTCCTTCCCAGCTTTTTCAGGGGGTATATGCTGCTGGACAACCCGCCCACTGCACCCCTCCTGCAGTTATCACTCCAGTCACATCACCTCATTTAACCACCAGCTCTACTCTTCTCCTTCTATTTCCACGCCGTCCACATCCTTAGTGACCCCCAACATCACTCACGCAATGCATTCAATACCCTGGGTCCTCAGTCCTTGACCAGCTCACCTCTCCCCTCCACCCATCTCAAGCCTACCACCACCAGACCCCGAGCCTGGAGCTTGTTGCCAACAGCCGTGCTACCTCCAAAGTCGGTTCAAGCCTCCCAATCAATGACCAGCCCCATTTTTTTTTTTCAATTCATTCCTTTCAATGCTTTACCTTCAAGGTTCTCTGACCTCACCAAGACTCCCAATCCCCCGACCCTACCCGCTGCTCACTTCTTGTGTATCACTGTCTCCATTCCCTCCACATGTAACTTCCTTTCTACATCCATCATTATTTTCATTACCCTCAAATACTGTTCCCCTCCTTCCCGCTACTGGACTCTCCTAGCAAAATTGATCCCTGATAAAAATCCAACTCTCTGCCTGCTCTGCACTGCATCCAAAAAGCCCAACCTGGTGGAGAGAAACGCACAGGTATGCTATGTGATCTCGGTTAAATTTATGATCATTGCAACCGAGCCCGCAGCTCTGTCTAGCAACCTCATGACATGTCCTAAACCCATCACTCTCTCATCGGTCAGGAAAACGATTTCCACACTCTTCTGTCTCCCCAACATTTTACACCCACTCCCCCACTGGGAGCCTCCTGCTTTGTTCCATGGATCAATGTCTCTGTCTCTGTGCCAGTTATCTTCAGTTGATAACTTTAATTTTGATTTCCCTGTGGGAACAGGACTCCTCCTAGGAAAGCTTCACACTTTACCCACCAAAAAACTTACCAACCTTTCTAGATCTGTGCCCGTGGGACCCTGCCTTCTCTCTGATTCAGCAGGACTAAGTGTGCTGGCTCCTAGACAAGGCCAACCCCTCCACTTGCACACTAGGTCTTTTCCCCTCTTGCCCAGTCTAGGACTTTGTTCCAAAAACTCAGCCCCTCTCCTCTCCATCATCAAATCTCTGCTCTCTAGTGGACCGCTGCCATTAGTATACAAACATACTATGTCACCTAGAACTCTATTTTTCTGCTCCTTTTTATAGCAGTAGCTCCTCAAATAGTTGTATAGACTCACAGCTTTTATTTCTCTCCTTTCACTCAGTCTTCTGTCCCACGACACCACAGACATTACTCTTGACAAAGCCACCTGTAAAGTCCATGTTGCTAAATCTAGTGGACAAATTTGTCACCAACCTCTCGGACACATTTTGACCACCTTGAATCACCTCCTTTACTTGGTTACATCCCCAGCACCTGGAGAAGTGCCCGTCACACATGAGGTATCCAATTAGTATGTGCTGTATGAATTTGTCCACTTAAATGTACACTGCTCAGCTGTTTCAAGCGAACTATTCTCAGTGTGATCAAGGACATAACTACTTTAAGAATGTCAGCTGCCAGGGGCACCTAGGTGGCTCGGTCTACTGGGCGTCCGACTCTTGGTTTGGGCTCAGGTCATGATCTCGCGGTTCAATGAATTCAAGCCCCGTGTCGGGCTCTGTGCTGACAGCACGGGGCTTGCCTGCAAGTCTCTCTCTCTGCCCCTCTCCTGCTCTCTAAATAAACAAACAAACAAACAAAACTTAAAAAAATCTAATTTCAGCTACCAAAAGTAGCATCTTGAATACAAATAAATAGAAGATGTATGAGAGGTAGGCACATAGTAAGTACAGGACCTGGGTCCTGAGACAGTCAAAATCTTTCCAAACAACTGTTTTCCCCAGTTTACCTAATTTGAATCACCTTTACCTCCTCTTTTTTGCAGAAAATAATTTCCAAAGTTGATTATTCAAAACATACCTTGGTGTTAATTAACTATATGTGAAACCCCAGTTAAATGACAGGAGGTACCCTACCCCCTTCACGGCCTAAGAGACTCAACACATATGTCAATTCTTCTTTCAAATTGATATATGGATTCAATGCAATTCCAATTAAAATCCCAACAGATTATTTTTTAGACTTTGACCATTTAAGTGTAAGAACAAAGAACTGAAAGAAGCCGAACACTCCTGAAGTATGAGAAGACGGGAAGGAAGGGACAGCCTGCCTTCCCAGAGAGCCGGAGGGACGTAAAGCCATTGTGCCATACTAGCACAGGGACAGACATGCTGATCAAAAGAACAAAATGGAAGGCCCAGCGATAGAACCACGCTTATACACACACTTGATTTACGACCATTATATGTCAGGGATGCCCCTTCTATGAAGGGACACCAGCTCACTGAACATTCAATCAATCCTGTGGAGCAAGGGGTCTTTACCCTGAGGTCTGCAAGGGGTGGGTGATGGGCTGGTGACAGAATTCAGGGAGTCAGGGAACTCAGATGTGGGAGAAAGGTATATTTATTTTCGTTCACTTCTAACTGAAATTGAACATTCACACTAAAGATCACTGACGTATTAACAAACCTGTGTCTTTAACATTGATGAAAATCAGAGATATTTTCATAAACATATCAGAATTGCTACAGGTATCCAGAACTATTATTTATGCTCATTATTACTTCGAAAGTATGCTTAGTACCCTTAATAAAAGAAGACATATCATGCTATTACAAATTCATTTTTCTCTATTTCAATAATTATTTCAATGAAGTATATTCCTTTGTCATCCACTGTATTTTACGCAACTAAAAATATTTTTTCTAAAAAGGAACCAATTAAATCAAATAATAAAATAAAATAAAACGGAACCAATAAGCTTCACCAAACTGCCAAAGGGGTCCATGGCACACAAAAAGTTAAAAACCCTTGTTTTGGAATGCAAGAATATTTACTGCTATGGGCTGAATGATTGTGTCTCCCCCTCACCTAAATTCATGTGTATGACGGTATTCAGAGGCGGGGCCTATTTGGAGCTCAGGACGGTAGAGCCCTCATGAATGGGATCCGTGTTCTTTTAAGAGACTGGAGTGCGGGTTCTCTCTCCGTGTGAGGACACATCAAGAAACAGCTCTCTTTAAATCAGGAAGTAGGTGCCCACCAGACACCAGATCTGCCAGCACCTTGATCTTGGACTTCCCAGCCTCCAGAATTATGAGAAATAATTTTGTTGTTTAAGCCCCCCCCCCCCCAGTCTATGGTATCATTCTAGCAGCCCAAACTAAGATACTGATCATTAGGCCAAATACGTCTCACAGTACTGACACTACGTAGAGAGAGAATTTAAGCAAGTGAAAATTACTCACCAAAATCCAGCTCAGCCAGCCTCACAAAAAGATAGTTTTCCTTCTGTCTCACCCCTAGTGTGACCTGCTTCCTAATCTCTGGCCAGAGACACTACTTGCCACTTTTTAACTACATCTTTACTACATGATCTTCCTGTTTCGGCACCTCAGCACCTCTCTGGTTTTCTGATTACCAATCTGACTGCCCCAACCTCTCCAGAGTCTGCTGGACCTCACAGCCCTCTCTTCTCCTTGGCCTGCCCTGCTCCCTGCCACATATCTGGGCATTCCGGCAGGTTCATCCCACCCGTGCTTTCCACCAGCCGTGCCCTGCGCCCTACGAAAAATTAGCATCTCCAACAGTGGAACCAGACTCTTACATCTGATGGCTAATTTAACGTCCAAGACATATAGAAGGGTATGGGATATTTCCTCGCAAGCTCATTTAACAATCTTCTCTGCAGCAAATGAAATGTTCTAGAAGCCATTTCTTTTACTAAATAGGGAATTGAGTCTCTGACTTAATAAAGAGTTTATACAGGGGATTTTTAAAGGTGGATTTATGACTGTCAGCCCTAAAGGAAATTGAACAATGCTACCAGCTTGATGAGAAAGACAAATGTTGAATTGAGTAGTATATATTTATCTATATAAGTAGATGGGGAAGTTTTTTTTCCTTACCTAAGTGTTATAAGGAACACTTATACCTTACTGTGAAACTGACAAACCAATTTAGTCAAATTTATCATCACAAATTTTGAGAAAATTAAATCTAAATCAATGAGATCTTGATGTAAAAGAAAAATTTTAGTTGATATTTGCCTTTCGGGGATATCGCACGGAAAAGTACACATTTGAAAAATACTAGTCTATAAGGTCAGAGAGAACATTCTGTTGGGTTTTTGATTTGCTTTATACTAATGTTCATTTTTCTCAAAAAAAAGTAACTGGATATATTACCTTCATTTTCACTTTTAAAAAATAACTACACTAATGAGTATGAATTAAAGGTTGGTTTTAAATAGATAGTATGTGGGGCACCTTGGTGGCTCAGTTGGTTAAGCGTCCAACTCTTGATTTCAGTTCAGGTCTTGATCTCATAGTCATGAGATCGAGCCCCATGTTGGGATCTGTGCTTAGTAGAGCCTGCTTGGATTCTTGCTCTCTCTCTCCTCTCTCTCTCTCTCTCTCTCTCTCCTTCTGCCCCTCCCTACCATTTGCTCGCCCGCTCTCGCTCTCTCTAAAAAATTTTTTAAAAATAAAATAAGATAGTATGGATTCATATGGACATTTTTCACACTGTATGACTACTGAGAATCTTTTAAACAATCTTAAGTTTGGGTGATTTTTCACGTTTTAACTCTGGCTTCCCAAAGGAAGGAGCTGTAAACTCACTGTCTCCACCTCGTCCAGAGCTACGATAGAGGTGACATAACCTCAGTGCTACCAATTAGATGGACCCTTAGAGCCTTTAATTCAGAAGAGAACATGAGGGAGCAGAATCTTCTTTCTGCTAAGGGTGATGACAAAGGTCCCTGGTCCTGGGGCAGCCAGGGCATTAGTGGCCGAGTGCCAGGGTCCACTAGCCCGCTAGGGCAGCAGGTGCGACGAACTCCCACCAGCAAACGTACAGGGCCCTTGTTGACACAGCCATGGGGCAGTCTCAGAGCACTGGCCCTGGGAGCACTGGCCCTGGAACCACAGCCTCCAGACTTCTCTCTCCTGCCCTCACTCTGAACTGCATTCCTTGAGCTTCCTAATATCCTACACTAAACTTAGTTCCTCCCTAACCTACAATGAAGTTAACTATATACTCTTTTACATGGTTTGTCAGAGTTACTTTTAAACATCACTTAAATTTTCTTTATGAAAGAATCAAAAAAAGCCTACATAAAGTTTTAAACAATGTAAAATCCCCCCAATACATGATTAAGGAGGTGTGTCTAATTCTATTAATACTTCAGAGGATGTATTCATGCAACCTCTGGTCACGACCTCTTGCCAGCAAAGGACGTCACTGCTTTGTGGCCAGAGAATACCACTAACTCATGAGCGATGGTAACACGGATTTCTTGAGAGGGTAAAAAGGATCTGAACGTAAATGGAGCCTATTAACCAAAATGAAATTCTTACAAAAGCAGGGATTTTTTTTTTAAGTATCCACATCTATTAGCTATTTCCACAATTAGGCATTTCTTTCTCTTGCTCACAGATCGGCAAGTCAGCTGCCACAATCTGCTTGGCTCCAGGTTTCACGGTGAGCTCACTTCTCCCTGTGTCTGTATATTGTCCTTAGACCAGTAGTTCCCCAGAACACGTTATCCCACAGAGAGCACCAGGGGCCGAGCCAAAGCCCAGAGCACACCTAAGATCTCTGTGGACATCATGTTTCTTAAAGTCCACTGACAAGGCATGAATCACGTGGCCACAGCCAACATCAGTGGGACAACAGTACTTCCTCTAATGGAAAGCCCTACAAAGTCACAAGGCAGAGGTGTGGACATACAATTCTAAAATGGGGAGGGGAAGAATGGGGGGGAAACACTACAATTAACCACGGAAGGTACCCACTCCCTACTCTAGGGCACTGCCATCCTAGTTAACTCTCTAAAGAGCAAAATACATTGGCTTATCATGGTTCAACAGGGCTCACCCACACACCAACCCCCCTCACCTTAGCCAATGCCACCGTATATTGCGCATAAAGATTGGACCCGCACGTTGTCCTATTAAACAATGCCCCCCATCAACAACAGTAATAATCTCACAACACAACCATCTCACAGCAAACACAATAAATAGTACATCTCTCCAATTACCAAACCTCAGAATGCAAAGTGATTCTTTCCACCCAATAATTTAAACTGTCTTCCCGTCCAGCCAGCTAACTCGTGTTTTCTCACATTTTGAATTGCACTGACCTAAACAGAACATACCTTGCCACCGAGTCATTTATTTGATGTCATACATAATTGCTCTCTTTAGTGCCTCCGTGTGTAGCCAATGGATCAGACAGAACGTATGTGAACTTGAAACTGACTCCCTAGAAGAGACGCTAGAGACAAAGTACAGCTAATGTATCTCTAGAGGGATCTTTCAATGGATTTCATCTATGGGATCCAAAAAGAGTCATGGTGTCTACGATGTACATTATGACAAGCCCCCAAGACCAGTGCAGTAATCGACAGATACAAAGATGATTCGAATGTAATTAATTCCATGGCTTTTTGCCTTCAAAATTCAGCCTCAAAGAGAAGCCTGAATTCATTGGCCATGCCTAAGAAGCCAACAGCTCCACTGTGACACCAAGGCACCTCACAAGAGAAATTAGGAAGGGGCAGTGCATTTACAGACACCTCTGCTGGCGGCCAGCCGCAGATGCCCATCTGGCACTGGAGAAAACGTCGAGGGCACTGGGAACCCCTTCCCTTTGAAGCAAAGCGAAATGCAAAAGGAAAGTGTTCTTGAAAAGAAATGGTGATTCCCGGCCCACCCCACCCCCCCAAAAAGAAAAACGCACCGCACCCCCAGTAATTCAGAAGAGGAGCAGGTGTGACAGGGCCCGCAGCTCAGCCACCAGGAAAGAAATGATGTTCACGGCCCCCGGGGGTGGGGACAGCAGGCGCTGCCTTCTTGGGAAGGGAACACGTTAGTAACTGCAACAGAGGTGAGGGCGGCGGCCCGACCGTCCCGCCAGCGAGACAAAAGGAGCAGGACAGTTAGCTGTCAGGTTCGTGCAAAATCAAAGCTGCCGCACAAAAGACAAAGGGGACCCTGCGCTTGAGCGAGGCCTAAAAAGTAGAAACGCCCTAGTTCGGTGCAATTATGAAGGGCTTCGCAGCAGCGCTGCTCGCAGAGGAATACCAATGAGCCGCGCTATGGTAACGGACGAGACAAATATACCAGGAAGATAAATAGGAAGATGCTGCAGCAACGAAATGAACTCCCAGCTCGACGGTTCTGTCTTTTCGTCAACTGTTGCTAATAACCCCAACCCGTCCAAATACCCTGGGAATTTTTTTTTTTTTTTTTTTTTAATTTCCAAATCCTCCTTCGCGGGTGATTCTTGAGCCGTTTTCACGCGATCTGAAGCTGACACAGCTGTTTGGGAGCCATCTCTGCAAATGCGGCTCCCTTTGAAAATAATTACTTCTGAGGGGGTAAAGGCTGCCTCTGAGCTGGATGCTGTGAGCAGCAGTTCTTGCCGTGTCTCAACCCGCTGACTCCTTGTGGTACTCGTTCTTTTTCCTTTACAGTCTATCAAAAAAGAAAACCAATTTTTAAAAAAAAGGTGCACCTCCATTTTTAAAAAGGGAGCGCTCCTCGTAATGTGGCCAGTCTCCTTTACGCAACTCATCTCCGCCAGCCGGTCTGGAGAACAGCTCGCTCGGCTCGTAACTCAGCCGGGACGTGGCCACTCACACTCATCATGAGCCCCGAGAGGCCTGACACTTTCAGAGGCCTCGTACGAGGAACAGCGCAAAATCAGTCGAGGTACCAAGGCCAGTTGGTGCGTCGTCCTGGCCCAGAGTTTTAGGATTATTAGGCTCAAGCTATCTGATGCCTTTCCTTCCCAACGTAGTCTACGCGACACCAAATATACCCACACTGCTGGGTGATCTCACAAAACTGAGTTCTGCCATCCAGAATGCCTTCGAGCGTGAATATGTATTTTTTGCCTGATTCGCTTATCAAAATAGGATGATCTGGGAGCACCTGGGTGGCTCAGTTTGTTAGGTGTCTGACTTTGGCTTAGGTCACGATCTCTCGGTGTGTGGGTTCGAGCCCCGCGTTGGGTTCTGTGCTGACAGCTCAGCGCCTGGAGCCTGCTTCGGATTCTGTGTGTGTCTCTGTCTGCCCCTCCTCTGCTCGCACTCTGTCTCTGTCTCTCAAAACTGAATAAACGTTAAGAAAAATTTTTTAAAAATAGTATGATTTTAAACCTTGTCCTTGCCGGAAGCCACTGAATACACAGGAGAAGCTTGTGTCCCTTAACCACACTCATAATGCCTTATGATTTGTCAGAGGTGTCTATAGATTTAAAAAAATAACTTTACTTGTTTTTATTGTATTTCTCTTACTACCGGCTTAAAATTCCATTAATTCTACAACTCGCCAGAAAAGTAGGCAGACAGGCTTTCCTGGAAAGAAACGATGCAGGTTATGAGAAGTAGCTGGTTGGTTTGCCGTCGCTCTGTTAATGTCTCCTGAGATGCCATTCTGATTCTCTCAACTCTCAAATTATCACTGTGCCTTGGGTGTTCCCCCGAACAAGTTAATAGATTATTTAAGCAAGCATGATAAGTTATTTAATAAGTAATTTCACTATTTTTATAAATCGAAATTTCATTAAGCTTTAAAAAGATCAACCAGTAATATATTTTTCCCCTTATTTGCTCATTTAATTTTGGAAGTAACAGGCCCAGGAATGCCTCAATACGCCCTCTATTGTCCCCAGAATCTAGCCCTTGCCACCCACTTTCCCCTCAATCTGGCCTCCCATTCCCTGGGCTCCGTTGCGTGTCTTTAGACACACATCATCCCCTGTGATCCTCACAATATCCATGTGTGTTGGCCTCGTAATCACATTTTTGCAGAAACGGGCTCAAAAGTTAAGTTACTTCCCAAAGCCACGTAACCAGTAAGGGACCGTGGGTATTTTCACCCAGCTCCGAATCCACGCTCTTTTGCGCAGTTTTACAGGTTCTCCCTACCACGTCCCAGCACCACGCTTTTCTCTAGGAGGTGAGGCCACCTCACAAAGATCGGGGACATTAGTCCCACAATGCTTTCTTGGTCACAATCCCCAAACCAAACCTGTGTGTCTGCCTGCTGGCTCCATATATTATCACCGACCTCCCAGCAACCGTGGACGAGGGAGAGAAAAATCACCATCCATCTTAATACGAAGAACATGAGACGTTTAGAAATTTGTCCAAGGGACATCCCGGTGGCTCAGTCGGTTAAGCGTCCAACTTCAGTTCAGGTCATGATCTTGCGGTTTGTGGGTTCGAGCCTGCATCGGATTCTGTGTCTCCCTCTCTCTCTGCCCCTCCCTCACTCTCTGTCTCTTAAAAATGAATAAACGTCAAAAAAAAAAAAAAAAAAAAAGGACCGTGTCCCAGACCACATAGTGTTAAGTGGTGGAGACAAATTGAAACCCACATCTACCCTCACCCTCCTCCACATTCCACGGGCTCTCAGGGGGTTGGATTACACGAAGGGCAGCGTTACCAGCCAAGCCATTAAACCGCATCAGGTACCTTCTCAACGTGTTGTATCGATAGCCTAAAAACAGCAAGTTTTTACAGGGGTATTTCTGACATTCCTCAACAGTAAGATGAATGGCAGAGCTAAACAAATCCAAAGAGCAGACCAACCCCCCCATTCTGTGTTTGGGCTGAGACTTTGTTCCGCTCTCTCTCTTTCTGTGTGAACCCCAGAACGAATTCTGAAATGTGCGTGCAATCAATCATTGCCTTGGCCATTTTGAAAACAAATGTTCAAACAGGAGAACAATTCTGTATGTGTAATCTATAATATTTGTGTAAGGTAACCAGGCGTTGTAAACGTTTTATTTTCAAAACTCGAGCTTTCCGGACTGCAATTGGACGTGGCTTTAGAAAGCTTCAGTTGCTAAGAACTGGCTTTCTCCTGACTCTCACTGTTTGTCCGTCTTTGGGAAGTTACCTCCCCTTATGTAATTGCCAAACTCCTCAAATCAATGCTAATCCTGAACTCACCCCTCACTCTCAATCCTTCATTCACTCAAACATTAGACTTGTGGGGTGACAGGAGATAATGGGCCCCTGACCAATCTATCTCTGTCCTGAGGAACGACAACAGTGCCAGCTTCTCAGACCTTCAGCCTCAAAGGCCTCAGCCACCTTGGACTCCGTATCTCCCACTGGCACCGTCGAGAGGGTCTGGGGTGCGGAGAGAAGCGGCCACAGTCTTCGTTAGGCAAACCCCCGCCACCAAAAACCTCACCAAATCAAAACACAATCTCAGTGAAAACAGCTTGTTACACGCTGCCTAAGGACCTCTCCATTTCCAGTTGGTTTGCCCACTGGACGCTCCTCCAGCAGAAATTCTAGAGCATCCACTAAGTTTTCCCCTCGCATACACTCGTTCTTCATAACGTGCCTCCTTCATACTTCTCTCTCTCTCTTCCTTTCCATCCCCTTGATTATCTGCTTGATTATCATACACTTCCATTACAGCAAACATGTCCTAACTTGACTCCCTGCTTCAAATTTCTCCCCATCCAATCCATTTTGCTGCTTGAGTAATCTTGCTATAATATCATTTTCAGCAGATCATCTATACGCGCCTGCCCAGGTGCACACAGATCCCCATGCCTAGTGATAGAGCCCATATGCCATTCAGGTCTTCTACAACCAGCCCTACCTCTTCTGGATGTTCTTCGGGGCCATTGGTCCACTGAGGGTCAATCAGCACATCTACCTCATTTCCTGCACCACCCGCCATATCCCGGGCCCCACCGTCTCTCCTCACACTTGTCAAAGCCTCTGCTCTCCCATTAAAGTACGTCCTCCTCTTTCTCATTCTACTCGCAAATGTCGTCTAAGTGTCTTCCATTGAGAGTGCTCTTCAAAGCTCGCTGGCACCAGCAGAGCCCAGGAGAAAGACCACAAGTGCATGCAGTCTTGTACACATGTGGAAACCCCCGGTGAAGCCTGCCCAACCATGGCAGTGAGCTCACCTTTCTCAGAGCCCGGCCACTGCCCCCTTCAGGTGCCAGCCGGGCTCGCTTCTCTCCCACAAAACTCTGTGCTGAGCAAACCCAGAAACTACAACTGGCGTTGCTTTGAGGCTTCAGAGCACCCAGAAGGAGCCCTGGGACAGTCACGGAGTAAACAAGGGCTCTGGGTCGCTGAGTTGTCTCAGAAGAGAAAGACGAAATGTGTGATGAGATGGAAAACAAATCCGACAATAAAAGTTAGCTCCTGAAGAATTTATGATGAGCGGTTGATTCTCCGACATGCTATGTATTAAAGTGTTTACCCAGTCTCTCAGCAAATAAAGTATCGCTCCACTAAATAACAAATTTCTAACATAGCAGTATTTTCTATGATCAGACCAACTTTAAAAATGTTTTTAAAACAGGGATAATTTATCCTCTTTCAGTAGATTTATAATAAGTTAAATGGCCTATTAAGCCATTATTATCATCTTTCAGTGGATTTATAATAAGTTAAATGTCTACTCTGATCAGTAGTAGAAATAGAAAGTTTAAAAATTAGATGCATGAAGGGCGCCTGGGGGGCTCAGTCGGTTAAGCGTCCAACTTCGGCTCAGGTCATGATCTCATGGTTTGTGAGTTCGGGCCCTGCACCGGGCTCTGTGCTGACAGCTCAGAGCCTGGAGCCTGCTTCGGATTCTGTGCCTCCCTCTCTCTCTGCCCCTCCCCAGATCTCCCCCCACTCAAAAATAAAACATTAAAAAAATTGAAAATATCTTTTAAAAAAATTAGATGCACGAGCTATAAGCCTACGGAATTGGAAGTAAAAAAATTAGCTCAGAAAACATTTATTCAATACAAATTTAAATAGAGAACACAAAATAGCAGAGCTGCTAAAATTAATAACTGAACTAAAATGACTGACATGCACACAAGAAGTTACTGTGAAAACAATTAAAAGTGTTAAAAACCTCCAGGAACGATAAAAATCACAGAGGGCCAAATAACACCACAAATAAACAAAATAAAATAATAAGACACTGACCAGGCATTACAATTTTTAAAAATGCAAATATAAACATTTCACCTCCTGAAGAGAACTTGGAGAATTTTAAACGTGCAGTGTCCCAGCACTGCTGTGACACGCTACTGAAACCACAGAAATGTCATTTGCAGTAATGGTCACACTGAGATAGGCCTGCTGAGGAACGCCTCAGGTTCTGGACTCAGAAAGATGTGAGATGAGACCAAATACTAGGAAGGGCCTTGATTGGCTGTGTGACCCCAAGTAGTTTACGCAACCTCTCTGAGCTGCAGCTTCTTCACCTACAGAATGAGAACAATCATGCTTCCTAAGAAAGGTATTGTGAGGAGTTAAAAAGATGCTAGAACCAAACGCCCTCGGCACAATGACTGGCTCCTGGTAACCTCACTAGGAAATAAAGCTCGTTATTGTTCAGTCATTCACGCATCCATTCCTCTAGAATCTGTGGGGACAACCCATCTACGGGGAGAGCCCTCCGTCCCTGCTGGAGCTCTCACGACACAGGCATCTGGAAACCACCGGCCTGACTGCTACAAGAACTTTCAGGAAAAAAGAGGGTAATAGAAATGACAGAACAGGGGCACGTGGGTGGCTCAGTCAGCTGAGCGTCCAGCTTCGGCTCAGATCATGATCTCATGGTTTGTGAGTTCAAGCCCCACCTTGGGCTCGCTGCTATCAGCACGGAGCCTGCTTTGGATCCTCTGTCCCCCTCTCTCTCTCTGTCCCTCCCCGGCTCACACTCTCTCAGTAATAAACAAACATTTTAAAATTAAAAATATAAAAAGAAACGATAGAGCAACAAAACTGCTATAGCTAGGTCTCATCAGAATCAATAGGGGCGCCTGGGTGGCTCAGTCGGTTAAGCGTCCGACTTCGGCTCAGCTCATGATCTTTCGGTTCATGAGTTCAAGCCCCACGTTGGGCTCTGTGCCGATGGCTCGGAGCCTGGAGCCTGCTTCGGATTCTGTGTCTCCCTCTCTCTCTGCCCCTCCCTTGCTCACGCACTCTCTCTTTCTCTCTCTCAAAAATAAACAAACATTAAAAATTTTTTTAAAAAAAGAATCAACAAATATAACCCAGCAGATGGCTGTGGGGAGAAAGAGAAAGCACAATAAAGCACACAGCAATCATACTATCCTATCTGCGTACTCAAGTACGCTGAGCACATGGAGACAGGTCGGCTCAGATACCTATAAAAGCCACAATGTGAGGCGCCTGGGTGGCTCAGTTGGTTAAGCGTCCGACTTCGGCTCAGGTCATGATCTCACGGCTCGTGAGTTCGAGCCCTGCGTTGGGCTCTGGGCTGACAGCTCAGAGCCTGGAGCCTACTTTGGATTCTGTGTCTCCCTCTCTCTCTGCCCATCCCTTGCTTGTGCTCTGTCTCTCTCTGTCTTTCAAAAATAAATAAAATGTTAAAAAAAATTTTTTAAACAACCACAATCTGAGTTCAGAGCCAGTCCCAATTAAGTCACTTAATTCCATCATTTCACTTTCCGTTGAGTGACTGGTATCCGTCCAGTTTGCACATCAGGAGGACAGTGGCAAGGGTGAGATTTCAGGATGGCCAGGACAGGCGCGTCCCACTCCCAACAAGGTCTGGAGCCAGCCAACATGCTGCATGTCCCAATCGGGTGACGCCCGCGGTCAGACCCAAGTCAATAAGCCCCACCAGCAGCACCCAAATGTCCCCAGTCCTACGACTGGCTTCTACCGTGTGAGGAACTACAGGGAAGCCCAAGTGTGGGGCAAGAAAAAAGGGGGCTGGGGGGGCTCCCTGAGTAAAGACTTTTCCAGTTTATGTCAACAGTCATTCAACAGTCATTCATGAATTGCCCAACATGTGTTAGAGCCTTGAGATACCAATCAGAACTCTCGGAAACGCCAGACTTCCAAGAGGTACCCGCCAAACTGTCTGTACGTCAGGATTCGAACAGTCCGTGTTTTACCCCCACTCATCCGGAGACATTCTTGGGCAGCAAGGGATGACGGTTCCTTGCCCCCTCCACAGCTTTCTTTTAACTGCCTCTGAGGCCGTTAAGCTTTTCACATCTATTCAAATATAAACATCAACGTTTCCCCTTTAATGTCTTTTTCCTCCCATCTCTAATTCAAAGAAATGCAATTTCATCGTTGGCTCACCAGGCTGATGTTTGAGAAAAGACCATGTGACGCACGCCATAATGACTAAGAAATATAATGAAGACTACACGGCAGAGGACTCCAAGCAATGCAGTCATTGACTATAAAGCACTTCCCTCCCTGATGAAAGGTTGGGGAAAATTAAGCTCTAACTGCAGCCGTGAATTGTTATATGTCAGATGTCCGCCTGGGATGGTGTCACCATCTTCATGATCGCTGAGCCTCCGACTCAGAGAGGACTTTGGCCACGAGGCAGAGGGGAAGGGAAAGGTCAGGCAGACAGGGCCGAAGGGTCTGTGGCCCCACAACAGATTGATTACCTTCTGCGGTGAAGTGTTGGGTTGGCCCTAGCATGACCCACGTAAACGGCCACGCAGGGGGCCCTGAGCTACAGCAGGAGCAGGTGGTCTGGCTCAGGACCCAATGTCACACGACGGGAGGATTCTGGTTTTACTTATGTTCTCAGTCAGGAATGACTTTTCCTGGCCTAGACAAAGCCTGTCACCTTCCCCGTCTACTCAGGGTCGCAGGATGCTGGACCTCCGCAAACAACAGAAGTGTCTGAAGAACGAGAAGCCATTCCCGTGTAACGGACTGAACAGAAACAAGCACTTGCAAAGGAGGGAGTGAGGTATCTGCATCCAAAAATCAAGTGGAAGGAATCAAGGAATCAAGGAATCAAGAGAAAGGAAGCCTCTGAAACAGGAAAGTCATATCCCGGAAGGGATGTAAGTCACCAAAACTTACATCCTTTGCTTTGCATGGAGTAGAGGACACCAGATAAAACATCTCGAGTCTTGGGGCGCCTGGGTGGCTCAGTTGGTTAAGCGTCCAATTTTGGCTCAGGTCATGATCTCGTGGTTCGTGAGCTCAAGCCCCACCTCGGGCTCTCTGCTGTCAGCAGGGAGCCCGCTTCATATCCTCTGTCTCCCTCCCTCTCTCTCTCTCTCTCTCTCTCTCTCTGCCCTTCCCCTGCTCTCTTGCTCTCTCTCAAAAATAAACAAACATTTAAACAAAGTATCTCTGGTCTTTCTGGGTGCTCTGCCATTTGAGATACTGACAACGATCTGAAATAAAGTTGATGTGCTGAATGGAAACCAAGTACAATGAAGGTAGAGAAGGGAGGCAGGGTTCAGACGGTCGTGAATGTCCACGATGAAAGCCAAGGGCAGAGGACAAGGACAAGAAGCACAGGGGAGAGGTGGACAGCCAATAAAGCATCCTCTTATTAACTCCTACGGAGCCCACTTTCTCTCCGGAGAGTAGCAGGCAAGAGGCCAGAGAGATGGAAGGTTGCCAGGAGAAAACCCATCACCCCTGGATACGAGGTCCTACTCTACCAGCTGACACTGCCTGGCTACCACATTCCACAGGGAGAATGGGAACTTGTCACAAGAGGAAGACTGGCATGGATAAAGTGGAGTGGGTGCCTGTGTCACACAGAAACGGAACTCACTGGGCTCTTCCACGTCGTAAGGTGGACATAATTTCACGGTCTACCAAAGTAAGTGATTCACAGGATGGTACACAACATTATCACAGATCCTCCAGAGAAATAAAAACCCAGAAAAATAATATGACTATTGGTAAAGCCCAGGTGGCAGTATCTAGGAGATGACTGACTTTCCGCACCCCACGTGTGAGCAGATAACTTCCTCGGCAAGTCATCAGCAAGTCAACATCCTCCTTCAAAACTAAGGCTTTCTGTTCCTTTTTCATACTCATATGTTTTGTTTCCCAACAGAAAATACATATTGGCTCCCTTGCTCTGTTAGACAACAATGTAACATACCCATTCTCTGCATCCACTCACCAAATATCCAAACGGGTTCTCTATTTTTTCTAGTATAACCATATCTCGTAGATGAATTGATCTTTAAAAACAAACAGGCACAGGAAAAAAAAATAAAGCGTGCTCTTTTTCCCGGTAGGTAGTAATCACGGCGATTTGTTTGGTTAGTGGGTTTTTCTGTGTATTGCTCAGGCTAAATGCTAACCTCTAAAAAGAAGCAGGTTCTTTTTAGACGAGAGGGAAATATCTCTGATGTGGTCAAGAGGGAGGTTCGTTGTTTTTTTTTTTTTTATGTTGATAAACCATTGTCCTTTAAATGTTACTTTACGGGGGCGCCTGGCTGGCTCAGTCAGTTAAGTGTAGGACTTCAGCTCAGGTCATGATCTCACGGGTTCGTGAGTTTGAGCCCCGCGTCGGGCTCTGTGCTGACAGCTCGGAGCCTGGAGCCTGCTTCCGATTCTGTCTCCCTCCCTCTCTGCCCCTCCCCCGCTCATGCTCTGTCTCTCTCTCCCTCTCTCAAAAACATTTAAAAAATGTAAAACAAAATTAAACAAATGTTACTTTACTATTAATAGTCTTACTAACACGAGTCATAAAAAATTATTCATGAATAATTGTAGCAGAGTTTGCGTCCCATGCAGGAAAGAAAAAAATGTCTCCAGGAACTGCAGATAAACACCAGAATTTAGTCACCTACCACTCATTTACCACCTGCTGCGTGAAAGCCTACCACGTTATCGTAAACTGTAGAACACTTTTACCTTGTCAAAGATCTATTCAGTGATACTTGAACTTTATGATACAAATGAATTTCTAAAATCATAAAGGCACAGAAAATTAAAGCTGTAAAAGTCAGTCGATCCGATTTGTTTCCCACCCGACTCTGCCGACCGACTGGCCACACAGTCCTGCTGACACTTTCCGGATGGAACTCGCTGGATGGAGAATGCCCGCGCCTGCCCCGTGTCTTGGTCCTGTTCAATTGCCTCTCTGCCAACTCACGTCTCCGCTGCTCGGCATCTCCCCTGCCTCACGATCATTCCTTTCATGTTGGTTTCCCTAGTATGTGTTGCAAAGGGCTTTTGTTAAGGCACCATGTCATAACATGCACCTCTGAACGACCTTCTGAACTAGATTGTTCTTCAAAGACAAACTATGACTCTTCCTTCTGGATCCCTCACGGTATCTAAGACATAGCTCTGAAACCAACTCTACTCGATCGATGATTATTGACTGAGGGATGATGTCACGGGTTTCCTGCATCGACTTTGGGTGCGTATATCCTGCTGTGGAGATAAAAGGTTCTCAGGGCCTTTAATCCGAATAGCACGAAGGTTGTCGTCTACGCAGGTATAATCACACGAGTGGTGTAGAAAAATGGTCACATAGTTCTTGTCATGGGAACTAACCTTTGCTTCAATTATTTTGACATTTCAGATAAAAGGGTTGGGGAAGAAACGTGGGAAAGGGAATAAATCTTAGATAGCCTAAAAAACATTCTCGGCTTTTGTCTCTATCAAGAATGCTTATAAATAAACCAAAAATAGCCCAAAGAATCAAGAATTCCCAAAAATGTGTGCATTCTGATTTGACTCCCGTAGTTACAAACAATGAAATACATTATAACCTGTCATTTTCTCTTATTCATACGTATATACATACTCTGTTACATTAAAGACATTTGAATTTGACCATCAGATTATTGATTCTTCAAACCATTCTAGCCCCCTTCTGACCTACACTGATCTATTCACATTCCAGATGAAATTGTATATGTTTGGTAGCGATGATATTGCCCAAAAAAGTTTTCTCTTGATAAAACCTCTTCTAAAATAAAGGCATTGTTAATGAACAAAAAGATGAAATAAAAAGGTGTTTTAATATAGAAAAAATTTTACAAGACCATCTGCTGAGTCAAATACCTAAATGTCTTAAAAATTAATTATAGCATCTCTCCTCCTGTGTTCCCTTGACCAGGAACCGAGCAATGGCGTAAGTTTTCAGGAGCCTGTCCAAGGAGCCTGCCTTACACACGCAGCTCAGTCCTGAAAAGCAGCAGGTGAGAAATCAGTGACTGTGAACCAGCTTCCACGCAGCAAAATAGCCAAGCTTTCCACAGCCATACAGAAAAGGAGCTCAAAGATATGGAAAAGTCTTGGTAAAGTGCTGGGGTGGGGGGGGGGGAATGCCAGAAAAGCTCTTTATTTGAAATAAAGTCTGATGGAACTAGCTGTCAAAATTAACCTGTATAAGGATGACGTGGGATCAGTGCAGATTTCTGGACTCCCACTTAGTGGATCTGGGGCCAGGCCCATAAATGAGCGTCTTCAACATGCTCGCCAGGTAACTGTGACACAGGAGGCCACACTTTGTGGAGAAACACTGACATACAGGAAGCACCTCACACTTCTTTTTCCTCTAAAATCTTTTCAGTCCTATCCTCCCTCGAGGGCTTTGGGCATTTCTGAGGAACACTTGGAGGATTAGGCAAGAAGACATTTGACCAAGCAAACGCAGGAAGATCAAGACCTTACTCCAAACAAATTCTTAGGTTGTTACCAACGTGAGAGCAGCACCTATGCGCTTCATCTTACACACCCACAACCAAGTTAACACAAACACAAACCAAGTAACACAAACAAAACAGAGGGGAGGAAGCTCGAATGCAGCGCAAACCGTCCCTGACTTGTACACACAAACACAAACGCATAAACACACAGCCACACATATGTGCACACGCACAAACGCGCATACACACACCTACACGCATGCATGTGCACACTCACACAAACATACACATACACACACCCACACCTATAAACATATGCATATGCATATACACACGTACATACACATCTGTGCACACACACGCACACACAAATGGGTTAGTCCTCCCCAGCACAAAACCTAGCACATACATAAAACAGACACCCAACAAGCATTTGTTAAAAGACCAAATAACTTTAGAGCCATAAGCCACAGGAAGTTCATCTAACAAGCCAGCAGGGAGATCCCAGGTTGGCCAAATGGGCCAAGTAAGTCCCACCAAACTGAACTGAGAAGCTCCAGTGTCAACAAGTGTGACAGACATAAAAGCATGTAATGTCAAGTGCATATCAGCAAATACGCTTCTAGGTCATTGTTTTATTTCCTTTTTACATCTACCCACATGTAGTTTCATATATATATACATACATATATACAGTTATATATATAATTACAGTTACATATATAACTGTATATATATATATATCTACATATAAACACATTAATGCCATTGTATATATTTTTTTTAATTTTTGCAACCTCTTTCCCCTTTGTTTAGCTCACCATTGGTAAGTCCCAAGAACCAGTGTGTATACAGCGAGTATATATTAGTCCCTATTTTTCTCCCTACACATATCATCTTAGTCAGACAAAAGCAAATTCAGACACAGATATGCATACACATGGACCTAGGGAAAGCTTTGGAATTAACACACTTTTATCTGTATTTCTCACTGAACGAATACCACATGGACACCCCTACAAGGCACCTGGTAGATCTCTATTTCATTCTTTCTGATGGCTGGACGATATCCTAGGATATGGATTTATTCTCCTATTCCCTGTTGATGGGCTTTCACTATGCTTCCTGGTTTTTGCTACGACCAGCAATGCTGTCCTAGATACCCTTGTACATATGCCTTCTATGCTGATGATTTTGTTTCTACAGTAGAAATTCCCAGGAGAACTACTGGATTAACGAGTGTATATATGTTACGTTTTAGCAGGTGTCGATAGACAGCTTTTTTTTTTTTTTAAGGCAGTAACACTTCTCATTTCCAAAACCACTACTCTTTCAATCAAGATAAAATAAAACTGTGCTTCGAAGCCAGAGAATCCACAATCTTTCTGTGACAATCCTCTGGTCTCTGTTGAACCTTTCTAAAGCTCAGCCAGTCCTCCTCCTCCCCGTGGCCGATCTGGCACTCCCCCTAAAGCTTGGGACTCCAATGGCCTTCACTCTCCCATGAACTCCCTGCAATTATATTCTAAAGTTGGCATATTTTTGCTTTTGTACTTTTTTCAAAGGAAAAGTTCAATGGCTTCTCATCAAATTTCCAAAGGGGCCTCTGACCCAAAAAGGGTTAGGAGCCTCTCCTCTGGAGTCTGGAGGATAACAGGAGGGTTGAGTATTGCTGATGACATGATTTAATTCTCTTGATGACAACAACAACAACAACAACAACAACAAAAAAAAAAAAAGGAGGGGATTTTATTAGTGAAGGTTTCCGGCATTCATGAAGCAATCAAAAAGATTTTTCATCCACATTGTTTTAAGAAGAAGCAAGCTCTACAAATAGTTTACAAAAGGGCGTAGGTGCTAAAAAACAAAAGGGGGTGGTGGAGGCGACATGGGTGCTAGGAAACAAAGAACAGAGAGAGCTATTTCCAAAACCAGATAAAAGGTCACTTCTTCTCCAGTATATTGTTTCTCAGGGCAGCTGGCATTTGATCCACGTAAAGGGAAAAGTCACACCGGGCTTCCGTTCAAAGGAGTAAACATGTCAGTAGAAAAGGAGAGGAGAAAGCGAAATGGCAAATAGGGAAAAGTAACAGTTTGCAGAATTTGGGAGATCTTTTGAGGAGACCCAATAAACCCTCTAAGCTCGGAATTATGTCTTCACTCGCTTCTCTTCCCCCACGGCTGCTGGCTTCTCTCCACACCCCCTCACCCTGAGGGCCGGCAGTGTCTGACCAGAGGAGGTATTCAGTAAGTATAGATTGAACCAAGAAGCAATTGAAACAGCTTCGAACAAAATGCAATTACAGGGCCGCCTGAGTGGCTCAGTCGGTAAAGTGTCTGACTCTTGATCTCGGCTCAGATCATGGTCTCACAGTTCATGAGACCAATCCCCATGTCAGGCTCTGTCTGCACTGACAGCACGGAGCCTGCTTGGGAGTCTCTCTCTCCCCTCTCTCTCTGCCCCTCCTCTGCTTTCTCTCTCTCTTGAAATAAATAAACTTTAAAAACAAAAGTAATTACAGGAAATACAGTTAAGTCCTTAAATGAGACTTCTTTGCTCGTAAAGGTTTGAAATCAAGAATAGCATGATTTTTCTTGATTTGTGGTTAATGGCAAGAAAGAATTAGAAAGGCATCTGTCTACCTCTCAAGAAAGTGTCTAATTCTTCATTCTTATGAACTCCTGATTTTCATACAATTGCTTTCAATTGTTCCTCCTTCATTTCATGCATTACGACCCTTATCATCCAATGCTATAAGATAATCCTGACAATTGTTTAGCATGGCCATCAAGTAACAACCACTAAATTAATAAATCTCTGGACTCTAGTTTAAAATCTAAAACAAGGGACAAAGATGAAGCAGGTACTAAAAAAATTAAGTTAATTAATAAACTACAGATAGAGTAAGTAAAGCCCATCAAAACGGGTAAAAGCTTTCATTGTGTTTCTGCTTGTTATGCTGTGGAATGAGTGGTCTGACCTCTGGAACGGGCAATATTTTGCAAAAGATCTCATCACCTCACTTCCAGAAATTATACTATCTCTGTTACACTTTTCCACGATAGCTCTTTTTTTTTTTAATTTTTTTTTTTTTTTGAGAGAGAGAGAGACAGCGTGAGGAGGGGAGGGTCAGAGAGAGAGGGAGACGCAGAATCCAAAGCAGGCTCCAGGCTCTGAGCTGTCAGCACAGAGCCCGACGCGGGGCTCAAACCCACGGACTGTGAGTTCGTGACCTGAGCCGAAGTAGGACGCCTAACCGACTGAGCCACCGAGGCGCCCCAGCTCTTTCTTAAAACATATGGAATGACCGAAAGACACAGGAACCCAAAGCTAATCTACATGATGGGAACTTAGATTGCAATGATAAAGCTGTTTCAGTGTCCGGCAGTGAATTAAATCATACTTGGCATTGATAACAAAAGAGAAACAACACTTCATGTTTCCTCAGTCCTTCGGGTTTTCAAAGACACTATTTTCTGAACACTGTCTTTCCAAGTTAACTTTATTATCATGTACGTTTATATATATGTATATATGTAGGTATATGTATGAATATATATGTCTATTATACTCATATGTATATTCATGTATATAAATACATGCATATTGTATATATGTGTGTTATGGTTATGTGCATGTACACATATATGCAATATACATATACATTTTATACATATTATATAGAATAGTTTATATACATATTAAGGAATACCGTGTAGAAAGTAAAATATTCCAGAATGAAAAGTTTCAGAGCCTTGGCAATTATCCAATCCCAAGGAAATCTTGTTATGTATATGTTCTCTGTGAAATAGCAGAAACATAGTTAAGATTTATTTTAGTTCTAATTTTAATGATTTATAAGCTTTATAGCTATCCTAGAGATAAAGAAAAAAATGTATAATGGCTCGCTGATTGGTTGTTTAAAAATAGGTTAGGATCTTTGGCTTCACTATCCTTACTTCTTTAGTTTAAGTAAGAATGTGAAATTTGGTATATTTAGTTGTTTGGTGTCTAAAAGCACTATGTGTGCTTGGGAAGGTAAATCTGTAGCTGAAGATGCTTGTTAGATCTCCCTGAGGAGCTATTTGCAGATTATAGAGTCCGGTGAAGTAGAAACAATTCCACATATATGGAAACACAGCATGTCAGTCAAAAGGAGGCCAGACTTCCCCTACTGGTTAGGATCAAATTTGTATTAACCTCATTTCTGATTTACCATCATCTTGACTCTTGACTTCACCAAAAGCAAAAGAGAGGCAGGGAAGGCGTAAAGGAAAGAAGAGAAATTCTTCTAATTGTTCTCTTTGGACATTGTAATGAGAAATACTCTATTATAAGAGTACAATCAAGGGCGCCAGGGTGGCCCAGTTGGTTAAGCGTCCGACTGGGGCTCACATCATGATCTCGCGCGGTTCGTGGGTTCAAGGCCCACATCAGGCTCTGTGCTGTCAGCTCAGAGTCTGCTTTGGAGTCTTTGTCTCCCTCTTTCTCTGCCCCTCTCCCTCTCTCTCTCTCTCTTCCTCTCCCCCTCTCCCCCACTCATCCCCTCTCCCTCTCTCCCCCCATTATCTCTCAAAAAATAAATAAATACATAAAGGACAAGGGGGTAGTAAAAAGCAAATAACACTGTAGTGAGAAAACACCAACTTTTCACATCCAAAAGCTATGACACGGTCAAAGCCATTCAAGAAAACAATTTAAAATAAAGCATAAAGGAAGGGAGCTAAAATAACTAAGACACTTCCTAAAAGTATACTAATATTTGCAGTTATTCTAGTTACTTCTACATAGAAAATTTGAGAAACAGAACTGAAGATGACACTAGTTGCTATCCGTGGATGGATATATTATGACTGTAGCTATTTTTGTCTTCTCTTGCCTCTGTCATTTTCAAACACTGTTAGTGCAAAATTAGACATATCTTCAATGCTAAACTGATTTGCCCATCAACTTTCTCAGACCTATGTATGACCTTCAGCCAATATCGGAGACTAGTCTGAAGAATGAGCTTTTAAAGGAATAGTCAAACGAAATGGAAGGTCTGACAATTATTTTGCCAGACAAAAAAGAATGGCAATTTCTTTTCTTTAAATTCTTTTCATCTTTGCTAACGTGAGATGTTATTGCAGAACATTTTTGGACCACCATCAAGATCGCTATAACTGGAGGGAATTTTTTAAAAAATCATCTAGTACAGAAAAAAAAAAATCATCTAGTACAACACATTATTTTATGTCCTGAAAAGGTCAAAGGTCAGTGGCACCCAAAGTCACATTTAGTGGCAGAGGCAGGACTCAAACCCAGATCTCTCTCTCTTTTTTTTTTTAAGTTTATTTATTTTGAGAGAGAGAGACCAGGGGAAGGGCAGAGAAAGGGAAAGAGAGAATCCCAAGCAGGCTCCACCCTATCAGCGCAGAGCCCTAGGTGGGGCTTGAACCCATAAACCGTGAGCTCATGACCTGAGCCAAGATCAAGAGTCAGACACTTAACTGACTGAGCCACTCAAGCACCCCCTTGAAACCAGATCTCTCGGTCTAGTGCTATAGTTTACCAAACAAGCCAAAGGTTAGCAATTTAGTGAATTGAATACAATGTATTCAGATACAAAATAAAGGTCTATTTCCTACAGCTGCCCTGCTACTCCTCACGAGTCCCTGTCACCTTAAAGTGGGAGGAACTAACTTTAGTCCCAGCCATTAAACCGAAGCCATTCAATGACTTAAACAACTTAGGTATATTCAGACCTCCTCTGGCTTCCTGTCTCTGCTCCAATATGGCGGTGTTGAAGCGTGTGTGAGCAGGGAGGGCTGCAGTGACTTCCCAGTGAATAAAGAGGGAAGTCTTGAATCCATGTTCGCATCCCCTCTTTCTCTCATCTGACTCCTTTGGCCACCGTGGCCTCTCCTTGTCATTAGCATCCACTGAAGACTGCGGCTGGTGACACCATGGTGTATTCTTCCCTTGGCTCAGAAAAAGCTTGGTGGTATTGCCTGCCGAATCGGGTCTCTCCTCACTGGGGTCTTACTACTACCCCCTGCCAGCGTAAGCCACCCTTGGCTCCGGGGACACATTGTTCCCAGAGTGGCAGCTCCCTCCCCAGCAAGTAGCCTCAGCATGGGAGAGACTGAGATGCTGGGAAACAAAATCCAGGTTCTCCCCGTGCCCACCCCGCCGTGGAGGCTCATCGTCCGGGTGGGAAGAAGTTGGGAGTATGTCTTGCAGGGTGGTCTTCTCTGCTTCCTTCTCTCCCTCCACCTACTTCCCAGGCCTCCCCATCTTCCCTCCCAGAGACTTCAGCCAGGACGCAGAGGGAGGTCCTGTTTCAGACTGATTTTTCCGCCTTCTTCCTACATCCTACCATGGCCCAAAGAGGGATGGACAGTCCTCTGGACATGGGGCCATACTGTATCCCTTCTCAAAATGGGGTTCACTCTTCACCTTTCTCTGGACCCATAAATGTGAGGTGGTGTGGCAGAACATGATTTATACAAGAGAAAGATGAAAAACACCCTGATTTCATACTGCTAAAATATTCGCTTCATCATGGCTGATACAGTCATGCCCCCAGAGCCACAAAATTGATAGGCTATATATTCAAGTGCCTAATTAAAGGACCAGTAATCTGATTCTGGCCCTCAGAATAACAACAGAAATAGCCTGTAGCCTGGCCACCCAAAGCACAGCACTCACAGCCTCTGCCATGAGCTTCGGGATCCATCAAAAGGGAGACAGGATGAGCCAGGGGGGCACCAAAGAGCCACAATGCCAGGACTCCGAGACCAGATGGAAAGAATACGGGTCACTTCCGGAGGGTGAGGGGTAGGAGGCCAGGCCCCTGTGATGAAAAGCTCGAAAACCCCAGCCTGACGCAGCAAATCAAAACATGTTGGGTTATTTCGCTGTCTGTCACTACTGACGTTTTGGTCCCCTACATCATTTTATCCAGAAGCAAAATACAAAAACAATCTGACTTAAGGGAAATCACCAGGGTTAGAGTTAACATCTGCACAGCACGCTAGGTTCCCTGGGAGAAATGCGCCACAGCAAGAGAATTAATATTTCTCCTTTGAAGTTCTTGCTCACATTCATCCCTTCCTACATGTGAAACATAATCCCTCATCTGTCTTGCTGCCTCAAATCCCTGCAAAGGAACGTGCTGAAGCTTCTCCCTGCGAACTTTCACCTTTCCATCCATGAGACTGTGCTTGTTGCGGGAAGGAGCCAGCATCACCAAAGGATCACGATACAGCAGCAAATGGTGAAAAATCAGAAGTTGGGAACTAGAAAGCTGCCAAAATTTGGTTCAAAGAAAACAGAAAGTGAAAAGGCACGTATGAAAGGCTTCTCGTCCAAGATCAGCAGACTGCAGGAATTACCAACAGAAACTATCTGTGGGGACAGTCTTGGGGTTCAGAAGTCTGAGGCTGTCGGATGAGATAAGGGATGGGGAGAGGACCCGACGAAGAGCAAAGGAGAGTCCGCTAAGTTCCGGAAATGGAAACAAGGAAGAAAAATTGATAAGCATTTAGAAATGGGACCCACGGCCAGGCAGGATGCAGCAGACAAGACTGAGACCCATGACGCACTTGCCTGCAGAAAAGTGCTCAGGCCTCCGACTCCCTGAAAATGTTTTAAAACGTAATTAAAATGCACACAGCCCTCCCTGCAGGTCTTGTCCCGGTTGCCATTTTACCCACTTCTATCAATTTTTTATTACCACCCTGCCCCCGACTAAACCACAGATCCCCTGAGGGTGAGGACTTTATCTGGGCTTTGCTCACTACAGGATCCCCGGTGTGGCCTATGATTGGTGCCCGGTGGTCAATGAAATTCAGCTCAGATTTATGGCTGGGTGGGGGCCCTCAGGAGGGGATCTGAAGCCTACAGAAGACACTATCCAGCTACCTCCCTAGTCATCATTCTTTTTTTTTTTAATGTTTATTTATTTTTGAGAGACAGAGAAACAGAGCATGAGAGGGGAAGGGGAGAGAGAGAAGGAGACAAAGAATCCAAAACAGGCTCCAGGCTCTGAGCTGTCAGCACAGAGCCTGACGCGGGGCTCGAACTCACGAACCGCGAGATCATGACCCGAGCCGAAGTCGGCCGCTCAACCGACTGAGCCACCCAGGCGCCCCCAGTTGTCTTTCGATGGCTACTGGAGTTCCCAAGTCAGAGATTCGTTGCTGTGAAGGAAGTCAGTCTTCAGTGACACTCGATCAGCGTCACCTGAGAGGGGTCTGCTTTAGGAAGGTAGTTAACACCTGACTGGACAGTTAGATGGCAGATACCTGAGAGAAAAGCCCTCCGGAAATTCAACCATAGAATGAGGAGGTCTAGAAGGTTGCCACGGGCAAGCTGGAGCAAGAGAAAGCGGCCACACGACCACCTCCTCGAGTTTCCAGAGGTTTACGTTAAGCACGTGGCTCCATCTCCCCCACAAAGACGTTTAACTATTATGTTCCCCGTTAAAAAAAAAAAAAAAATACATTCCCTTCTCACCCTTCCTGCTCTCATACATTGTATTCCCTCTGAACCATGTGCTTTATGCCTCCACAGAGACATGGAAGATTAAAACAGAATCAGCGCAGATTACAAAATGAAGACTCAAAGGTTCCAGGATGATTTGTATTCTCTCCATAATCCTTTTCAATCTTTCATCTTATCAGCACTCGTAAATTACACACACTTCATTTAAGAACACAGTGAGCCCCAAATCTCTATTATTTTCAGCATGATTGCAAACAGCTAAGCCAATCACATAAACAACGAAGTGGGGATGCGGCTAACATTCCACGGTGAGCGGTGCTTCTCCGATCTGTGCCCCAAGGAGGGCCAGGGTTTCTGAGGGTCACCCCAGCCCTGGGAGTTGGGAGATGGGAGCCACCGCTCACATCCGCCACACGCCCTCACTTCGTTCTCCTTCTACCGGAGCTTCCCCTCTGCAGGCCATTAAACGGCCCTTCCCACAGCTTTTAGAAGTCTGCAGACCCCCGAGCCGGGCACTCAGAACATCCATGCCCTTCCTTCCAGAAAGAGAATGCTACACAGCCTGCTAAAAGGACATGTTTAACCAACTGAGCCACCCAGGCGCCCCTCACATCGCTTAAGTTTTTAAACTTTAGGGATTCCGCAACTTACAAAGGGTTTGCATTCCAGCTTAGTTTATAAGGCGGGCTTGTCAACCCCCCGGGCTCACTTTCCTACGGGACAAGAATATTGTGCCCGTCCCGAGGCTTGCAGCAGGGAAAGCCTGACGCCCCACCAGTGAAGTATAATGTCACTAACACCACTGCAAGTAGAGCTGGACTTTTGCTCCTTGTAGAGGGGGCCAGTGGCCCCCTATTTCTTTGAAGCCGTCCATTCTGTGATCTGTGATGAAAAGGGAGTTCAGTGACGATGGAAGTCCTTACCCGACTCCGTCCCCAGCAACTCAACTGCCCGCTTCCAGGGCGGTCCCTGTCCCCCTGTCCACCGCAGTCAGCAGCGACCCAACCAACCCACCAGTGGTGTGTCAGCAGGAGAACACCTGGAAACGACCGCCTACCACCAGCTCTGAAAAACTAACTCATGACCTGCTTGTTTATTCTCCCGTATTTCTCATCATTTTATTATGACAATCTGGCACCTAATATAAATCTCAAAAAAAAAAAAAAAAAAGCTTGAGTGGGTTTAATACTTGGGGGAAAAAAAGGTAATGGCAGTGTCTACAACCCTCTCAGAAAGGAAGAACAAAAAAGATAAAGGAAGAAAAGAGAGAAGATCACAATGCGTCTCTACAAATAACTGCTTAGGTTGGCCCAAAATTTCGTTTTTGTTTTTCCTCCGTTTTGGCTCATTTGGTAAGCTAATGAGCTGAAACAAAAGAACTAGTCTTAACCAGACAATGCGAAAAGAGGATTTCAGAATCTCCAAACTTGGGAGTAAGGAGCAGACTTGATTCATTTAGTATCACAAATTATTATGAACAATAAAATCCTAATAATAGTCAGTTTTCCACCAAATCGGTTGAGCTGTTCGGAATTCTTCATGTCCACATGCTAAGGTAATGTCCTGCCGCAGAAGCAAGCTATTTAAAATGCTGAAATTAAATCAATTGCCGTGCCTGGGCATGAGTGTTACCATTTGGGTAGATCCTTGCTATGCCTCTGCAGAAGCAGAAATGCTCTCATAGAAGGATTTTCACTTGGCGCCCAGAAAAACACGGCTGCTAATGATGAGGAGGAGGAGGATTTCTTCCTTGGTGTGACTTTTGCACTTTATGCAAAAAAGTACCTTTGCATAAGCCACATGACCAGGTTGTACTGCAACTCTTTGCTTGCGGACCTCCTTTTCCAAGTGCCCCCTGAGTCAAAGGACCAGAGCGCTGGTTAAGGGTGTGGATAGTGGAGGTTGACAAAATGTCGGTTCTGTTCCAAGTTCAACTCCTTACTAAGTTTGCAAGGACAAGTTGTCTAAGTCTTGAAAGGGGGAGCGCTTCATCTAAATAGGGATAATAATCATAAACACATCAGGTCCCACGGGGTTGTTTGAGATCAAATGGAACAATACATGTAAAATTCTGTGCCCAGAATACAGCTTTCAAATGATGATGATGGCTTTCAAATCCCCAATGCCCTGCACAGTTCATTGCAATAGTACGTAGTCAGTACGTGTTTCTTGAATGGAGTTGAATTTCCCCATACTAGCTGTCTGATGAAGTCCTAAGTTTCTCTCCAGAGATGGCACTGGAACAAAATCTTAAAGGAAATCTGATGCCTTCACCCGACCACTGCTTCGAGACCCCACGGTGCTTTGCGCCTTCCCCTATCAGCCCCGTGCGGCGACTCTATCAGTACCTTCTGAAGCTTGAAGTCGCTCCGTGACAGAGAATAA
Organism: Cryptoprocta ferox; assembly: GCA_028646485.1. Classification (NCBI taxonomy): domain Eukaryota; kingdom Metazoa; phylum Chordata; class Mammalia; order Carnivora; family Eupleridae; genus Cryptoprocta; species Cryptoprocta ferox. Next base: position 127,580,358 of record CM053571.1, read on the forward strand.
AACCAGCCTTTCGTAAACCAGTGAGCTCCTTTTTCTCCTTGCCTTTCCAGAACCAGGCACGTGGCAGGAACACAGGAAAGGCTTGTTCCTGGGCCCAGCTCGAGGCACCTATCACCACTAACTGAACGCACAGGGAACAGTGTGCCTTCCAAGGAAGAAGACAAGTATTTATATCCGATCCTTTCTCAACCTTCAAGGCCCCACTCAAATCCCACCTCTGGCAGGAACCAGACACCAGTCCAGCCTGCACTCCTCCCTCCCTTTTGGAATCCTTACTGTAAATTAAAGATAGCCATTCTGGCGGGGTTGGGGGGTGGGGGTACGTTAGTCCTGTTAGTCCACATACCCTGTGAGCTCTGGGAAGGGAAGATTAACTAATTACGAATTCTTTTGCACAGAACAAGGACAAGTAATAGGCAGGAAACAAATATTTGATTGCTTGATTTAGTTCTGTTTTCCAGTGTGCTCGAAGTACTTCTCCAGAATTATCTAATTAATCCTAACTTGATGAGAAGAAAGGCATATTGGATCTGCACAGCCCGGAGCCAAGCCCTGGCACCCTCCACAGTGTAAACGAGCCGGGGTGTTCTTGCCGGCTCGGCAACACTGCCTCTCTTTGGCCAGCGCTCAATTTTTTGAACTAATGGCTTAGCACACAGGAATTAGCATTTTACAGAACCAAAAACTAACTGCCAACCAAGTCTTCCTGGTGCTGTTAGCCGACAGCAAACCCTACTGTGAGTTCTATCTCCCCCAACTAACTGGACTGAGAAGTGGTCCCAAGACCCACAGAAAGAGGGTGGAGGGAACCACAGTCTCCCCGACGATCACATAAACCTGCCCCGCGACAATCAGATCCGCGACAACCCAGAGCCAACCCCTCTCACTTAGAATGGCCACAACTGGCATTTCCAAAGCACGTCAGCCAGGTGCCTCTTTCCTTGGCAAGTTCTGCGATTCTCCTTTTCTGCATCTCGAGGATTTTCGGGGACCAGCGTTAAAAACAATAAGCCTTCACGGTCATATAATCTGTTAACTTTCCAAAAGCTTTCACACCTCACCACCTATCTGATCCCCGAGGCCACCCAAGACAGGTAGACAAGATAAGACAGACAGATAGATGGTCTCGCTTTACAGAGGCACGAAGAATCCGAGTGGCTGGCCCCACGTCCCCACCAATGGACAGCAGCAGGGAGGGACCAGACTCAGCCTTCCCTCCCCTGCTCCTTGGGGTTGTCTTGCTAAATGGTTGGCCAAAGGCATGCAGTGCGGTTGTTCGCCATCTTCCCACCATGCGGCAGGCAAGATAGCTTCTCTGAAAGACGGGCACCCTGTGTTTCCTAAGAGAAAGAGATCGGGTGTCCCTGCAGAAGAGACCGCATTTAAATTCCAGTCTTCACCACTGTGTTTCACCATATTGAAGGCAAGTTTGCATCCAAAATGGTTGAGTGGGAGCCAACTGTGGTGTTCTACTCTCTGTTCATGCTGTCAGTGTGACATATGAAAGAAATGGGAATAACGTGACAGGATGAAAACAAAGCTAGTGGCTGGTGTGAGATACACAGACAGGGTGTTAGCCCCACACGCACTGCAACTAGGTCAAGTTAACACCTCTTCTTTCCCCTACATATGCGGTGTGGAAAAGCTATTTATAAAATGTTTTTAAATATTTAGGACCAAATAAATCAATATTGTTGGGAAACACTTACTCTGACCAGAACTCATTTAGTTGCCCTAGTCCCGTGTGAATAACAGAACCGGGAATGTTAGGATGATCCAAGGCCAGGAAGAAAACAGATGTTTCCAGTGCTTTCGCCAGGAATGCCCTCCCAGGCCTGCCTTCAGTCTCCATCCACACCGGCCAGTGACCGGGCATGAACAGAACCATGATGAAATCTCAGAAGAGTGGCCTTGTGACTAATGTGCAGTACCGATGCAACAAAAATAGGCTTTCGAGAAGTTACCTGACTCTGCAATTCACTTTGCTGTTTCAGGCGAAGATTTTCAGGTGTATCTGCCACTGTGGTGAAGGACTGCTTTGGGTAGTGCCTGTGGAGAAATTTTTCAAAAGAACATAATTAAAATACTACGTTGCGAAGCAATGCTTTAGCACCAGTTGCTTTATCCTTCCCTCCCATCACAGTGGAAACGGGAGTCTCTCTCCCCTTGGCTAAGACCATCTCTGTCTCGTTATTCTGGCTCCCGACGCCTTGTCCATTCTCATGACCCTCCATCACCAGTTACCCCCCACACCCTGAAATCTCAATCTCAGCTTCTCGGCTGCTTCCCATCAGCACCCAGGCATGCTCAAGGCTCTTCTACCTTTTATTACCTCTCCTTCCAACCACACACTAGTCTAGCCTGCGGAGCTAGACCCTCTTCTCTCCTTCAGCCAAACTTCCTTACGAAGAGGCCTCAACTCACTGTCCCTGCTCGTCTCCTCTCCAACTCTCCTCAACACCATGCATTCTGGCTTCTACCTCCTGCTTCCAGAAGTTTCTCTGGTCAAAGTTAGAAGGACTTCCTGGGGACACATGCAACAGCCATCTTTCTGTCTTCCTCTTACTTGACCGCTGCTCCATCTGGAAATGTCCTCTCTCTTGGTTTCTATGTCACCTCACACTGCTGGACTGGCTTCTCCCCCTCTGGTTGTCCCTTCCCTGTCTCCTGTGGGTTCCTCTCTGTTTGCCCTTCCCCTTTTGGGGTTCTAACACGGACTTCTTCTCTTTTCAGGGTGATCTACATCCGGGTGATCACCTGGGTGATTTCAGTCACTCTCACCGCTGTGGGTAATCTCTGCATATATGCCGATTACTCCCAAATCTAGCCCAGAGTTCTCTCCTAGATCTCAGATCCCCTGGCATTTCCTCTTGTGTATGTCCCACACCCACCATAAACTCAACTGGTCTGAAACCCAGCTGTCCAATATCCCACCCCACTCCACCCGAAGACAAGCACCTCCCTCTTATTCACTCTTTCATTTATAAGTGCCCAGTTGGCCAAGCCAGAAACCAGGGGATAATCTTGCCTCCTCACACAGTCAATCAATCAATCACCAAGTCTATTGATTTTATCTCCTAAATATGGCCTGGATAGATTTAGATCTTTCCATCTCCACTGCATTTTTCATGAAAGGCCACATTTTCCTTTCCGGTAACTAGGACGCCTGCCAGTCTTGCCCTTCTGATCCAGGATGCCAACGCAAACATTCTAAAATGCCCAACTGATTACGTCACTCCTCTGGGTAAAACTGTTCAATGTCTTCCCATCGACCTGAGAATACAGTCCAGTCTCCTATCTTCCAAGGTTCCACGATCGCCCTCTGAAGTCTTCCTGCTCACTTGCCATGCTCCACCCACGGAGCTCACCCTTCTCTTTCTACCTCTTCCACCACACGCTGCTCTCCTGGCCCAGAACATTCATCCCTCCTCACACCCTGCTTCTCTGGCCAACTCTTCTTTATCACCTAGGTCTTGCCTTAGAAATCACTTTTTCCAGGAAGTACTCCTGGCCTCCCAGGAGTCCTTCCCATTCTAATTCTTATCACATTCATCTGCACGCGCCTACTGACATGTCTCTGTCTCACAGTACAAGGAAAGTTCTGCGGTAGCAGGAACAGGCCGTCTTGTCCCTTGTCAGAACACATTCAGCACCTACCAGTGTCTGGCTCATAATATGCCTTCAGTAATACGCGTAAATATTTGTGCAAAGAAGAATAGAAGGAAGAAGGGAAGGAAGGTAGGAGAGAAGGGGAGATAACAATCAGCCATATGACTGGAGTACATGATCAACTTTTGGAAGAGCTTCACCATGTTATGTAATAGACAGTCACATACATGCAAACACACAGCCCCCCTAGTGGTGAAGTGAGGGCACCTGCTCCCCCGTGCAGGTAAGGGTACAAACACTGATTGATTCATGGCTGCCTCCTCCCCACGCTTGGCTGGCACGGAGGGTATCTCGTCAGCTGCTGTGACTCTACCACCACAAAAGCTATGGTGCTCAGAGCTGTCCCTCACAGAGCCCCATCCCGGGCCCCTCTCATTAGTGAGGTCCACCTGCGTGGTTTCTCAAAAGTCCTCTCTACCTCACTATTTTGAACTCTGCTCTCCTTGTAGAGGGTTCTTTCCAGTATCCCGTTCCCGACGCCAACACGAGAAGGCTGACGGATGGGACCATCTCTTGTCCGTGCAAATAAACTCTGGGCGCACTACCAAAAGTACACTAGCACTTCTGAAATGAGGATTGCAAATATTTTGTAGTCCTGTGGAGTCAAACTCACGGGAGGAAAATATACATCACTGCCTCATTTTTCCAGGATTCTTCAGGAATTAAATGTCCCATATAAGTAAAGATTCGATTTAACTGAGATTAAAACCTCATGACTGCTGCATGCATTTGAACTATTTTAATTAACATCCTTCGAAAACCTTCACATAATTTTCCTGCCTTCTTAGCGCATATATAAACCTAATTTAAATTTTGTGATGACAACTTAGGGTCATCTAATAGATATTTACAGAGCACGATGTAAAGCACTAGTGCTTTCAGAGTCTGCCAAGGCTGGGGTGGCCTAGATCATAGGAAATCATGGTGCGTGAATGACTTCTGGACCATCAAGAGATTGCTTCTCCCACACAGCCCTCAGCCTCGCATGGTCTCCTTCCCTTCTGGTTTCCACCTTCTAATCCGGACCAAGAACCTAGACAATCACGTTTGTTTAAGATGTTGGTCAAAACTAGACTATCATGGCGCCTGGGTGGCTCATTTGGTTAAGCATCTGACTCTTGATTTCAGCTTGGGTCATGATCCCAGAGTCGGAGTTCCAGCCTTGTAACAGCTCTGTGCAGACAGCGTGGAGCCTACTTGGGATTCTCTCTGTCCCTCTCTCTCTCTCTCTCTCTCTCTCTCTCTGCTCCTCCCCCACTTGCTTGCTCTCTCTCTCTCCCTCTCTCTTTTTCTCTCTCTCTCAAAATAAATCAACTTAAAAAAAAATAAAGAGTAATGTTTTTCAAGGGAAGAGGCCAGAGCCCAGAAGGTTCGTCCCTCTTTGCACCCTGGAGTCACTGCCTTTGTGTCATCCACACCCTTGGGGGCTACTTCTGAATGGTGCTCACGGGGGAAGCTGAATGGATGGTTTTGGTATGTTCTGGAAGATCTGTGCGTCGGTCTTGGACAGCTGAACCTCACTGGACTTCCAAACGCAGCAGCTATGCCTTGCTATAATTTAAAGCTAAAATGACAATTTAGCACATGTGCCTTCTTTTTCCGAAATACATTCTGTGGAATAAATCACAGAGATTTTCAGGGATTCCACAGTGTTTAACTCACAACTTTTACATATCTCTTTTAACTACTTTAAAAACTGTAATGAAAATCTACCCTCAAATGTGTCACAGGCAGTTTAGCTGGTTGAGACCCTGCTGGTCTAACTGACCAGTTAACTCCGTTTGGGGGCAGACCCTGGGGGGTAACCTGCTCCTGCCTATTTATGTTTAATTAAAAATCAAACGGGCGCCTGGGTGGCTCAGCGCCTGACTCTTGGTTTTGGCCCAGGCCACGATCTCTGGGTTCATGAGTTCGAGCCTTGCGCGTTTGGGATTCTATGTCTCCTCTCTCTCTCTGCCCCTCCCCCACTTCAGTCTCTCAAAAAAATAAACACTTTTTAAAACTCAAACCGAATCTTTTAAGTAAACATATTTTTAAAACTAAGCAGAATTTTAAATTAAACAGCATCCCGAGGTGGAGAGTGAATGTTGGGGGGGGCAGGTGTGTAACCTGTCACTGCTGCTCTGTGTCCTCGGGCATCTCCTTCACACCCGGCAAAAAACGCCTTCTATTTGGATACTAACGAAACCTCACTGGCCACACATACGTCTCATTCTGAAGTATCATTTCCAAGAACAATCTAATTATTCTCTATCATCTGACTTGACAATGAGAAGAGGCGACAGATCTGAGCTTTAGAGCACGTGCATATAGAGGCGCCCGGGTGGCTCAGTCGGTTGAGTGTCCAACTTCGACTCAGGTCATGATCTCGCGGTCCGTGGGTTCAGGCCCCCTGTTGGGCTCTGTGCTGACAGCTCAGGGCCTGGATCCTGCTTCGGATTCTGTGTCTCCCTCTCTCTCTCTGCCCCTCCCCCATTTGCGCTCTGTCTCTCTCTTTCTCTTTTTCAAAAAAAAAAAAAATGAACAAACATTAAAAAAATTTAAGCGCGTGCGTATACATAAAACAACACTTTTATAAGTCTGACTCAGGCATCCCATACTGAGTTTCATCTGGTCAAGGGCTACACAGGAAAAAAAAAAAAAAAACTGAAAAGTTTCTGCTGTTTTGTTTTATTATGTTTTGTTTTAAAGACACACTGTGCCGACCGGGTGGCCAAAGCAGCAACCTTAACGTGCCATGAGATGACAGTGAGGACTATAAACACACGGCCACGCGCTGCATTTTTTCCCAGTCCTCAGAGGTAATGATTCTGAACTGGTGGGTTCATGTGGATACACCATAACTTTCCCTAAAGATGCATAATGGGAAGAAATGACCTAAACTTTGACCTGGGAGAAAAAATTCAATGTACAGTTAATAACCAAAATAATAAAAGAAAGAAGGAATTTCTATCTGAAACTACTAAGGATCATGAGTAATAGAATGGATTTCTCAACACCATGTCTATGTAGTTACGTCTATCTGCACCAACCCGACGATGTTCTGCTCTGCTCGGAAGTCATAATATCAGCTCTTCCCTACCCACCACACACCTACGGGGAAAAAAATCAGACGCAGAAATAAATTGAGGGCCCAGTGGTCCCTCATGGGATCATAGGAACAGTGAAGCAAAGCATTTGCCAATTAATGATGGTACCATACAGTTATTTCTAGCTCTTTCCAAATACTATGTTTATTTTTTTTTAACATTTATTTTTGAAAGACAAAGAGAGACAGAGCACAAGCAGGGGAAGGGCAGAGAGAGAGGGAGACACAGAATCCGAAGCAGGCTCCAGGCTCCGAGCTGTCAGCACAGAGCCTGACGCAGGGCTTGAACCCACGAACCATGAGATCATGACCTGAGCCGAAGTTGGACGCTCAAATGACTGAGCCACCTAGGCGCCCCCCGAATTCTGTGTTTAAATGGTGGTACAAAGTCTTCCAAAAATAAATGTCTTGAGTGGAAATCTTAATGAAAGTAGATTTCCTCACCAGGGCCTCCAGGAGGAACATTTTCTCCTTGTCCCTGTTACAGGTCAGTATATAAGACAGAAGGCATGAGAAATGGATGTTCAAAGAGAACCAGGAAAAAAGTAAAAAAAAAAAAATACAAAAGAAGCGGTGGATGAGTTGGGTACATTAATAAATTTCCTAGAAAATGAGATGTAATTGTGGAAATATGGCATATAATACATGGAGAGCCTGTGGAAAGATCTGGAGAATACTGTGGATGTGTAAGCATCATAAATAGAAGTCTCTTCACTGAAGTACAGGAACTGGATGAAATCTATGTATCAAACTAGGCTGCCAGCTGCAACAGACCCAGATTCCCATGAAATGCTATCATCAAAATAAAAAGAGAAAGAATCAAGATAATAACAGAAGACAACATCTGAAACAGCAACGTTAGGTTACAGAAGAAGACGTCCAATTTTTTATCTCAGAGACATTTAGCTGATTCAAACAGAGGAAAAGTTATATGCAAACCACTGAGCTGGTCAGAGTGAGAAAAGCGGTGTAAGCAAATCGCAACCTCCACGGGCACAGTTAGAAGAAAGAACACTCTGGAGAATGCGAACATCCAGGACCTCGCTTTTTACCCAGAGCCCAGTGGCCACGGAGAGCACTGAAGCCAAATTTCCTGAGTTTGGACCTGGATCTTCTACCTACTAGCTGTGTGCCTCTGGGCACGTTTCTTAACCTCTCTGGCCTCAATTTCCTCATCTGTAAAACCAGCACAATGATGGCATTTCTTGAGCTTATTCCAAAACCAACACCTGAAAAGCATCTCAAACAATGTTTAGCTCACAGTAAGCACTCAATAAAAGAGCTATTATTAGTAACAATAATATTATTACCACTATTACTGCTAGAGGTAGTACTTTCTCTTTGCTCTGCACTGCAAAGTGACTTACCCTCAGGACCTCATCAGCGAGGATAAAATACTCCTGGCTCTCTCATGAGGTTGTTGTGAGAACTACATAAAAGACCTCTGTATATGTAAAATACTGCAAATGTGAGATATCAGTAAGCCACTTAGCCATGTAAAGTCAAGGTCTTTATGAATTTATTTACTGTAAATTGTGCATTGACACGGTGGTTCTTACACAGGGGTTTAAGGCAGGTGGTGGGGTAGCGGGTACTCTTGGCGAAGTCAAACAACCCCCCCCTTCCCCAAAATCCTAGGCCACGTTGCAGGTCAACTGCTCCTGTCTGAGCCTTCTCCCTCATACACACTGAATTCTTCCCTCTCTAGCTTTTTGTTTACTTGACCACGTTCAAGTGCCACTCAAACTAGAAAGTGTGACAGCACAACTCAGGTGTCAAAATAATTTGTTATTACATCATCATTTCCGTATGGGCCCTGCGCAGAAAAGAGGAGTTATCACAGCAGGCCTGAGCGCTATACTTGAAAGGCTAGCTGACAAGGTTGGTCCTTGGCTGGTTTCTAAGCACTTGGATTTGGGGAGGGTTCCCACCACCGTTACCTGATAACACTGTGCCTAAGCTGTTGGCAGGAATGATACGGCTTATGCTGAACATAAATATGGCTTCCTTTTCTCCTGGGAGTCTGGCATTTGCGTACCTACTAGACAAAAGGTGCCTCTGTGAATGGCCGCCGGGGAAAGCCCTAGGAACGGAGTCTCCACTGAGCCTTGTTGGTTGGCAACACTGGACACATGTTGTCACCACGTGTTGGTGGGGGAATTAAGTGCATCCTGTGTGACTCTTCTGGGAGAGGACTCTGGCAGCCTGCTTCTGGTGGCCCCTGGCCTTGGCACCAGACATCTCTTCCTTCTTCCAGTTTTGCTTTGTATCTTTTCACTGTAATAAACCATAGCCATGAGTCTAACTCTATGCTGAGTCCTAAGAGACCTGTTGAAGAATCATCAAACCTGGGGGTGTTCTCGGGGATCCCCACTATAAGACTCTCTGTTCCTAACAACATATCATTCATGAAAGAAAAATTATATTGGCATTTTTAATATATTATATACTTTAAGAAAAAGCAATTTTACTATCTCTTAAGAACTTTTAAAAGGCCAAAGTTCAGGAACATCTGGGGGGCTCAATCAGTTGAGCATCTGATTCTTGATTTTGGTTCAGGTCATCAGCCCAGGGTCATGGGATTGAGCCCCGCATCAGGTTCTGCACTGAGCATGGAGCCTGCTTAAGATTCTCTCTCTCCCTCTGCCCCTCTCCTCTGTTCACACTCTCTCTAAAACCATTTAAAAAATAAAAATAAAAGTCCAAAGTTCTGACCTCACATTATTAAACTGGCCTTTCAGCCCCACCTTTCTGAATTAGCTCAGGACCCAATTTGCTTTGGACGATCTTTTCATGCTCCGATCTTAACCAAAGAGCCAAGGACCAGGATCATAACTGTTTTGGATGGTGAGGAAATGTTAGAAAATATAAACATAATTTTGAATATTTCTCCCAAATCTGAACAACTCCACTGTTTCATACCATTCAAAATTATCTTTAAAGAATAAAAAATAAAACATTTTAAAATAAATCCGAGAGAGATTATCTTCTGTGAGTTTATTTATAAAGGATGCACTTCAGCAAGAGAGAAAATAGCTCCAGAAGAACAAGCTGAAAGGCAAAAAGGAACAGTAAGCATATAAAATGGTAAGTGCACACATACATGTACACAGGCACGCATGTGCACACATGCGCACACGCACATACACAAAACACTGTGTGGAATAATAACAGTGTCTATTATTTGGGTTTTTTTTTTTAAAGAAAAAGCTAAAATACTGAACGATCAGATTGAGAAGGTAGTATGAGAATTCAAGTATTCTTATTCTTCATGAGAAAGGTTAGGATCTTACTGAATTTTAGGCTGTCCTTAAGCAAATGTGATAATATTTTAAGGGTAATCACAAAGAATGAAAATTGGTACATGAAGTCAAGTCCTATAAAAAGGGGAAATCAAATTTTTAAAAAGTAGCTAAATGCTAACTCAATAAAATAAAAAAGAAAGAGAACAGAAAGAAGCATAGGATAAACAAGATAAATACACATTTAACCATTGGGAGAAACCATTCAATAAGCACAAAAATATAAATGGGTTAAAATCGCCAGCTAAAAGACCAATAGAGTCCTATTTTTAGCCTTACTATAAAAGAGCTATATCAGTGTAAGACAAAATGCACTTTAAAAGTAAAGGAATTATTGGGGCGCCTGGGTGGCTCAGTTGGTTGTGTCTGACTCTAGATATCAGCTCAGGTTGTGATCTCACGGTCCTGAGATCAAGCCCCGAGTCGGACTCTGCACTGAGCGTGGAGCCTGCTTGGGATTCTCTCTCTCCCTCTCTTCCTGCCCCTCCCTCACTCACACACTCTCTCTCTAAATAAAGAAATAAACACAGAAAGAAAGAAAGAAAGAAAGAAAGAAAGAAAGAAAGAAAGAAAGAAAAGAAAGAAAGAAAGAAGGAAGGAAAGAAGGAAGGAAGGAAGGAAGGAAGGAAGGAAGGAAGGAAGGAAGGAAGGAAAGAAAGAAAGGCATTTTGAAGACTGGAAACGCTGTAGTGATAAAGGTTCAATGCATGAAAAAAATACGTATCATCCTAAATATAAATGTACACAATAGTAGTCTCAACCAGTTGTTTAAAATATGTGTGTACACATGTATATTTAGAGAGAAAGGGGGACCGGAGCTCACATGAACACGCATACCAAACTGTAGGGAAAAACTGGCACACCCACCAACACGGTGAGAGATTTCAGCTTCCCTCTCCCAATTATTTCTAGGTCAAGCAAGGAGACACAAAATCAGCAGATGCATCAAATTTGTGGAATATGGAATTTGTGACAATGATATTGGTGATGTCTCCACGTACGGATGGTATTCAGCCTACTTATCAACCAGTACCTCGTAAGCATTCATCAATCAAAAAAGTCTGGGAGCACGTTCAGCCAGGAGTTGCTGGTAGGACTCGCCAGCGTGTACTGATGACCGCCGGCCTGCCCCCGAGCGCTCCCACCTGCACGCGGATGCCAACGTGTGCCTAGGGAGGGAGCAGAATCAGAAAGGGAAGGGAAAACTCTCTCTGTTGGGATACTGACTCTTTATTACATGGACTCCTACTCCCGCGGACAGAGTTTCCCTGAGGATGCTCGCGTTCGAGCCCAGATGAGAATAGGTAACAGCATGAAACTGGGAGCAGAGAGGCAAACTAAAGAGGGGGTGTGGGGGGGAAGGAGAGAAAGACTGTACCCCAGACCAAGATCAAGCATCACACGCTAAGTCAGAGAAACAAGAGCTAACCACCTTCAGGAAGAAAACGCATTGATTGCCAGGGGCCCAAAGAGCTTCATGCTCTGCCCAGAGAGGTTCCTAATGGCAAAGAACCAACAGGAAGAAGCACATGAGGACACACGCGCCAGGCCCAACTGGGAAGACTGGACCAGAGCATCCCGACTCTTGAAGGGGCAGGGGACCCCCGGGAATGGAGCGGCTTCAGACTGAAACATGAACTGGTGCATTTACATCTAAGTTGCGCGGTGTTCTCCCAAAAGCTAAAATGTGAACAGATTTGTTGAAGGAAGGCCTCCTCCAACGCCCAGAAAATCAGAACTGAAGCCAGCACCAGGCTGCCGCCGCAAGAAAGGGAAACAGCAGCGCGCTTTCCTTTGTACATGCTTTTGCTGCCTGAGCGCACTTTGCCAGACACATCAGAGACTTTCCCGGGCCATCTTCCTCCCCAGCTGGAGCCCAACTCTCAGAAAGCCTGGACACCCGAAGGCCAAGGGCTGGGCTCCTTCACTCCGGTCTCCAAGGCCAAGCGTGTGTGTGCTCACGCTCCTAGTCCTCGGGTGGATTTCCTTCCCCAGGGAGTATCTTCAAATTCACAATCACTGCACTGGAAAGATTTTGTTGGTTAGTTTAAGAGCCATAAGGGGAAATAATACATGAGAGGAGAGAGCCTGGACGTTTTTCCCTTGAAAAACATTCCTAGGAAATTCCATAACTATTAATAATTCTCAAAACTAACCCCACTGGGGTTATCTTTTCCGGTGTGCAAAACTGTATAAATAAAAAAAAATTCTCGTATCAAATGTTTTAGGACTCCAATGATAACATGAGGAAATCAACAATTTTGCATTATTTCTACTGAGGGTCCAGATTGAGGACTGCCCGGGGAATCACCAGTTAATGGGTAGAGGCACTTTAAGATATCCTTCGCACATGCTGGGGTCCATCTGGGCATTTTCGACCCACTAGAACTGCTGAATTAAAAATTTGTTAGTTTACCATTAGCACTACTCAACACCAGCCAAAGACATGTTATAATTCTACTCCAGACGTTCTTCACGACCTTCGGGTTTAAATGCACCACTTGCTATCTTGCTGTGTCACTGATGTGATGTCTGTACGCGAATTTCCTTCCACGGCCATCATCTCGTTCTTAATTCTACCGCTAATCCTCCTCCCTGTAGCACCTCCATACACAACTCACGCATAATGCCGCCGGTTGCAAAACATCAATTTTATGATGGCAAAAAAAAAAAAAGACAGTGAATTAGAGCAAGTAAATGGGGAACGTTCTTCAGAAAGGAGGCTTATGAGAGCTGCTGGTAGATCACATAAAAGCGAAAAATGGATTATGATAATGCCGGCCTCTCACACATGAAATAGAAGCCGGAGCTCACAGGAGGTCCAGAATGCAAACCCCTGGCTCTCGAAAGGGCAGTCGATAACCTAACAATTTACCAAATTCTCCTTCTGGCTGGGAGGGTCAAAGAACTTGCCACCTTCTGATTTACTTCCTCGGTGGGACGCCATTGTCCCTTCCACTGCGTGTTTACAAAAGAAGGCATTATCAAAGGGATTACACGGTACCCTGACCTGCCACACTGTGACATGCTTATCAGCCACTGGAACATGTCACCTAGATTTTGAAGAACGGTATGAAAGGTGAGAAATTAATACATGCACACGCATGTACACACGTACACACACACACACACACACACACAGATATTGTTTAAGAAAAATATGAGCTGGTAGAGGACAGTCTATTCCCTCGGCTGTTCCCGATGCTGACTGGGAGCGTAGAGACAGGCAAGCTTGTATCGCTGAGCAGCAATGAGACTCGTGCCCAGGGGCATCGAAGGCCACAGGTGATTATGGCCAAGAGGAACACATGCAGATTTGGGACTCAAGTATCTAAGACAGTCTTAGAGTCTGAAAAATATTAAAAACAGGGTTTATAAGAAAACAACATTTGAAACACAGAAGAGATCACATTATATTCCTGTAATAATAAATATAGCACCTACGTAAATGCTCAGTATCAATGAAAATAATTACTTCAGGCCTGAAGAAGGGGAAAAAGAATAAAATAATTCTGTTTTTTAAGAAAAGGCCTACATACAACTAAAAATGTAATACCACACCCAGCTGCATATTTTCCATAAAAATGTTATATACAGACTCACGGATAAATGTTTGGCCCAAATCAAGTCAAATAAATTATGGGAAACTGATGATGAATAACTATAACAAGACGAACCAACACTATTGGCTGAATGGTCCACACTTAGTCCATATGCTACCTCCATGCTCAAGGCAGACATCACTAATCACACCAACATTCTTCTCACCATAGCACTCCAGGCAACCACTGAACATTCTAGACCTCAGGCTCAATCTCCTTGCCACCAGTAGCCTCTACTTCTTTGACAATTGGCAGTTCAGTTGTTTCCTAACTTTTCAGGCTATAAAAGTAATATCAAGAAACTAACATCTATTTAAGCATTGGCCTCCACTGTGCAATTAGAGAAACATTCCCCCAGAGCAGAGCAGCTCTTAACACACTTCAATGTGTTCAGTTCCAAACTGTGTACACTAAATTCATTTAATGTGGTTTCAGAATAAGCAGACTGAGGAAAAACAAAGGAAATTATACCAAAATGGGGATCGTTCACACCAGGATGTGTTAAAGAAAACGAACTCAATGTCATATACAACATCGTCAACTACCCTGTTACCTCCTGTCCCTTCTGCCCCTTCCAAGCAACTCCCTGAGTAACTCCTTTCCTAGGTACCTCAAGGCACAACCTAACCACGAAATAGATCAACTCTTCTTTAAATGTACATTTTTTTCTGGCTATATGATTGTATAATTGAACTGACACCCAACAGGCCATTATTCTTCTACTGTGTTCAGTGCCAAGGATGAAGAGAACAATGTGCAGCTTTAAATGTTTTCATCACAGGTTCATGGCGTGGGAAGAAAAGGACTTTGCGAAAGGTCTGAAGTAAGTGTGGCATCTTAAAAAAAACATAATTATTGCCTTCAAAGTTGTACATATTAGCTTCAATATGCTGGACTCGTAACTTCAATAGAGTTGACGCAAATGGCAAACCATGTGCCTCCCACCCAAAGCCCAATGGAAATTTTTTTTTATTTTGAGAGAGAGAGAGAGAGTGCACTCACACAAGTCGGGGAAGGGCAAAGGGAGAGAGAGGGAGAGAATCCCAAGCAGGATCCACAATCGGCACAGGGCCCAACATAGGGCTTGATCCCACAACCCTGGGATCATGACCTGAGCCAAAATCAAGAGTTGGATGCTCAAGCAACTGAGCTACTCAGGTGCCCCAATGTCCATATATTTTTAAATGCACTTTAAAAATTTTAGATCGAGTACAATGTGCTCTTTTTGGAGTATGGTTCTACGAGTTTTGACACAGGCATGTGGTTGGCTGACCACCACCATGATCAAAACACAGAACACTTCCATACTCCAAAGAATTCTTTCCTCTCATTCCTTTGTAGTCAGCTCCCCTGCCCCCACTTGCCCGTCCACGTGAGCCATTAATTTCAAGCAACTTTTATTTTTAAATCTTTTTATTTTAAATATAATACGGGACACTTTCCATGATAACAAGAAGATTCAAGATATTCCAAATTCAGTGGCAGCGGAGAACGACCTAACAAAGTGTTTTTAAAACTCTGACGAGGGCCCGCAGTAAGAAATGCATCTTACCTCCCAACCCAGTACCAGAACAAAGTAGAAAATGGTGGAGGGCCTGAAAATGGTGGAGGGCTTTTTTTTTTTTTTTTTACTGTTTACTTATTTATTTTGAGAGAGAAAGAGAGTGAGAGCATGAGTGGGGGAGGGGCAGAGAGAGAGAATCCCAAGCAGGCTCCATGCTGTCAGCGCAGCGCCCGACGAGGGGCTCGATCCCACGACCCTGGCCTTGTGACCTGAGCCGAAATCAAGAGTGGGACGCTTAACTGATTGAGCCACCCAGGCACCTCAAGAGGGTATTTTTTTTTTTTTCCGATGCTGGTCCTGACCCATTCAGTGTCCTGACCCAGCAAGGGATTCAACCCACACCTTGAAAGCACAGAGCTAAGAGAAGCAAAGCAAGAAAAAATAAATATATAACCATACAAAATGGGAGGGTCCACTGGACCGCGACAGGCGGGACACTCTTTTGACCAGCAGCTTAATGACACAGGATTACGTGCCGAAGAATATTTTTGAAAGACCAACTGATTGCCTTCCTCCCAGGATCTCCCTTGCCATCTCCCCAACCTCTGCCCTTTCAGAGTTGACCACCTCAGCCTCCGCCATGGGGGTTACAGGGACGAAGCCAGGAGTGGCTGGCTAGACTCTGCTTTTGTACTTCCTGACGCCTTAAACCACTAAGGGGATTGCGCTGGGTGGCCCAGGAGGAGAAACATGGTAGACAAAGCGCCCTCGAAGGAGTATCCCTCAGATGAAGAGCAGAGGGAATGAAGGGAAAGGAAAGAGGAGACAGCACAACCCCAAGGCCTGGCTCAGAGCCCCAGGTCCGGGCAGAAATGCCACAGGCAGCCCAGAGAGGCAGCAGCCCGCGGGGCCTGGGCCTGCGGCCTCCGCAGTGCCCTTGGGTGTGTGCCCAGGCAGGCCCGAGAGCCACCAGAACCAAAAGGTCACGGACAGAGGAATGAGATATCCCAGAGGTGACCTGTGAGAGCCTGGGATTGAGAACCAGCAAGAAGGCCAAGACGGGGCCTCCACCAAGGTCCTGGCAGTGCGCAAACCTCCACAATCCACCCAAGGAGACGGAGCCCCATATTTACTTCCAGTAAGTGTTCAGTGCCCCGGGTGGAAGGCAGGCTTGAATGGAAATTAAGTTGTTACAGAAAAATGAAGGTCCATTTCCGGCACACTTCAGTTCAAGACGACACAACAGTTACCTTTCCTTCTTACTGGGCCAAAAACCACATATAATTCAATTCTCCAGTGAAGACTACTGACATAACCTATACTTTCTTTTTTTAAGTTTATTTCTTTATTTTGAGAGAGACAGAGACAGCGCGAGTCGGGGAGGAACAGAGAGAGAGGGAGAGAGGGGATCTCAAGCAGCCTCCACCTCGTCAGCACAGAACCCCAGGCAGGGCTCAAACTCCCAAAACCATGAAAGCACGATTTCACCTGAAACCAAGAGTTGGATGCTTAACCAGTTGGTTAAGCCAGCCAGGCGCCCCAATAATCTATATTTTCAGTGCCACTTTTGTAAGATTTAACTTTGTAGGATCAATCTATAAACAAAGCACAGAAAACTTAACTATAATTACTGTATAAATGTAAATATTATATAAATATGAACCTTTTAATTTGCTTAAATAGCAAATACCAATAGATGAAATCAAAAGCTTTTCCTCAATGATTTTTAAGAGTTGAAAGGAATCCTGGGACCAAAAATATTAAGAACCCGCTGGTCCAAAACACTGTGAGTAAAATTTTGTTACTTTAAACCATACACACGTTTAATCAACAGAATTGTGTACTGGACTGAAATAAAAGTACACATTAAAGAATTCTGGCTTTGGACTAGATTTTGATTACTCGTGCGATCCAGGAAATTCAGGCAAGGGAAAGGATTTGAATGTTTTGCTCAATTAAAAAAACAAAACCGTAGGGGTCCCTGGGTGGCTCAGTCAGTCAAGTGTCAGACTCTTGATCTCAGTTCAGATCACGATCTCATGGTTTGTGGGATCGAACCCCATGTCAGGTCCTGCACTGACAGTGCAGAGCCTGCTTAGGATTCTCTGCCTCCCTCTCTTTCTACCCTTCCCTCGCTTTTTCTCTTCTCTCTCTCCCTCTTTCAAAAATAAATTAATAAACATATTTTTTAAAACTTTAATGGGGGCGCCTGGGTGGCTCAGTCGGTTAAGCATCCGACTTCAGCTCAGGTCATGAGCTCATGGTTTGTGGGTTCGAGCCCCGTGTCAGGCTCTGTGCTGACAGCTCAGAGCCTGGAGCCTGCTTCGGATTCTGTATCTCCCTCTCTCTCTGCCCCTCCCCTGCTCACATTCTGTCTCTGTCTCTAAAAATAAATAAACGTTGAAAAAAAAAAACTTTAATGACTTTTTGTCCGAGTTTTCAGGGTCTAAATAAATTAGTGAGGTTCAATTTAATGAGGTGCTCCTTAGTAATAATTTGAAAAGATAATGGTTAATAGTAAATATTAATGATTAAAAGGTAATGGTTAATATTAAATAATTTAGATAGATAGATATATATATATAAATAATCACCTTACTGATTGTTTAACTTTTAAGTAACTGATTTTGCCTCCTATCCCAAACCCCAAAATATCTATTGCAGCTTTCATAGTCAGATGTCTTTTCCAGAAAAGACATGAGCCTGCCAACTTTATTCTAGAACTGCAGATGCTCCCTGAATCCAAAGCTTACAAAGATTCAGCACTAGAATAGTGAAGACTGAATAAAGATGACACCATCCTTGCCAATGAAACTGAGGGAAGATTCAGACTACATGGAAAAAGCCATGGAGGGGAAAAAAAAAAAAAAAAAAAAAGGAGACTTTTTTATTTGAAAGAAAAACTGCTTTAACTAAAAACAAAAAATAAAATGTTGAAGGTTATACTAATTTAGTTTATGGCCCCTTATTGCCAGGCTTCAGCTCATTCTTAAATCTATTTAACTTAAAATAACTAGCGGGATACTTACATATAGAGCCACGTTACATTCCCTGTACCATGAAGGACCCAACACGAATGGTAACTTACGTTTACCGGGCATTTACTATGATGTGAGGCACTACTCCAAGGATTGGTGTTCAATATCTCAATTAATTCTCCCAAAGACTTTATGAGGTAGGTACTTTCACTACACAACTGGCAAGTGCTGGATCCAGAAATGTAACACAAGTCTGCCCCCCCGTGGTGTGTGTACTAGAATTGGGTCAGGCGGGCTTCGGAGAGCAAATTGTTAAATTCTGGGAAATTTTGTGGGCAGGTTGCTAAATACGCCGTTTAAAAAACTTAAATGATGTAAACTTAAGAGTTAAATAAATTATAATACAAGCAAAGTCAAGGATCGCCTGGGTGGCTCAGTCAGTTAAGCGTTCAACTCTTGATTTCAGCTCAGGCCATGAGCTGGTGGTTTGTGAGTTCAAGGCTCAGTGCGGAGCCTGCTTGGGATACTCTCTCTCTCCTGCTCTCTTTCTCTCTCAAAATAAAGAAATAAACTCACAGAAGCAAAGTTAATAAATACTCAAATCTCATCACTTCCTAACCACATGACTACATCTTTTATTTCTGTGCCCCTGGCACTACCTCCGCCTCCTGTATCTATAAAGGAGAACTATGGAATGTCCGTTATTGTGTATCTCTTTCCAGCCCCATGTTCTGTAATGTCAGGTTGGTGCCTTAAAATGAAGCATGGTGGTTGGATTTTCACCACAAAAACATGGCAAACATGGCCAGTTAGGCCTTCTGTTCCCCCCCAGAGCCGGCCGTTAAACATGTACCAGCACACCCCCGATTCCTCCTGCAGACCCCAAGCTCTTAACGCCACAATGTTCTCTGTCACCTGAGAAACATTATACATTAATTGCGATTAACAAAAACAAGTGGCTTTTACAGGGAGGCTCTGTTTTCACTCGGAAAATTAAACCACACGAAAAGTAAAAGTAGTTCACTCCACTGAACCATTTAATTAAGTTCTCAGAGGAAGACTCTGCTTTCTGGTTCAAAAATAACATTTCCCAAGAAATCAGAGTGCGGGGTGGCGGTGGGGCTGGAAAAAGACTGCTCTGTAAACCAACAGAAACAGGAATCCGTTTCTCCCAGCATCTTCCTGTAACCTACCTTAGCCACTTCTGCTAAGGACTTAAATCTGACAGAAGTACTTATCTTTCCCAGATGGAGGAAATTTTGTACATGTCTTCAAAAAGGTCCGAGATTATAGCTCTGCTCTGCCCTTTCCTCCTCCATTTGCCCTCTCCTCACCCCACGCCATCACCCTTCCGTCCGATGCTTCACATCCAACAGATGGTCAGCGCCATTTTTGATGCTTTTCTTCTTTCAATAAAATGGAGCGACACCAACCACTTGTCAATCTACAAAGAGACAGCACTCGACATTGACTAATTTAGAAGCAGCCTTGTCAGAATTTTGAAAGCCTGCAATCATAAAAATCCAAGATCTTCAAGTGTGCTTTCTATGCACAATGAATGAGATAATTAGCTCCTTTCCTTGAATACTTAACTTTCCCGTAGAAGAGGGACAGCTGCGAGAGATCATTCTTCAAAATTTAATTTTCTCTAACAAAATAACATGCATGTGACTCCTATCTGTGCACACAGACCCACATATATGATTAAAAGAATTATCTTATTAATTTATTTATAAACTAGATTTTCTTTTTACTCAAAAAAAAAAATGGTGGATGGGAATATCGTAAATGGAAATATTTTACTATCATCACCTTTCCTACTGAGAGGCTTGCAAATGTTGTAACTGTCACTCCTCGGTAAAATATCTGCCAAGTCAGAACACTGAGGTCTCTCAAAGCTTCACTCTTCCAACAGCTAATTATTAGGTATCTAATAACAATATTGTTATATTTATTCAACACAGATGCATCAGACCATGTTATCATATGTGTACGATTATGTATTTGTTTTCTATTATCACCAATCAAATGTCATAAAGAAAAATAGTTGCCCAAGTTCAGGCTGGGAGGAGAGAACTGTCAAGTGAGTTCAGTACACACCCTGACCCACTAGTCTACACCACACTGTGCACACCACCTTCTGAAGTGGCTTCCTACAGAACTGTTTTGAAACAGGGTAGGATATTTCTTTAAACAGAAAGCCGATGTTGGATATCATGATTACAGGCCTGTGTTTCCCTAAACGGTGCTCCATGGAACACAAATTTCATGGAATGTTAAACAAAACAACAAAAAAAAACTGTTGTTTTAAAAAAGGGGGGCATTGCTCTGTCATCCACCATAACTGGGCAATAGTGGATGAACAAGTTTAGCAGTGTCTTTACTGCAGGACTTCTCAGCCTTGGCCCCCTTCCGCCAGGAACATCTTACACGATTGCTATTCCTCAGAACGCATCCTGAGCAATGCTCATTTATCAGCACGTTAGCCTCTGTAGGTAGATTGGAAAGGAACGTTTAGAAGAACAGAAGATAGGTTCACGTGACTGTTCCCAGATCCTTTCCTCAGCACTGAGTTCTAGCACGACGCATCTGCCTTTGCTTCCCCTTGAACGGGCTCTGCCTGCTGGCTGGATGGCCAACACCTATCCACCCCCCTGGGTCCCATTCAAATGCCCCCCTTGCCAAACTCCTCTCTGCCCCTCCCCCACGACCGCACACTCAAGGCAGCACTCTTGCAAGTCACATCACACAGCCCACTGTCTCAGCACGTGTGGCCCAAACTGCCCGTATGCTTCCTGCTGGGAGGAGGGGAGCTTGCAAAGAACACTGAATGAACAGATGAGTGAACAGCTCACTACCGGGAGCTGGTGAAAATAAAAAGACGGAACAGGCTTGACATACATAGACTATGTCGTTGAATGGAAAATAAAGCTTTTCTCTACCAGTGCATCCGGATTATCGCCGGCTTCCATAAACCATTAAAATTGAAACTGCAGCTTTAAAATTCCTTAAAATTATTCCTTGGACTCTGAACCATGTGTTTTTTTTTTAATTTTTTTTAATGTTTTATTTATTTTTGAGAGAGAAAGAGACAGTGTGAGCAGGGGAGGGGCAGAGAGAGAAGGAGACAGAATCTGAAGCAGGCTCCAGGCTCTGAGCTGTCAGCACAGAGACTGACGCGGGGCTCGAACCCACGAACTGTGAGATCATGACCTGAGCCAAAGTCGGAAGCTTAACCAAGGGAGCCACCCAGGCGCCCCTCTGAACCATATGTTTAAAGCCAGTAACCTTTTTATGGTTTCTAAATTGCAGGAAATACTATAGCAAATTAAGAGAATCCAAAAATTTACTCTCAGAGATTAAATCTGGCCACTCACGTATTAAACAAATGATAATTCACTGAAAATTTTAATTTATGTGTTGACAGCAACATGTTCCTTCTCCTTAAGGGTGTCACAATCCTTGTCTCACAGCACCAACTGCTAACGACTGAAAACCCACCAAAAATTGCTACTGGCTTCAGTAGTCACAAACTCACTAGACACCAAAAAACACTGGGAATGTCCAACTTCTTAAAAAAATGAATCCTCTTGGACCAAGAAAGAAAGGCAGATGTGTGACCTGTCATTTGCTTCCTACCTTTAAAACCTTTGCATTCCGTAGTGCCACATTATGAACCTAATTTTAATATTTTTTATTATTTGCCACTCCTTTTTAATAATTCAAGGGGGAAATGTCCAGTTTGGGTGGCGGAAAAAGAAGACGCACACAATTCTAGTCCCTCTCCTAGAGTTTTGTGTTTTCCAGGATGCATGATAAACTTTATAAGTATGTCTGCCAACCGGCCTTTTCAGAGGCACTAGCAGTTGGTCACTAATGACATGCCGATAATAAAATGACATTCCGATAATAAAAAAGCTACAAATTGAAACCATGGGAAAAAGCAAATCATATATTCGGGCACTTTTACTCAATACTTTTTTTAACGTCTTGCTGATTTACTCAAGAATAAATAAAAGACCGTTGCAAGTTGTATACACTGATTATGGTCATGAACAAAGTGATGACTGAGACATCCCTTGTCAAAATACCTGTCAGCACTTGAACGAATCACATCCTCTCTGGGAGATTTATTCCCAAGGACAGTATCCAGGCAGGCACTTGATAAGGGGATTGGGGCAGAAGGCAAAAAAATATCTACAGGACTCTGCAATGCCTTAGTTATTTCAAAGAAGAATCTAGCAAGAATACAACTCACATTTCTTCTAAGCTCACTGAATAACAGATCTCTGGGGCACCTGGGTGGTTTTGTCAGTTAAGCACCCGACTCTTGGTATCAACCCAGGTTGTGATCTCACTATCATGAGATCGAGCCCCAAGTGGGGCTCCATGTTACATACACATGGAGCCTGCTTGGGATTCTCTCCCTCCCTGTCCCTCTGCCCCTCCCCCCCCCTTGAGCACGTGCATGCTCTTTCTCTCTCTCAAAATACGTTTTTTAAAAACTTCAAAAAAAATAACGGATCTCTTTGTATTTAACACCTTCTGCAATGAAGCCACAGTGAGAACTATTTTTTAATATACTCCACTTTGTCCCACAAATAAGTTAGAGATGAAGTAAACATTGACTAAGTTCATAGGAGGAACTAAACAATATGCGGGTGGTTTTATGGAAATCTAGAACCAAAGTAGCCTAAACAACTATTGTATGAATCAGAAGACAGTGATTCTGTGACACTGACCAAATCATTTCATCTCAAGAGGCTCGCTTTCCTCATATTGTAAAGACAGACTGCAATACCTTTCCTACATGCCTGAGTGACATGGTCAAAGGCCATCCACTGAAATAAATCATGAAAGGACACGTAAATTTCAAGTAGTACGTACTTTGCCAAGAGGCCACTTCTAGCCCACGATGATACTGCCACCTAGCTTTTAAGCCTCCCTCCTTTGTGGGGGTACAGAAGCACCATAGAACATTTATACAGCAGACAAATCCATAATGTACTCAACAGAAGACTTCTGTATGTCACAGTGTCAACCTTTTTCAATGCAAAATGAGCAGCTTTCCAAGACAGAAATTTCCACTGTGGCAGCTTCACCAAGAGGAACATCCTGCACTGAATTCTTCCAGCATCCCCGGTCGTTTGCATGGGCACTTTCAGTGCTGTTGTTTCCGTTCACGCACCGTTCTGAAAGAGTTGGTAGCCCATCAGTCACTGTGACAGCCCCACGTTACAGATCAATGTAATTTGTTTATTGACTTCTGAATACCAAATTCCTCCAAAGACAGTCACAGATCCACAACACGCTGGGAAAACAGGGCTGCAAAACATGTAAATACGGACTCGCCCTGACAGCTCTTGATGGCTGCCACTCAGAAAACCTCCCAGAGTGCACTCCTTCCTTCAAGGGCCGGTCCCCTCTTAAGCATGATAAATTTCTTATAAAAACAAAACAAAAACAAAAACAAAACAAAACAAACTAGGTAAAGAACAATAGATTTACTGCCACATGAGTTTTAAAAGCACAAAAGTGGTAAAGATGTAAATTAGCCAGAGTTCTCCGGATAAACAAACCAATAGAAGATTGGTCATATGCGATTGATATATACATAGAGAGAGAGAGAGAGAGAGAGAGAGAGAGAGAAAGATTTAAGGAATTGGTCAAGTCTGAAATCTGCAGACCTGTCCATCAGGCTGGAGACCCAGGGAAGAATTAAATATCGCAGCTGAAGTCTGGAGGCAGAATTCCTCCTTCTCTGGGAGACCCCAGTCTTTCTTTTAAGGCCTTCAACTGATTGGATGAGGCCCACCCGCATTATGGAGGGTAATCTGCTTTACTCCAAGTCCACTGATCTAAATGTTAATCTCATCTAAAAAAATCCCTTCACAGCAACATCTAGACTGCTGTTTGACCAAAAACTGGGTTCTGCGGCCTGGGCCAAGGTGACTCACAAAATTTAGCATCACAGTTGCTTTTCCTATTGGGGGTATGTCTTTCACTGTAGAGGTAGCCACCGTCTGGCAGGCTCGCCCCACTCAGGGTCTAGGACCCCCTGCTTTATACTTTCAGAGAAGATATTTTACCAGCTTATCAGGTATTTGAATGAGAGCCTACTAAATTTACTTCTAACCAAGCTCCTAAGAAGACTGATTACAAATCAGAAACAAATCTAATGACATAGTGTGAGACGCCACACGCTTCCAGTGCCTGGGATGTCATCTGTGCAATCTTTACACCTGTGCTCTGACTCTCCCTCTCACTCCCATCTACCTACTCAATTCTTTGTATTCTTTTAAGACTTTAATCAAATACCACAATCTCCAAAAGCCCTTCCCAGTGCACACAGCCTGTCCACGCTGCCCTGTTACGCCCTCGCTTCCTTCTCCTCTGCTCTGACTCTTCTCATGCTCCCTCCACTCCCTTCCCTACCGCAGTGACATCATCTGGTCCTTTGCTGGCCAAGGCTGTGCTTCCACGTCTCTCTTCTCTAGGCGGGGGGGAGGAGGAGGCCACTTCAAGGTAAAGTGAATCAGGCACTACAGAAATCTTTCCCTCCCCACAGTTTCTTTAATTTTTAAACATTAGTTCTTCGTGGTATAACACGTCAGCTGGCTGGAAAATATTCCCTTTTCCAAATGCTTCAGCCCTGGAGAGTGAGGGTGTCAGAGCTCCAAGAAATCAAAGTAAAAATCGAAGGTAAATGCGGCGCCTGGGTGGCTCAGTCAGTTAAGTGTCCGACTCTTGATTTCAGCTCAGGTCATGATCTCACAGGGCGTATGTTCAAGCCCCGTGTGGAGCTCTGCACTAACATGGGGGAGCCTGCTTGAGATTCTCTCCTCTCTCTCTACCCCTCCCGCCATCTCGAAATAAACTTTTGAAGAAATCCAAGCTTACTAATGAACAAATACAGGAATTGGATGACCTTGGGAGATCAAATGAAGGAGGAGGGGAATAATTAATATCTAGGGTCCTTTCTATCTCTAAGCTCTAGATTATTCAACTTTTTCATTAATATTTAGGCTTGCCAGACAGCCTCTCTTCTCGCTGGACATGACTAGATGAATAATGACAAATTCTCACTTTCCAATTTCACCCGCTCTACATTTCCTTTAATTTTTTTTAATGTTTTATTTATTTCTGAGAGAGAGACAGAGAGAGACAGCGTGAGCAGGGGAGGGTCCGAAAGAGAGGGAGATGCAGAATCCGAAGACAGGCTCCAGGCTCTGAGCTGTCAGCACAGATCCCGACGCAGGGCTCGAACCCACGAACCATGAGATCATGACCTGAGCTGGAGTCGGATGCTTAACCGACTGAGCCACCCAGGCGCCCCTCACTTGTTCTACATTTCCACTGGGACTACCTGACTTCTGTTTTCTTTCTTTTTTTTTTTTTTTTACCTTTTCTTAATTCAGTAAACTTTCATAACATCACCATCATACAACTGTATTTTAAATACATCAACATCAATCTTCACAACCAACACGCAGGAGGTCT
Source organism: Cryptoprocta ferox (assembly GCA_028646485.1). Lineage (NCBI taxonomy): Eukaryota > Metazoa > Chordata > Mammalia > Carnivora > Eupleridae > Cryptoprocta > Cryptoprocta ferox. The sequence goes on from CM053571.1 coordinate 127,606,001, forward strand.
GTATCATTTCCCTTCTTTTACAGATGAGAGAACTCCCAGACAAGAAATCCTCTGCCCAAGGTCAGAAAGCCATCTGGCCTCAGGGTCTGTGCTCGCTTCAGGACATAACACTACACTCAGGGCTGCCTGGGCAGCTCAGGCAGTGAAGCGTCTGACTCTTGATTTCAGCTCCTGTCATGATCTCATAGTTCGTGAGATCAAACCCCACATCGGGCTCCGTGCTGTCAGCTGCTTGAGACTCTCTCTCCCTCTCTCCCTCTCCCTCTCTTTCTCTCAAAATAAATAAATAAACAAACACTGCTTCTCATGTTAAGGTTAATGCTTTAGTCTACAGCCCAGTTTTCATTGACTTCACCTGAGGCTGGCTGCTCCCTGAAGACACGGCATCCTGATTCTCTCTCCTTTTTCTCAGATCATGTGAGGACACCAGTTACTCAGAAGAGTTTTGCTTCCAGGGTGACCAGCCACCCCTCTTTGCCAGGGACGGAGGGGTTTCCTAATAAGCGAGACTTTCAACACTCAAACCCAATAGTCCCAGGCAGACTACTTCCTGCAGACGTCCAAGTACAGCCACCACGTGGGTTCCCGTCCGCGCTGGTCACGTGGCATCTCAGGTCCCTAGCTCTGATGACTTGTTCCTTTGCCCCCTGACTCTGCTCCTGCACTTGGCTTCGATCTACTGTGCAGAATCCGTCCAACCACGCTGGAAATACATTGAGCATCCTTCTTCTTTAAGAGAGATTATAAACCCCAAAAACTGGGCGAGCATTAAAAAGAAAAAGAAAGAGGACGAAGTACCAACCTTGTCTGGAGATTGCAAAATACCACAGGGACCTCAGCCCCAACCTGACTGTAATCCCTTCACTCTCCTTATATACGCAAGCCCTTCAAAGCAAGGCGTGTGCTGGATTTGTGAAAACAGTAAGACGTGGGGAACGAAGGGCCCATAAAAATTCAACTGACCAGAGCTGTGCAGAAATTACAGCCAAATTAAGTCTGAACAAACTTGAATAAATAAGATAGAAAACCCCTAAAGAACTTAGAAAACCATACATAACAACTAAAGGCAGAGATACTAAGAGGCTATAGCAATGTAAGCAAAACTAGAGAAAGAGAAATATCATATGACTTCACTCATGTGTGGAATTTAACAAAACAGATGGACATAAGGGAAGGGATGCAAAAATAATATAAAAACAGGGAGGGGGACAAACCATAAGAGACTCTTAAATACAGAGAACAAACTGAGGGCTGTTGGAGCGGAGGTGGGTGGGGGGATGGGCTAAATGGGCAAGGGGCATTAGGAAGGGCACTTGTTGAGACAAGCACTGGGTGTTATACGTAGGGGATGAATCATGGATTCTACTCCTGAAATCATTATTGCTCTATGTGCTAACTAACCTGGATGTAAATTAAAAAGTTAATAAAAAATTTTTTAAAAAAGAAGCTATAGCAATGAAGTGGGTTTTTTTTTTTAAAGTTTAAAAGATACTATAGAAACATTGGTCTCATTTACAGAAGAAGAAGAGGAGGAGGAGAAGGAAGAGAAGAAGGGAGGAGGAACTCGTTGAAAGATTTATTTAAAGGATGACTCTATGACCTTTAGGGATTTGTGCTCAGAGATAACATTTCTTTTTTTTATATTTTTTTACATTTATTTCTGAGAGACAGAGTGAGACAGAGTGTGAGCAGAGGAGGAGCAGAGAGAGAAGGAGACACAGAATCCAAAGCAGGCTCCAGGCTCTGAGCAAACATTCAGAACAGAGCCTGATGTGGGGCTCGAACCCATGAACCGTGAGCCAAAGTCGGATGCTTAACCGACTGAGCCACCCAGGTGCCCTCTTTTTTTTTTTTTTAAATATTTCACTCAACTGCAAACTTCAGGTAAAGGCAAAAACGGGACCACCGTGCAATCAGAGAAGTGGCGTTCATTTGCTCGTTTGCTTGGAAAGGAAGTATCAGGCTGCAGCGAGCTGTCATTAGGAGTGGTTCCGGAAATGTGCCGCTATTAACAGGTGTCATGACCGACATGTAGGAGAAAGAGCAAATGAATGCAAAAGGCTCACAGAAAACGGTGAGACAGGTCAAGTCTGCATTTCCCTGAGAGAAACCTTAAGCGTTTCACCTTAATTCCACTACTTCCCAACCTGTCCCTAGTAGGAATAATGGCAGCTAAAAATAAAGTAAGACCCAAGAAAATCTGACAGCAAAAATATACCCAGAGACCAATCTAGTCTTGCTCAGGATCCACAAAGTAAGTGAAGAAGAGAACTCACCCCTTCCCTACATGGGAAACTCAGTCACCAAGTGACTATCTTGTCATCAACTGGACATGTCATCAATGTTGACTGTCTTTTACCAACTGAAACTCTTTGTACACAAGGAAAACTCCATAGAGACGCTAGAACCAAGATTAAATGGCATTTTCTTGAAAGCATATGGAATATCCAGTGACATCACCAGTCATCAGGAATAGCACTTTCCTTCCAGGCCTCAGTTCGGGATTTTTCAACATGGGTCCCCTCAGCCCATTATTGTAGAAATGCCACCTCCTTGAGTCCTGTGAGAGATGGGAGTCATAGCAATATGGTGGCACCAGCATTAAATGAGACAGGAAATGCCCAGGACACGTCTGTCCTGGCCTCGTCCTCCTGGTGACCCCACTGAAGGGTCTGAGAGTCCAGACAGAGAATTCACAATGTTCTTCACCCCCAACCATCTTGACTATATACAAGATTTGTAATTTGGAGAATGCTGAGGCAAAAAGAAGAGAGGATGGGTTGTTAACCTGACTTCTTGGTTATAATCTCATTTCCCACTTTTTTTTTTTACTTTTTTTTTTTATGTTTATTTATTTTTGAGACAGACAGAGACACGGAGCATGAGCAGGGGAGGGGCAGAGAGAGAGGAGACACAGAATCGGAAGCAGGCTCCAGCCTCTGAGCCGTCAGCACAGAGCCCGACGTGGGGCTTGAACTCATGAGCCATGAGATCATGACCTGAGCCAAAGTTAGCCGCTTAACCAACTGAGCCACCCAGGCGCCCCTCCCTCTTCTTTTTTAAAATCATGGCCATCTGAGGCACCTGGGTGGCTCAGTCAGTTGAGCACCCAACTCTTGGTTTCGGTTCAGGGCATGACTGTGGGATCGAGCCCTGCATCGGGCTCTGTGCTGAGCGTGGAGCCTGCTTAAGATTCTCTCCCCCTCAGGCACCTGGGTGGCTCAGTTGGTTAAGTGTCTGACTTCGGCTCAGGTCATGATCTCACAGTTCGTGGGTTCGAGCCCCGTGTCGGGCTCTATGTTGACAGAGCAGAGCCTGGAGCCTGCTTTGGATTCTGTGTCTCCCTCCCTCACCGCCCCTCCCCCACTCATGCTCAGTCTCTTATCAAAAATAAACATAAGAAAAAAAATTGTTAAAAGTGTCTCTCCCTCTCTCCCTTTGCCCCTCTCCCCTGCTCATGCTCTCTCTCTAAAATAAAATTAAAATTTAAAAAATTGTAAAATCACAAATATCCTTCTAGGTGTTTTCTGTGTGCCCAGCTCTCATACACACTCACCAAAGTCTAGAAAGAAACACACAGATATATTAACAATGATTGTTTCTGGATGATTGGAATCTCAAGCAGTTTTTCTTTATTCCTTTGTATTGTTTAAAACATTTGAAATGAGCAGTAACAGAGGAAAGACAGTAGAACTGTTTTCATTTTTCAAATACAAAAACAGACTAATCTCTTGGATTCTTTATAAACCTCATCCAATGGCCCCTCATTATAATAATTCCCAAGGAGGTATGCAAATGAATGTTTGGCACTTCATTTGTTTAAATTTTTTTTAATGTTCTATTTATTTTTGAGAGAGAGAGAGAGAGAGAGAGACAGAGTGTGAGCAGGAAAGGGGCAGAGAGAGAGAGGGAGACACAGAATCCGAAGCAGGCTCCAGGTTCTGAGCTGCCAGCACAGAGCCCGACGTGGGGCTCGAACCCACAAGCCGCAAGATCATGACCTGAGCGGAAGTCGGACGCTTACCCGACTGAGCCACCCGGGCGCCCCAGGCACTTCATTTTTAAGCTGTCCCTGCGACTCGGGCTGAACTAGTACGAAGGGTCGTGTGTGCACATGACACAGTGGGACTTAACAGAGTTGCCTAAACAGTCAGGTCAGGGCAAAATGGGCAAAAGAGGAAAAGAAACATGGAAAGCTCTGCGAAAATCATGCTTCCAAAAGGGCTTCTAATCAACTTGCCCTCATACAGTGCTGTGACTAATTAACCGGAAATAGTGCAAAGGTGGTTGCGGGATCCACGGACATTTTCTCTTTCTTGTGCTGTTCTTTTGTTTTCTCTGTTTTTATGGCCACTACTACTAACAAGAGAAACAAAAAATGCTGCTAACGCACAGCCAGGTCAGACACGCCTAACTACGTTTTTCCAGGTTATTTCACAACATGTGGGTGACTTGCTGGCACTGTCCTGGACACTCCACGTCAACCACTTGCCTCAAGCGACGGCGTGTCACCCGGCGGTCCCTGTGATGCAGTCAGGCAGCTGGGCTCCTTCTCTGACAGTGGTCAGGGCATTGTTATTTCCCTGGCGCAAGAACAAGCTTTTTCTGTTTTCTTTGAAATGTGAGAGATGCAAAGAATCTCTGTTATCTTCTTTTTTGTTAAGTCCTTTTCGATTCACATTTTACATTTAAATTATCTTGGCCATAGATGAAGGGAAGGACCACGGTGCAAATGTATTTTCCCCAAATGTTCTGAGAATTTTGAAAAACTATGAAAATGCCGGGCTCTGCCTGAGAGCCCTATTAATGTCATTCAAATTAATTGCATTTTACTGAAACTCGGGATTTAGAAGAAAAAAAAAAGTATGACTTGGCATTTACTACAAGGCATATAGGTACAATTACAGGACCCAAAAATGCCCAAATATTTCAATGTCATGACACTTGAGAGTTAATTACCCAGGCACTATAAGATAAGTACTATATAAACACAAAGACAGATTGCGATGTCTTAATGCTAACCTCATAAAACAAAGTTGCTTTTAAAGAGTTCTTTCTTCTGGCTGAAAATGAAGTTCCATTTCTTTGGAGCAGAACATGAATTTCTACACTGAAGCAGAAAATGTACCCGGTTAATTTTAAAATCAACCACAGCTCATTCTATCCGGAAGACTCGGTGGTACTGAGAATATTTTTTAAGCTTCTGCTATTAAAAAGTTTTACAACCATATGCTTTCTTAGCTTTATCAGAAGCACTGGAACAAGTTACAGTCTCAAACTAAGGACTAAGAAGTTGGAAAAGAGCCCAAGCAAATCTTTCTAAATCCATAATTCTAGGGAAAATCATCACAATTCTGAGTGCTGGCTTCTCTTAGACCTCAAGAGACCTTCTAAAGAGGGTGCTGTTCAGCTAGCAATAAGGTTTTAAATCGGTTCATTTGTGCACCAAAAAGCAGCAGGGTTTGGGTGCGGACCCTCTGGTGTCAACGTTACAGCTCTTTCAACTTTGGTATTGATGCTCTATTGACACACGAAGATCAGGGCATGAGAGCGTCATGTAAAATACATGAATGTTCACTCACCTGCTTCACTAGCTTAAGGTAACCGTGTCACTGCATCCCGGCTTCACCAGCCACCAGCCGTCACTTGGGCATGTTATTTAACCCTCCCGCGTCTCTTTCCTCATCTCCGAAGTGGCAATAACCACAATACGCACATCACCGAGTTGTTAGGAGGATGAGGACAGGAATGAACATGGGTGAAGTGCTCTGAAAATAGGTCTGGCACACGGAGAGCAGTTTGTGTCGGATAAACTCCCATTTACGGAACCGCCCCAGCTGCCCAGGTCTGTGACAAGCCCGCAGTCCAGATGATCCGACAAAAGTGGCATCAGAAGTAGCCACAGTTCCCACGAGAGAGAGTTCAGGAAGCCCCGGGGTCAGAATGAAAGGAAACTATCCAAAATGACCCACGGTAGGCGTGCTGTAGGGACACACGCGTTAAAACCGGCCAGAGCAGCTTGGCTATGGGCTGCCCTACGGCTACACGGACAAATGCCTTGTTTGTCCTGAGGCTTAGTTGTCTCCGGGTGATTCATCACAGCACAGACCAATGAACCATGTTCAAAACGTCTGGCGTTAACACTGGAGCCGAGTTAGATGGGCAGCTGGTATTAGCTGAACTCTGACATGGGCGGGGCACCATGTAAGGCATCTCCAAATCAGGACGCTTCCTCTGCTTTGCACAACACAGAACATTTTGTCATCATGACGCTGTATGTTGTGCGGCCCCAGCTCATACTCAGATTCCTGATTCCAGTTCAGACTTTCTCCTACACGGTGCTCCCTTTTGTTTATAAAAACGAACCTAGAATATTCTCAGAGAGGAAGAAGAAACTGACTCAACTCTTGGATCCATCGCTTCCCAAATATGTGCAAAGTTTGATGCTAAAGACCAGAAATGCAAAGAGAATGATGGTCCTCCGGGCACTTTAATTTTTTTTTTTTTTTTTTTTTTTTACTGTTTATTCTTTTTGAGAGAGAGAAAGAGAGATAGAGAACAAGCAGGGGAAGGGCAGAGGGAGAGGAAGACACAGAATCGGAAGCAGGCTCCAGGTTCTGAGCTGTCAGCACAGAGCCTGACACAAGGCTTGAACCCACAGACCGCAAGATCATGACCCACGACCTGAGCTGAAGTCGGAAGCTTACCTGACTAAGCCACCCAGGCGCCCCCTCCGGGCACTTTAAAAGTGCTAGGGAAAGGTTTGGGGGCAAGAGGAACAAACACATGCTTCCGATGGTAGAATAAATCATCACAACCACTTTGGAAAACAAATGGCATCACACCCAGAAATGTGGAAAACGCACACAGACATGGTAATTTCACTACAAGGCACTTGGGAGATTCGAAACTCCTCCACATTTCCACTCACATCGTCGTATCAAAAAACTGGACATATTCCACCCGCGAATACTACAAAACAGTGAAAATCACGGCAGTGATGGGTAGCAACCTACGGCATCGTGGATGAACCCCAGAAGTATAATGTTGCATAACACAAGTCACTGGAGAATACACACGATTTTATCCCACTAATAGGAAGTTCAAGAAGATATAAAGTCAAGAAATGTATTCTCTTTGGAGTTTGCCACAGACAGATTAACTACAAGAGGAAATTATAATGGTGAAATTCAGAATGGCAGTTGCTCCTCCAGGAGGGAGAGGAATGTGGTCAGGGAGGGTGTTATGCTCCGAACGTTTATGTCCTCCCCAAATTCACATCCTGAAATCCTAACTGTCAAGGTGATGGCATTAGGAGGTGAGGCCTTTGGCAGGTAATTTGGTCATGAGGGTAGGGTCCTCATGAAGGAGATCAGTACCCTTACAAAAGAGACCCCAGAGAACTCCCTCGCCCCTTCTAGCAAGTGAGGACACAGTAAGAGGACGATAGTCTATGAACTTGGAAACGGCCCTCGCTAAGACACCAAATCTGCCAGCATTTTGATCTTAGACTTGCCAGACTCTGGAAACATGAGAAAGAAATGTTCAAGCCCCGTGTCGGCCTCTCCGCTGACAGCTGCAGAGCCTGCTTGGAATTCTCTGTCTGTGTCTGTCTCTGTCTGTCTGTCTCTCTCTCTCTCTCTCTCTCTCTCACTGCCCCTCCCCCACTTGTGTTCGCATGCACGCTCTGTCTCTCAAAACAAACATTTTATTTTTTAATCTAATTCTCTATTTGATATATTTTTTAATGTTTTTAATGTTTGTTTATTTTTGAGAGAGACAGACAGCCAAACAGTTACAGCGTGAGCAGGGGAGGGGCAGAGAGAGAGGGAGACACAGAACCTCAAGCAGGCTCCAGGCTCTGAGCTGTCAGCACACAGCCCAACGCAGGGCTCGAACTCACGAACTGCAAGATCATGACCTGAGCCGAAGTCAGCTGCGTAACCAACTGAGCCACCCAGGTGCCCCAATAAATAAACATTAAAAAAAAAAGAAATATTTGTTGTGTGTAAGCCACCCAGGCCAAATATGATATGCGTGCGACAGCATCCCCCATGGGCTGAGGCACCCAGAGGACGTCATGAGTACTGGCGGCCTCTCTTCAGCTCGGTGGCAGGCACGCAGGTGTTAATGTTCTGATTCTTTAAGCTATATGTTTCATTTATAGTCATTTGCTTATACAATATGTTTCATTAAAGAAAGTATTTTAAAACAAGTAGAAAAGGTGAAATTTATGAATTGCTACAAGTAAAACAAAGTCATATACACAAGTAAGCCACAAAATAAGACAGAATAAAAGGAATGATGGAAGAGTGTCCGTGCACCAGGTCAGCACTGGAGACTTTCACAGAAGTAATTTCATAAAAAAAAAAAAAAAAAAAAAAAAAAAATAGCTCAAGGTAGTATATGGCGTTTCCAGAGGAAAGACAGATGACGTCTGGTTGGGAGCAGAATTGTCTAGAGAGGATTTGCTCTAAGATTGGGTAATGCATCTGAGTAGCTAGTAATGGGGAGACTGGGCATTTGGGCCAGGAAAGCAACACTTCTTTTTTGTTGTTGTTATTATTCTTTTTTAATTTTTATTTATTTATTTTGAGAAAGACAAAGTGCGCACACACGAGCGGGGATTTGAGGGGCTGGGCAGAGAATGAGAACCCCAAGCAGGCCCCATGCTATCAGTGCGGAGCCTGACGCAGGGCTCGATGCCAAGAACCATGAGATCATGACCTGAGCCAAAATCAAGAGTCATATGCTCAACCAACCGAGCCACTCAGGAGCCCCAAGAAAGCAATATTTAAAAGAGGGCAGCAGAGGGACACTGGACAGGCCGAGGGGTCAAACAGTCCCATTTGTATCTTCGCATTAACTCTGCGTAGCCAGAGAAAAAGGTTACTGTGAACCAGTTCCCAAATCTGAGGTTTGTTAAGAGTCGGGATGACCCCTAATGGCCTATGAAAATCCCCAAGACTCTCTTAGAAATGCCTCTACTGTTAATTTATTCATAACATCCTACGCCTAAAAAGAATGTTTAAAACTAGGCTTACTTTGCTTCTCCAAATTTCTTCAGTCAATCAGACAATCTTGATCATCACCACCACAGGGGAAGGCTCCCACTTTAAGTCTATTTTTACCAGAAGACACATCAATTAACTTCAAGCAGGGCAACCTTGAACTAAGTTTTTGCAACTGCGATCAGTTTTGAGTGTTTTCTCAGAAATATTACGAAGAGCAGCTACTATTAAAATGCATGTCATTCATTGTGGAGGTTTTGGGACCTGCTTACCAGTTCTAGAGGCCCATTAGCTCTTCCATTCTGGCCAAGATCCAGGCTTAGTTCAAGTATGGTAGACTTGTCTCCTTCCGTTCTGTGACCTTGACGGCAGCATATTCTCACTGTCCCAGGAGAATGTGCATATGATCCATTCTTGCCCTTCCAGACTTTTGGAAGGTGGTTTAAGCTAAACTTGGCACTAAATTGTTCTGTTATGTAAAGTTTCACTGCAAGTTTGAAAGCAATCAAACAGAAATAATTTCAAAAAAAAAAAACAGCTTCAGTAACTTGTAAAGATAAGGCTTGAAATATATGGGGAAAGGGAGGAAGAAAAAAAGAAAAGCTATCTGCTATCATAAAATTTCATATTTGAAAAGTATAAGCCAAGAGTCTTTTGGAAACAATGAAAGTGCGTTTAAAGTTTTATAATGCATTTTAAAAATAACTCCTAAATAACTCCAACATTATTTTATAGCATGCTTATCAATGCAACATTAAATACAAAGTCATCTCAGACATCAACCTCAAGCTAAACTTTCTTAAAACTCTGCAAAGCTATCATTATTTCATGTACTAAAGACATGCAATTTCAAGGAAACTTAAAGACAGTTCAAACATCCTTTAAATGACTGTCAAACTGTCAGTTGTTCTAGAACATGAGTTGGTTCATTTCAGAACGGAAGATTTTCCAGGGGCACCTGGGTGGCTCAGTCGGTTAAGCATCTGACTTCGGCTCAGGTCATGATCTCACAGTTCGTGGGTTTGAGCCCTGCATCAGGCTCTGTGCAGACAGCTCAGAGCCTGGAGCCTGCTTCGGATTCTGTCTCCCTCTCTCTCTCTCTGTCCTCCCCTGCTAGTGCTCTGTCTCTCTCTCAAAAATAAAATAAAAACATTAAAAAAAATTTTAAAAAGAACTAAAGATCTTCCTAACTATGGGTGTGAAACATTTGAACTAGGACTCATACCCTGCATTTTAGGCTTGGTTCCCACACTTCACCAACAGTGTGAAACCGGACAGGTCAAAGGTTTTCTCTGTCTTGACTTTCTCTCCTGGTCTGCCTATACGTAGGGTGTTTGTGAGGATAAAATAGATGGATATAAAAGTAATTAAATATAAAATGTAAAATACTATAATATAAGTTATTTTAAAGTATTTCAAGATCATGTATTGGGGGGCGCCTGGGTGGCTCAGTCGGTTAAGCAGCCGACTTCAGCTCAGGTCATGATCTCACAGTTCGTGGGTTCAAGCCCCACATCAGGCTCTGCGCTGACAGCTTGGAGCCTGGAGCCTGCTTCGGATTCTGTGTCTCCCTCTCTCTCTGCCCCTCCCCGCTCTCTCTCTGTCTCTCAAAATCATAATAATAATAAAGACATAAAAATTAATAAAAAAAAAAAAAAAAGATCCTGTATTGGAAAAGCTCCGCTATCACTTCCCTCTATCGACCATGGTGACCAATGACTGCCATGCCAGCCAGTCCGGGGTAAACCCTGCACCTGGGCAGCCAGACCCCCAGGGCCTGCATCCACCACTGCTCTTGTCGCACTGGATGGGTTACAAATGCTGTTGGCCGGACTGGTGGCCCCGTGGGACCCTGCGTCCCTCCTGCCCTACGTCACCTGTGCTGGGCACAGAGACACCCACCTGGGGGATGTTGGATGAGTGAATGCATGCTCCAGGCTGAAAACATTAATATCTGATTAGCTCAAACAGAGTTAGCAAATCCCAGAATACTAAAAGGTGAGGCTTGTTCTAAATTTCCTCAGACACAATCAGAGAAAACGAATGAAATAACTTTCTAGTACTAAAAGGTGATTCAAATCCTTACTGACTACTTCAAAGGAGGGAGGAGGAAATGTCCACTTGAGAAATATAAACCTCAGAGAGCGGGGGATACGCACCTCAATGATCATCTCTCTCTCCTACCAGATAACGTGCAGTCAATGTTCTCAAAGTTATGTCAACAGCTAGTAAAGCATAATTCTCTGTACGAGCCAAACACCTGTCCATAGCAAATTATTTTACTAAACCTAAAGCCCGCTGCTACTTTGATCAAAACTGTTTCCGGGGCGCCTGGGTGGCTCAGTCGGTTGAGCGTCCGGCTTCGGCTCAGGTCATGATCTCACAGTTCCTGGGTTCGAGCCCCGCGTCACGCTCTGTGCTGACAGCTCAGAGCCTGGAGCCTGTCTTCAGATTCTGTGTCTCCCTCTCTCTCTGACCCTCCCCTGCTCATGAGGTCTCTCTTTCTCTCTCTCAAAAATAAAATAAAAACATTAAAAGAAAAAAAAAAAAACCTCTTTCCACTGTCTCAACTTTTTTCAGTATTCTAACATTAGGAGAATCAAAGTCAACTTTAACCGACTCAAGAAACAAAGTATGGAAACTGTACTTCTTACTGGAAACTGTAGATTTTTGGCCAAAAGTGACTCCAAAGAGCCATTATGTGAAGGTGGTCGCACTAGCCCACAGCCACAATTTATAATGAACAAAGTAAAATCATACAATCATCAGAGGATCAAAACTGGGGACTTTCCTTTGGAAGGATTTTAATGGAAATATTAGGTCATGTTTTAAGTAAACGCAATATGTAAAAATTTGCTATGATGGCATTAGGGTGTTGGGACATTAATTTGTTATGCGGTGTTTGAGCCCTGCCACGTACAGATAGTTCAGGTCCCCACAACACACTCTTCACTCTGCTGGGGTCTGATGCAGGGTCATCTAAAATTAGCAGCTGGAGATGCAGCCGGAGCTCCTCTCCTCCTGGGCAGCAACGGGCAACGGGGCAACAGCAACGCTGAAGAGGCACCTCTGAGTGGCAGGACTTTCAGTTTAAAGAGACAGTGCAGCTTATCAAGTCTTCGGAGTAAAGCACAGAGGGAGAGGGCTGTCAGGCCTATGGCTCGACTCCCTGTACAAACGCTGTGGGCAAATTCCTCTGGACCCACTCTCTGTGTGCGGTGGGCAATATGCATCCTTCTAAACAAACACAGGATTTCAGACTCAGTGGTGGCATAAAATACATCACGAAGCACAAGCATTTTAGAGGGTTCTAGAGATCACCTGGAACAGTAGTTCTCAATCCTGGGCATGTTTCAGACTCGCCTGAAGGGCTTGCCCAGGGCTTCAGTATGGCCACTGGATCCCCAACCCTCTTGCCCATGCAGCGACATCACTCTAGAAAGTGTCCCCTTTTCCCCATCACGTTTTCCCCTCCAGTGGCTCACTCACGCTGGGATATAAACATGCTGCTATTTCTCCCATTGCGTTAAACACAAATCCTTTGAACTCTGGTTTCTCCACTGCCTGACTGGGTTTCTCCACCTTGTTTTTCTCTAGCCCTGTAAGAAAAACTGTCTACACTTGCCCTCTCTAACTCCTCCATTCCTGTCCTCTCTTGAACCTCAATCCAATTCTCATCACTGAACCACCAAACTTGAAATCACTGGTCGCAAGGACACCAACGACCCCCACGCGGCTCGAGCCCATGGTCAGACCTTACTGGTCATCTTGTTTGCTCTGTCAGCAGCATCTGACTCAGTTCATCCCTCCTGCCTGCCTGAAGTATACTGTTCACTTAGCTTCCAGAACACCAGGCTCCCTTGGTTCTCCTACTACGTCACTGGCTGTTATGGGTTGAATTGTGTCCCTTCAAAAAAGATATGTTGAAGTCCTAACCGCCAGGACCTGAGAACATGACCTTATTTGAAAACAAGGTCTTTGCAGATTTATCCAGGTTAAGAGGAGGTCATTAGGGTGGACCTCGACCCATAACGATGGCTCTCCTTGCAAAAAGGGGACATCTGGACACAGACCTGCACAGAGTGAAGACACACAGGAGAAGAAGGCCATGTGAGGAGTTACGCATCTACAAGGAATGCCAAGGTTAAGGGAAAACACCAGAAGTCACAGGAGGCAGGGAAGAATTGTCCACAAGAGCCATCGGAGGTCAGCGTGGCCCTGCTGACACCTTCATTTCAGACTTCTAGTCTCCAGAACTGTGAGACACTGAATCTCTATTGTTTTAAGTCACCCAGGTTTTGGTACCTTGTTACAGCAGCTGGAGGAAACTAATACACTGGCATCATTCTTAGCATCCGTGGAGAGTTTCTCGTCACCCTAACCTTGGGATGGGTCAGGGCTCAGTCACCACACCTCTTTATTTGCTGTCTATACCCACACTTGGGTGATCTCAGCCAGGCTCATGGCTTTAAACACCTACTATGCTCATGACTCCAGCCCATGATTGTCCCCGATCTCCGGACTCACGTATTCACCGGCTGTCCTGACACCACATCCTCCATGTTTTATAGACATCTCAAACGTAGCAAGTCCTGCACCAAACTCCTAATTCTCCCCAGATAACCTGTGCCTCCTCCAGTCCCTCCTATTTCAGTAAATTACTACTCACGGACCAACTGTTCAGACAGAAAAAAAGAAAAGAAAAGAAAGAGTGATATCTGACTCCTTGCATTTTTTATACCCTACATCCCAAAGGTAAATCCTGAGGGCTCCCCCAAGAGCCCTCCACAATATATTCAGAACATGACCCCTTCCGATCTCTTCCACTATTATGAACACGGTGCACATCCTCTCATTTCTCACCTGGATTACTATGACAGATTCCCCTCATCCACGCTACAGCCTATTCTCATCCTAGCAACCAGGCTGAACTACTAGAACATAAATCAGACACCATCACTCAGAGTGAAAGCCAAAAATCTTAAAACTGCCCGAGAGATCCTACATGATACCTGCTTCAACCCACCCGTCTCTCTTGGGCTCCGTCTCCCCCTCCTTTGCCCTTTACGTTCGCCATTCAATGCTCTTCCTACATTTTTGCCAACACACCACTGTGCTTCTACCTCCTCCCATTCTACTCACTCTTCCCTCAAACATCTTCCCAGCTCCTCTTCCCAGCCCTCACTCCCATCAGGTCTCTGCTCAAGTGTCACCTCATCAGAGACCCTCCCTGACATCCTGCATCAGAGAGTAGCCAACCCCTCAACCTGGCATTCTCTCTCCCTGCCTCCCTGTTTCCACAGCATCCATCACCATGTGACACAGGAGCTATTTTCCTTCTTGTTTTAACCCGTCTCCCTTCTCTAGAGTGAAGTTCCACAAGAGCAAGGAGACTGCCATATCCTCAGCTCCTAAACTGGGCCACGGACTTTGTGGGCGTTTGGTGCCCATTTGGGGAGTGAATGCATAAATTAACAGGTAGAAATTCATACCATGATGGGAAATTTGCTTCGTTATATAAACAGCATTCTCACAAGTTCGTCTACCTAAACTTCTCCAAAAGTGGGGCAAGCCCAGCTCTACCTCGGCATCACGAACACTGTGGCCATCGAAGCAAATTCAGAGATTCTGGGAGGAAGTAGAACATTTCAGATTAAATAAAGAAAAGAAGGAGCGCCTGGGTGGCTCAGTTGGTTAAGCAGCCAACTACGGGCTCAGGTCATGATCTCACAATTTGTGAGTTCGAGCCCGACATTAGGCTCTGTGCTGACAGCTCAGAGCCTGGAGCCCGTTTTGGATTCTGTGTCTCCCTTTCTCTCTGCCCCTCCACCACTCATGCTGTATCTCTCTCTCTCTCTCTCTCTCTCTCTCTCTTTCTCTCTCTCTCTCTCAAAAATAAACATTAAATATTGTTAATAAATTAATTTAATGAAAAAGAAAGAAAAAGGAAAGAAAGAAAGAAAGAGAAAGAAAGAAAGAAAGAAAGAAAGAAAGAAAGAAAGAAAGAAAGAAAAAGAAAGAAAGAAAGAAAGAAAAAGAAAAGAAAAGAAAGAGAAAGAAAGAAGGAAAGAAGGGAGGAAGGAAGGATGCCTGGGTCCTTCTCAATCTCACAGCCACTGGGGACTGAGCCACCTGAACAAAGTGACTCTTTGGCATCGGTTTCTCCCCTGCAGGGGCTGTGCACCTGTGGCTGACTGCTCTAGAGACCGTAGTGTGTAAGTTCCCACACTTCATGCTAACGAAAGCTGCAGATGCAATCACACGGCCACAGGAGTCCAGTGTCTGCTTCTGCTGGATGAAACGACCATCACGAAATTCATCTTCCTACTTCCCGACATACAAAACGCAAGCCCGATGAAAAGAGTAAAGAGGTAAAACAAGAATATCGAAGCAGTCAGTGATGAACAAGAATATCGAAGCAGTCAGTGATGAACATTCTAGTAGTGTTCTATATGGACACAGCAGCCGCCTAGTTTGTGAAGTTTAATTTTATCAGACTGACTTTTTTATTCCATGTGCCAAGTTTTTTTGTTGTTGGGATTTCAGCAGGTACAATGTGACAAATCAATACAGCTACATTGTTAGCCACTGAGCTAAGACAAGCCCCCATCACAGCACGTCAGGGTAAGAGACAGCCGAAGTTGTGGGAGAGGGAGAAAGGAGAAGCAAATAAAGGGGCCAAGGTGAGATTTTCACAGGACTCTGCTGCGTATCATTGGAACGCTGTGGCATTTTGTTGCTTTGTTTCCATCGCTGAAGGGTTTACTCATTTGTCTTCTGTGGCCAACGCCTAAGTCGCCAGGCGTCTATCACCACAGCACGATACAATCTGCACTTGAAATGGGGTCTTCAGAATGCTGTGGTGTCCATCGTTCGGAGCGCTTGAGAAGAGCGTGCGCGTCCAGGGAACAGAGAAGGATGAGAATGACTAAGCTGCGGGCAAGGAGATGAATCTAGAACAGTGCTTCTGCCGCAGAGGAGAAATGAAGTTGAAGACGCAAATTTGAAAGCAATAGAAATAAAGGCCCCAGATACAGGAGGGCCAGAGTGATGTTAGCCCGGAGACACCTGGGACATTACCATCTATGCCCAGCTGTCCCAAGGACTGAGAAAGGACACCGCCAACCCCACGGCATTTAAACAGGACGCTCAGCCACTCGCGCACGGCTACACTCTAGCAACTTCACACCCTTCAGCCTTATTTCTAACCTCCTCAGACGCCCACCCACGCACAGGTCCATGCACGGCCTGATCACAGTGCTCATCGATCATTCCACACGTGTCATTGAGGACTCAGACTGTGCCTTCTGCTCTGAATGACACCAAATGCTCTAAATTTGCTATTAATATTAAATCACTAACAGTCATTAGATACTTAGCATTTCAGACTAGCGTTAGAATAACATAGTTAATTAAATTTAATTAGTAAGTAGTAATGAGTAACATGGAGCTGAAATGCCTCTTTAATGAAAGCAATGGAAACATGACTGAGATCATCACACTTTTCTATTCAAACCCAGAAACTCAGTGTTGGTTACATTTCCATTCTGATTCTTGCTGCCACACAGAATTGCTTTTAAGTATCTCTGAGTTAAAGGTTTGTTGAGTTTTTTTTTAACTTGGGGTTTTTTTTATTTTGTTTTGCTTTGTTTGTTGTTTAAAAATCGTATCACTGATCAATTGCTTAAAATAGAAAACTAGCACAGATTTATATACATAGTAGAGGACAAGAAACAATTTGAATTCAAATGAATTTTCTAAATATATATGTATTTCCTTTCTGATTTCTATGGATATGGTCGCTCGTTAAAAACATGTATGCTATTTTGGGATTTTACAGCAAAGCACAGATAAGCCCTGATTTTTATCTGGTAAGGGCGTTTCCTTCTCAGAAAAACAATCCAGGCCGACCACCACAATAAGAGAAAACACAATGGCCAAGGATGTAGAAAAGAAAAAAATCATGATTTCACATTCAGTACATAGGGCTCTGGCCCAAACTTAAGAAAAAAAAGTCAACAATGTACTCAATTCTCTTGAGAAGACTAGTTTTGTTAACCATTTAAGGCACATGAAAGTTTTTATTAACTTTCCCTACTTAAACATATTCTGCTTCTTTATTGTTACTGATGTTTTAAAAGTAATGATATTAGGAGATGCCCTTCTAATTTCTAAAAATATTGCAAACAGGGGCGCCTGGGTGGCTCAGTAGGTTAAGCATCCGACTCCGGCTCGGGTCATGATCTCGCAGTTCCTGAGTTTGAGCCTTGCGTCGGGCTCTGTGCTGACAGCTCAGAGCCTGGAACCTGCTTCGGATCCTGTGTCTCCCTCTCTCTCTGCCCCTCCCCCACCTCTCAAAAATAAACATTAAAAAAATTTTTAATAAAAAATAAAACTATTGCAAACCATGTCTCCAGCATATCAAAATTAAGCAATTACCTGTAAAGGCCCATAATTGGAAATGCGATATGAATTCTGTTCTAACAAACCAACCCATTGTGTCTTAAAGAGAATAACTGGCTCAGATACTTTTAAACTGGATGCTATGGTGATTGATGCCATAGAGATGTAAGGACAGATCTAAAAAGAAAAAAAAAAAAAAGTAGCCTGAAAAAGTAAATTAAGCAGTGTGTGCAAGCAGGAAATAAAATATCTCGCAGAATGAAACAGGCAAAAAAGAGGGAAAAAATGAGGGGGACGAGGGCTTTTATAAGTGGTACTGGGAGCGCGTGTTGGAATAAATATTTAGTCTAGGTAGGACTCCCTATATATCTGAGTCATTGTGACTTTTCACTGAATCGAAAGGTTTGTTGGTTTGTTGTTGTTGTTGTTGTTTTTCTTGACGGCCCTGGAAAAAGATCCTTCACAAGCATGGAAGTGAATCTAAGGAACTGGAAGAAAACCCCTTTTCAAGGAAGAGAAAAATCTGACCCACAGCATATGCTTTCCTTACAGAGAAGGAACTTTAGCAAGTTTCTTTTGTACTTAAATTATCAAATTGACCCCAAACTTCTGTGTAACACATGAGCGAATAAAAGTGTTGTTTTGTTTTCTTCCAATTTGACAATAATTGGGGAGGACCTGAGACGAAAGAAAGAAAAAAAGCAAGTTCTGGGGGCAAAAAATGAGGTCCGAAGCCTTGACCTTACAAGAAACAAGCATCAGAGGGTTGTTTTCCACACACAGTGCTTAAAATGAACCGAGTGCGTAGAGGTTATCAGAAAATATTTGTTAATGAAGAAAGAACGACAGGAAGGAAGGAAGCTGTTTACTTCCGAATTGTGGGTAGAAACTGTTCTAAAACACGTTAACGTCTTAACGCAGGTGTCTTACTGCAAAAGGTGCTCCATCCGCCACTGGCCTCTTCACTCAAATCCAGTGGCATTTATTGAGCACCTACTATATGTGAGGATTGCCCATTTGGCGTCTGTCATTTAGTATTAGTCTTTAATCCTGCAGCTGAAAAGCCCCAGAGGCAGTGAGCAGATGGGACTAGGAACAGCGTATCACCCGACCCGGGGACACTCGCACTCCATCTGGCACGTTATTCCTGAAACAGTCACTGGAAAAGAAATTGCACTGGGTAAGAACGTTAACACGGGCAGGGTGATGGGTTTCGGGAGGAATTGCATGTGACATGTAGCTCTTCCGGTGTCCCCGCCGGCAGCTGCACCCCTCGACTGCACCCGGTTACTTGCTAGCCCTCCTCTCGCTCCGTGCACACCTTCACCCTCGATTCGTCTTCCTCTGAGACTAATAGTTCTGCCAACTCGGGGTCCATCAGTCTTTCCCCATCAGCGTTAAGCTCTGTGGAAACGGCAAGAGAGAGCGCAGGGCAATCTTCCCAAGACAAGGGTCACTCCCTTCCATCCTCGCGGGCTTGGATAACTCATTTAAAGTCCACCGGTTTCTCCTTCCCATCTTGTAAGAAGCGTCTTGACGCTGCCAAATCTCCTCTTGCACGCACCTTCACAGACCTGGCATACTGTATACGAGTAGTTATTAGTGAACTTTTCATGAAAACCGTAAAAATCACCTAAATAAATGAAACAAATAAATACCATTTGTTATTTCCTATAAAGATGACAGAAATTCAGTGTTCGACTGCATTCATGCTAGTGCTTAATAAATGAAAATAAAAGCTAAGAATTACAACAAAATTTAGTGATTCATGAGATCTGATTTAAAAGAGAAAGGCCAGGAAATAGAATGATATACATCTTCTCAAACAAATAATGTCTAAGATGTTTAGCTAAAGGAAAATGACCCTCATCCGGAAATGTAAGTGACCAATGTAAGCGGGGAATTATTCATTCAAGCCTCTGCACTTCCTTTAAAAAGCCGACATTTTCATATTCTTTGCTTAGACTTACCGCGCTCACAACACAGCAACACAGAGAGAACAATGAGACATCCTTTCTTAGGAGTTCATTTACTAGGTCAAGTGTGCATTAGAATCTTAATTCTGATCTACAGGATCATTGTTCTCTTACAGTTAGGCTGAATATTTATATTCTTGGGTGATTTAAGGACACTCCAGAATTATTTCCATCATGTCCCATTTGCCCCATCTTATAGAATACTTCGAACCTATACACACACCAATTTTAACAGCCTATGTTTCTGGAATCATTTGACTTTACTTTTAAAATTGGACACATAAATGTTTTGAGAGTGCTATTTTTAAAGTTTACTTTCATGACAAACTCTTTATATTGAGCCCCAAACGGTAATTCGTAAAGAAACTTGAGAAACTTCTAAAAATGAACTACGTGTCTAGCAACTGTCACGAAATTGGAGAGACAAAGTTCCCTCAGATAATGAGGACCTATAAGCGTTCCTTATATTATGAAAAAGAAAGAGCAGAAAGGGGGGAGGAGGAGGAGAAAGGAGCGATGAAGAGAAACAGGTGTGTAGAGCCAAGAGATAAAATGAAATTTGAAAGAGCTGAGAGACTATGGCTTGGAAAAATTAAATTTAGTCCACATAACTCCAGAGCGCAGAAAAGGGGCCATCAGCCCAGAGTCAAGGGGGACCGTTAGCACCAAGCCATATTATAATGAAATACAGTCTTAGGGAGTGATAATCCCAACATCCCTAGAGGAAGTCAAGTACAAGTTGAAAGACTTCTTTGTATGGACACCGAAATCGTGAACTTCCCTCTACCAGGTGGGAAATGGGACCAGGAAGCCAGCTCCATGATCCCACACTCAAGTGTGTTGAACCCTTTTACAGAATCAAAACAAGTGTAGATCAGTACTGTTTATAAAAAAATGCATTATAATTTACGTGTCAGAGACAGACGTCTACATTTTGGTGCTCAGCGCCCATATTCCCCCTCCTGGTCGCACCCGCTTGCTCTCTCCTTTTGGAACGCACGCAGTCCCTCTGGTTTGAGTGTGGCTCGTCTAACCCCTGCCCCTGCCCCTTCTGTCTGAGTCATCCTCCTGGTCACAGAGATGGGCATGTGACTGAAATCAGACCCAGCCAAATGATCTTGGAGCTTTCATTCAAACTGCTGGGGAAGGGAAGTGCTTTCTGCTGAGCTGGCCAGGATGGGAGCCTGAGGCTGAAAGGAAGCCATCTCCCCCCACAAGGCAAGAGGCTACCTGGAAAAGAGTCGGGAGAGGGAGAAGGGCTGAAACGTGACAACCCTGGGACCGGCAGCTCTGCAAGCCAGCTCGTCCTCTGGAGCGGTGAGAGTTTGCGTGGAGCTGCCGTTTGGCAACCCAAAAGTCCTGGCTAATGTCAAAGAAGGACACAATGAGGAAGGGAGCGTGAGTGTCTAGATACTGGCTAGCGATCTAATTTGCTGGGTAAGTTTCGACCGTTAGGAACCCGAAATATTTGGGTGATCCCCTTGGTACCCTATGAACTTGCTCATTTTTTTCGTCATGACTGTGTCTCAGTTTGTACTAAACACTTATCCCCCAGCCTTCTGCCTGGGTTTCCCTTAGTCCCTCAAGAAGTTTTCTCTTGGTTTCCCCCAATCCTCCAAGAGAGAGGTGACACAGAGCCCCTTCCCAGGGCCGTGAGCAGTCTGTTCATGAAAAGCGATCAAGTCCTCCTTGCTCACTGCATTTCTGCCCATCAGCTGGAAAGCACTCCTCTCTCTAAGTGAACAGTTTATCAAGCTGTCTGGGTTTACTGGCCACACCAAAAGAATAAACCCCTTTGCTCCCCAAATCAGGATTCTTTTTCAATGAACCCTAGAGGACTATTAACCGGTGCATCCGGAATCTCAACATTCCACACTTAAGTTTTCTGCATTTTGGAGCACTTTTAAATCTTTATTTACATATTTTTTTAGTTTATTTTTTTTATTTTGAAAGAGAGAGAGCATGAGCAGGGGAGGGGCCAAGAGAGAGGGAGAGACAGAGAGAGAGAGAGAATCCCAAGCAGGCTCCATGTTGTAGGTGCAGAGCTAGACGCGGGGCTCCAACTCACAAACCACTGAGATCATGACCTGAGCCAAAACCAAGAGATGGACGCTTAACTGACTGAGCCACCCAGGTGCCCCATTTACATTTTCTTAACAAATTAAATGTTATCGATTTTTTTTATTTTTTTTAATGTTTATTTTTGAGAGACAGAGAGACAGAGCATGAGCAGGGGAAGGGCAGAGAGAGAAAGAGACACAGAATCCGAAGCAGGCTCTAGGCTCTGAGCTGTCAGCACAGAGCCCAACGCGGGGCTCGAACTCACAAACCGCGAGATCATGACCTGAGCCAAAGTCGGCCGCTTAACCAATTGAGCCACCCAGGTGCCCCCACATGTTATCAATTTTAACACAACCTGGCCCGACCAGCGGGGCGAATAGAAATCTCCCTAGTCACTGTAATTGTTTCTAACCTACACCACAAAATAAGGTACAAAGAAATAAAAAGGTACATACTGTATCCACCACTGATGGTTATCTAATTGTATCCAACAACATGAATCACAGTATGGTTTTTTTTCTTTTCACAAAAGATGGAAACAAGTTTTCCGAAAGAATAACTCTTCGGCAATTTCCCCCTTAGAACGGAAGTCGTGTAACTATCCCCTACCATGTACTCATGGCAGCTTAGCCAAAAGGCAGCTCTCAGAATAGAAATGAGGCGTCGGATTTGCTGCGCGCAGCGCCTACCTCCACACAAAGCGTCAGGCTTTGGGACAGGAAGGGAAGAATAATACTGTATCCACGGGTAGCTGCAGGGGGACTTTTGGGAGGCAAAATGGCATTACTTGAGTTGGAATTTGGCCAGGACACTGGGGCTAAATACCCGGACTCTTATGAAAAGTGCCCTCGGATTGTTAATGCCCTCGAGTTGTCAGGACCTCAGTTTTGTGTCTTCTATGAAAAGAAAAGCTGATTAGATCATTTAAGTAAATCTCTCGGTGGGCTTCTTTAGCTTCTGATTATCTAGATATGCTTTAATCACCGTCAGATTGCCTCGGTTAAAATTAATGACAGATTAATGTGAGACACTCCATGATATCAAAGCACCAAAATATATACCTCCATAATATAGCACATATATATTTTTCATTTATTCCCCAGGGGATTAATTTAGAGCCCCAGCAATTCCTACTTGGACTAAATCATGCTGTTTTAAAGAGTACATAATATCCCAATTATCCTATTGCCCTTATCTTTATGAGTCTCCAAAGGAGGGATAACCTAAGTGGAGTGATTAGATTTAATACCACATCCCTGAAACCCAGGTCCTGTTTCAACAGACACTCTCTTTTTTTTTTTTTAAACAATGACTCTGAACATTACATCTTCCGTGTTATTTACTAAAACACTTAGCATAATAAGACTTCAAACACAATTATTCATCTCCTTTGCCATACAGAAATCTAGACTCTATTCAGATTTCTTAAGGGAACCAAAAAAAAAAAAAAAAAAACTGAGAATCTTCATTTGTGGTGGTAATAAAATTCATAAATATTTTTAATTGGAAGACATGTCCAAGAAGGAAAATATCTGTATTATGGGAACAAATACTCTTTAAAAACAGGGTTGGGGGAGGCGACCAAAAAAATATCAGCAGATGAATTAGCTCTTCCTCACACCTACGAAACCCACCATTTCTTTTCTTTGCTTCCCTCATTTTTTGTTTTACAAACAGCCTCTTCTGTTCTCCTTGAGGGAGTTGTTTTTCCCCTTGTCAAGCTTTGCGGAAGGGTTTTTTAATGCTTTCTTTGGCCCACAAGGCAGGTTTGCTGAGTCTTCGTTCCCTCATCTGTAAAATGGGGCAGCTGGAAGAGATCGGTGGTTCTGACCCCAGGCTGTGCATAAGATCACCTAGGATGCTTAATCCCTTACCCTAGCCCCCAGAGACCCTCTTTAAAAAAGATCCTATCCTTTTTAAAAGTTCTCCAGATGATTCCAATGTGCAAGGGCTGAACATGACTGATCTAGGTGTCTCCAGGATTCCTCCTGTCCTAAAGCTCTATGTCCTTCTGTTCATTTAACAACCACTTGGCTAACAAGTCCAGCAAACCGGATGGATTGGTTTCCTACAGCAGTGGTAACAAATCACCACACACCTCGTGGCCTCAAACAACAGAAATATGTTCTCTCATGGTTCTGGATGCCCAAAGTTTGCAATCAAGATTCTCTCAGGGCCAATTCCTTCAGGAGATCCTGAGGGAGAATGAGTCCATGCCCTCCCTCCCAGAATCATGGTCTCTGAATGTCCTTTCCTTTTCTGTCTCTTATAAGGACACTTTAGGGCCTACCCAACCCAGGATGCTCTTATCCAAGAACTGTACTTTAGTTGCATCACAATGACCATTATTACAAAAAGGGTGACATTCTGAGGTTCTAAGTGGACACATCTTTTGGGGATCACCTCTATGCTAGAGGTGGCACTTTTATCAGAAGCCAATGACAAATCCCTGAAACAGGGGCAGGCCAAGTGAAAGGCACGCCGTACAGAGGCCACGCAGGCCATGGGCCTTTGGCTGCCATAACATGGAAGACAAGGGACAGAAGGGCATGCCAGTGTGGCTCCAGGCCCGCTCCCACCGGCAGCTCAGGGCTCAGCAGTGAGGTCAACACTACTCTACATTCAACCGAAAGGAGAGAAGAGAGAAGCAATGACTGTTCCACAATGCAGGCTCCACCAGGGCCTCCTCTGTGCCAGGACAGAGGCTGGGAACAAGAGGCACATGTTGTGTGGCCTCGGGACCAGAGTCTGGAAAGGCCTACCATCACCTCTCCAGTAGTTACACATTCCCTACTTTGTTTGTCATGTTCAATAACTTTACTACTTTCTTTCTCCTATTGTCCCGCCACCCAAAGTCAAACAAATCCTCACACCTACTGGATTTCCATGATTCTTGTTAGACACAGCAACGAGGAAGAGAGGTGAGAATGCTATAAGAAGCCTACTATGACTATAATTTTGTTTTTATGCCAATCTATGTTGTTCCCTTCTTTCAAAACTATGATCAAAATCCTTGCCTTTCTGTGGTTTCTCCCCACACCCAGGCCTCAGAACCATACACTCCACATCCCTCAGCAAAAACATTTATGATTTTAACCGTGTCTGCCTGTACTTATAAATATGCCTGTTCCACTCATCCCTGTGTCTTTTTAGACGTGCGCCCAAGACCGACGGCTCACTGCAGGAAGAAACCCTATGGGTTTCCTCCTAGAGGCTGAGAGGGTCCTCTGCACAGACACTGTTGTTCACAGAGAGATTATTCTATGAATGCTTCTCTAGTAAAATATTGTTTCTCATTTACTCGTTTAGCTTCCCCCAAAAAGGAAGGAAAAGAAAGAAGGATATGAAAGGTATGTTTTTCTATCCTGAACTGTAAGAATGGCATACCCATCAATGAGAGACAGTGATGATATTCAA
The DNA here is from genome assembly GCA_028646485.1 of Cryptoprocta ferox. Taxonomy (NCBI): domain Eukaryota; kingdom Metazoa; phylum Chordata; class Mammalia; order Carnivora; family Eupleridae; genus Cryptoprocta; species Cryptoprocta ferox. The sequence goes on from CM053571.1 coordinate 127,630,869, forward strand.
ATGACAATTCCATGAAGGGACCTGGCAACAAACAGTCACGTCGATGCTAAGGAAAAAATACCTCTCAAAGTGGTTGCAGACTGCCTGGGCTGTGTCACTAGCAGATTAACAGGAGAGCTGTAAGTGGAGGGTCTGTTCGTCTTCTTCGGTCCCTTGATGTAAAAAGAGCTAAGAAGAACTCCACCATTACTTGGTTACCTGGGTCTCACACAGTTACATTCGCGATCCACGACGTTACACCCAATGGCAATGACCTCACGGAACCAACCTGTCACACAAAGAGGTAGCGGAAGTTGTTTTACCGTGGCCAACCCCATCCTACTAGAAACATGATGTCGTTGCCCAAAAACGAAATCTTCTGCCCCTATGCTGTAGCACGAACTGCCTGTCCATAGGGAACCTTCGTTTTCCTCTAAGCAACTAGTGAGTCACATTGCAGGATGACAGAACCTCTCAGCCTACGGCATCATCCATTTAATCAATTCCCTTCAATATAGCTACGCTTAGAAGATACCTGCAAATCATTTCTCTGATAAGGGATTACTATCCAGAATATACAAAGAACTCCTACAACTCAACAACAAAATAACACGTAACCCAACTTAAAATTAAGCAGAGGACAGGGTGCCTGGGTGGCTCAGTCAGTTAAGCAGCCGACTTCAGCTCAGATCGTGATCTTGCAGTTTGGGAGCTGGGGTCCTGCCTCAGGCCCTGTGCTGACAGCTCAGAGCCTGGAGTCTCTGTCTCTGTCCCTCTCAAAAATAAATAAACGTTAAAAAAATTTTTTTAAATACGCAGAGGACTTGAATGGACGTTTCTCTAAAAAAAAAAAAAAAAAAATCTACAAATGGCCAAATGGCACATGAAACGTGCTCAGCATCACCAGTCATTAGAAAAATGCAAACCAAAACCACAGTGAGATAACACGTCATTCACATTAGGGTGAAGCTATTACCAAAAAAATAGTGACAAGTGTCGGCAGGGATGTGGACAACCTGGAACCCTTGTGCACTGCTGGGGGGAATGTAAAGTGAGGCAGCTACTATGGAAAACGTTAAGGTACCTTCTCAAAATATCAACCACGGAATTACCATAATACCTAGCGTTTCCACTTCCGGACACATAGCCAGAGGAACTGAAGGCAGGAACTCCAACAGATATTCATCCATTCACGTTTGCACCGGCATCATTCACAGTAGCCAAAAGGTGGCAGTAACTCAAGGATCTACTGACAGGTGAATGCACCGCCAAAATGTGGCATCCACCTACAATGGAATACTACTGAGCCTTCAAAAAGAAGGAGATTCCGGCACATGCTAAAACGTAAATTAATCTTGATGATATTGTGGCCAGTCAGATAAGGACAAATATTGTAGGGGTCCATGTATATGAAGTACCTTAAAGTGGTCAATCTCATAGAAACAGACAGCGGGATGGTGGTTGAAGGTGGCTAGGAGCAAAGGAGGATGGGGAGTTAGTGTTTAAGAGGAAGAGTTTCACTTGAAAAGACAAAAAAGTTCTAGAGATGGATGGTGGTGAAAACTGCATGACAAGGGCACCTGAGTGGCTCAGTCGGTTAAGCGTCCGACTTCAGCTCAGGTCACGATCTCATGGTTGGCGGGTTCGAGCCCTGAATCGGGCTCTGTGCTGACAGCTCAGAGCCTGAACCTGCTTCAGATTCTGTGTCTCCTTCTCTCTCTGACCCTCCCCGCTCATGCTCTGTCTCACTCTATTTCTCAAAAAATAAACAAATTTAAAAAAAAATTTTTTTAAAAGAAAACTGCACGACAATGGGAACTTAATGCCATAGAACTGTACTTTTAAAATTGGTTAAAATGGTAGCTTTCATGTTATGTACGTTTTACCGTCCAAAGATGGCATATTTAAATAGCCACCCAAGTTCAAAAACGATCTACGTTATAATGCTAATTTTATAATTAAGCTGTTAGTCTGTCTGCTTGTTCTGAACACTACTAAAAAAAAATCACGCATCTAACTTTCTTTTTAAAAGGTGGGGGAGAGAAATAAAAGCTCCTTTGCTCACTCATCCCCTCACGGCTGCTGCAAGGTAAGGGTAGTTTTAAATTGCTTTTAAGTAAAAATAAAACAACTGCCATTTTCATGGTTAGAATTAGGCTGATGACCTATTGGTTCCCTTTCAACTCTGTACCCCTTCCTCATTTTCGGCGCCTCACTTCCACCTCATTCATAAATGCCCTAGCACTGGTCCCTCCACCCACAAATCCAGAAAGCAGGAGGCAATCTCTCTCCTCTGGGGTTAACACCTATTAGGCACAATACGACTGATAGACCTCTTAGCAGCCCCAGCTATGGGCTTCCCGACACCATAATGACCACAACGAAGTACTTTAGCTCTCAGAAAAGCAGTCTTACGAACAGCCAAAATATCGAAAATGGATACTGCAGAGTCAGGGTCATTAAAAAGATATGGAGAGACTGGTTCTAGGACACTGGCTCTCAACACCGAAACTGTTCTGAAAAGCAGGTTCTGTAGGGAGTGAAGGGGAAGGTAGACAGAGGAATGCATTCTATGGGAGAGAAAAACGAAAAGTAAGGGAGAAAGCAATCATCAAAGCTGGAAGCCTATCTCACATTTCGGATCTAAAATCAGATCTAGAAATGAACACCTGGCATAAGCGGAAATGTGGCCTTGTCTTAAAGACAGAAGAATGGACGAGAATGAAGTAGGTTTCCATGTTTCTTTAGCATCTTAACATTTTGCGTTACTTACAAAGTATTTAATAGCAAGTAAAATGTGTTGTTTTTAAAATAATCTCCCAAATTACCACAATAAACCCTTTCACAATAAGAAAAAACAATCCTCTAAACAAAAAATGGAAAGATCACAGACTGTAATAATATAAATATTTTCCTTTCCTAAATACAAACATTTGTATTTTCTGTACTGTTTAAACTTGTCTACAGTTATTTATCATCCCAGACCTTCATTCCTGGTCAATGCACCTTGAAATACTTCTCAAATCCCAACACTCACAGCCCTATATTTCTGTGTTTATAAACGGCCTCTATCCCCATACGCAGAAGTACCATTTTTAGGACGTGCTCAGTTGGGCCAAGTGCTCAGCGGTTTTGATGGCTTAATAAAGAAGCATCACCTACGCAAACTTTGCAACAGGCCAGAGAAAGGGTCATTCCCCAGAACCCATTCTCTCTATATCCATCAAAGGAAAATCTACTTGGTCATACTTTTAGAGACAGAGAGAAAGACAACGACACTTGGCCAAAGCACTGGGAAAAGTTGCTGCCTTAGAGTTTCCGCCTGCTGATTCGGCTGCTGCCACTTGGTGGCACTGTTGATTCCAGTTTGCTCCCTGACACCGGGGTGGGTGCGTCATTTGATCCAACCATCAGAAGCACGTGTGGCTCTGGCTCCAGGAGGAACCTCATTAAGCCCTGACAGCCTTAATAGAAACATCAGAACGACTTATATTCCTGTCACCCCCAAATCTAAATGGTAAGTTCAAGGTAAATGCCTTCCACCTAGAACCTCCCCTTGGTTCTTCCCCAAACACAGAAATCCAACCTCCCCTTCAAGGTGCCTAGCTTAGCCTCCCTCTGTGAAACTTTCCCTGTTAACTCCAGCCAGCCCCCCCGCTGGGCATGGCAATCCGGGAAAGCAGCCTATGTGCCGCCCTGGCAGCGATAACTAGGCAGGGACTGGGAAAGAAGATGAATTGGTGAAAAGGAAACAATACCATCTTGAGATTTCAAAACAATATAACATGCAGGGTAAACAACATCTTGATAGACTTCCATTTACGTCATTTATTCGGTGAGGGCTTTAGTGTAAACCTTTCAGCACATCTGGGTGAGCTCCCTATTTTGCAGCCAGGAAAACAGGGTGCAACAAGGGCAGGCACACAGAATTTGCAGGTTGAGGCCCGGGACCCCATCCTGTTTTCCACGGCCCAGCACCACACTGCCCTGCCATGACAGGAGCTAGCAAAAGGCCCCCAGTGTAAACACACGCAGAGGCCCAACAACTTCTAATTCAAGTCTCAGGACCGAAGTGGGGCAGCCCACCTCTCAAAGTCCATGGCTCTTATGTTCACCCACCCACTCCCCATCCACTCCACAAACACATAAACACACATACTGGGCTGCACATCCTTTGTTTGTTCAACTTTTATTTTCTTCCCTTGAGATTTCCAAGCTTACTAATTTTAAAAAAATTTTTGAGTATTTATTTTGGTAGACAGAGCGTGAGCAGGGAAGGGGCAGAGAGAGAGGGAGACACACAATCTGAAGCAGGCTCCAGGCTCCGAGCTGTCAGGACAGAGCCCAGTGCGGGGCTCGAACCTACGAGCTGTGGGATCATGACCTGAGTTGAAGTCAGACTCTTAACGGACGGAGCCACCCAGGTGCCCCAGTGGTTGCTAATTTTTAAAAGATTTCACTTATACAAATATTTGGAGGAAGCAAAATACACTGACATATGAGACCATTGTTCTGTTCTGTACACCACCCTCGGGGTAGAGCTGCCTCTGCTCTACGTTGAACTTTCTCTTTTTATATGATGAAGGAAATGACAAGGGCCTTGAACAATGACAATGTAGAATCCTCAGGGGAGGAGCAGAATGTGGACATTTTATATCAATAATTGTTATGTTATTGCTTTGAACAACACGTATTCCATTCTTTAGTGGTGAGAATAGCATTCTGTGATGTCTCCGCTAGCTCAGATCATAAATCATCATCAGTGAAGTATGAAACGAAGAGAGATATTTCTGGTGGCTGTGATCTTATTATCAGCATTTAGTTTATGATGCATATAAAATATAACTGACTATAAAGTAATGATGTGGATCTTTTAACAAACACCACAACTCATATATACAATAAGAGGATGTCACCACCTTCTAAAATAGACACTTGGGAATATTAGAGACATCTTCTTGAGATGGCTTAGGACTCTGGGAAAATTTCTCTTTTGACATTGCATCCAATGCCTGAGACATATACTTTTGATTTTTTTTTATCTTTTTTAATTGTGGTAAATATTCATACTTTGAGGGTGGTTTTCATTTGGGGAAACAGCTGAGTCATTTGGAGCTAAATCTGGCCCATAAGCTGGAGAAAATGGTTTGAATCAAAAATAAGATTCATTCACTGAATTATGCAACCAGATACTGCATTGGACACTATGCAAGATGAAGTTAGCCTCAGCTCATCAGGGGCTCACCGTCTAGAAGGGAAGAAAGGCATGTAAGCAAGTAACAGTAATACAAACAATATCATTTTCCCAGGTATTTCAGCAATTCTGGTTGCCCTTGTGGAAGACTATGACTGAAGAGCAACAAGGCTGAGTTTCTAGATTGTCTCAGAAAAGTCATAAAAGCAGCTTCCAGAAGGAGATGTTCCACACCTGTGTGAGCAAAAGCGACTCCTGTGCATCAGTGTGTAACTTACCAACCGTACTGGTCCAACAAAGGACACTTGTCCAGAGAGTTACATCCCGGCATGGGTTACCATTACAATTTCATCTGGGCATTACTTTATAGTCCCGTCTACCAATCCCAACAAGCTGCAGTCACGGGTTAAGATACCAGATGGTAAGAACTCTTTCCATTATGTTTCCTAACTGGCCAAATATCAGTGTGGCCACCATGAAGGGTGGCTTTGCACAGGAGCTTCCCGGGGTGGGGGCGGGGCAGCCAGCCGTAGTGGCCAGCGACTTGCAACATATGGGGGTGTCCGGGAAAGTGGGGGGGAGAGGGATGTCGGTCAAATAAATAAATACATAGAAGACGACAGGAGGCGGGTTTCTCACCGTCAGAGAAGGGAGTTACAAGCATGGAAAAGGAAAAAAAGGCATTATAACCGGAGATATCAGTATGAACTCACAGAGACAGGAATTAATGACATCTAACACACATATAACCACAGATATTTCCTAGTTCTGACACCTGAGAGGGGCTGAGAGGCAGCCAACACCCCAATAGCAATAAGCTTACCTGATGCTCTAATGCTTCATTTTTTTTTTTATTTTAACGTTTATATTTACTTTTGAGAGAGAGAGAGAGAGAGAGAGAGTGGGAGCAGGGGAGGGGCAGAGAAGAGAGGGAGTCACAAATTCCGAAACAGGTTCCAGGCTCCGAGCTGTCAGCACAGAGCCTGACGCGGGGCTCGAACCCACAAGCTGCGAGATCACGACATGAGCCAAAGTCGTTCAACCGACTCAGCCACCCAGGTGCCCGCCCCTAATGCCTCACCTCTAAATACCATTAGGGCTCCTTGGAGAAATGGTCAATTCCAGGGATGAACAGGGAATAAATATATCAGATCTGGAACGTGTGAACGTGCCAGAAAGTAAGGAAGGGCCTGAAGAATGACAGAATCATGTCGAAAGGACACAGAAACTTGCTTATAGAGGTTCACACCGGCCACGTGCGGGACAACCGAAGGATCAAAATAAATAACCCACTGAATGAAACAGGAGATCCTGAGTCCGTACTGACAAAAATAAATACACGAAAAAAGTAAAAGTCTGAGGAGGACTAAAATATAGAGCTAGGCTCAAAGGACTCTCAACAAAATATGCATTAGTTACAAAGGGAAGAAAGTGACCTTACAGGGGACACGCCTGACAGACACGATCTTAATCAAGAGATCGAAGGAAGTACCGTCGGGAATGGGGCAAAACAGATGTCCCCTGCCAGGGGCGCAGTGACGAGAACCCAGCATCGTGTCCACGGAGTCCCTGTCGCCGATGCCTAACCCGAATAGAATCATGAAGAAACATCAGCCAGACTCAGAGTGAGGCACACGAACTGACCTCCAAACGTGTCATGAAAGACGGGTGACTAAGGGCTTGTTCCCGACGGAGGGAAGCCAACGAAACAAACATGATGAGTCAACGCAACACGTGAGACTAGCCTGGGCCATTCTGCGATAAAGGGGTGACCGGGACAACTGGCAAAACAGGAATGGGGTCTGGAGATCGGACGACGGTGAGAAATCAATATTCGTTTCCAGATTTTGATGGCTGCCCTGGGACTACAGGAAAATGCCCCTGTTTTTACGAAATCCACGCTCAACTATCTGATGGTGATGAGCCATCATGCTGGCAACGGACGGTCAAAAGCAATGTTCCCTACCCCTTCAAATGTTATGAGTTTGAAATCCCCTCCCGCCCCCAAAATAGAAAGGTTTGAAAACAACTGTGTAAAACAAGTAGACTAAAGAGCGTCTATTCCAGGCCGTTCCCTGGCCCCAGCCCACTGTCCAGCTTGATCCCATACTGGTAAACTAGCACAGCAGGGAAAAAACACGGTACCTAGCACTAAAGCACTTGAAAATACATTTATCTAAAAAGGGGAAATCCTGGGAAATGTAGGAGGGATGTTTTCTTGTCGACTGCTTCGTAGAGCAAGGATCCCCGTGATGAGAAGAAACATTACCGCTTACCAGAGGCCATCAAGCCCCTTCAAGTACACACAAGGATTCCAAGATCCTTTAGGGTACAAGAATGCCAAGTTCAGAGGACCTAGCAGAGCAGTCCAGGGGCAGTCTAGCATGACCCCAGGATAAGCAATCATCTATTTAAATTGGATTCACCAATGGGCCACCAAAAGGAACTGTGTGGGTCTTTTGTTTACACTGGAAGTTTCCCCGCCCTTCTCTGGGAACGGACGCCGCGCCTCCTCGCCACCACAGCACCCCACTCCCCTCCCTGCAGTAGCCATCCGTTCAAGGGGTACCTGAGACCCGAAAGAGCCAATCTGAGTTCTTCCTGAAATGCGTACACGATGCTAGAAAAAAGCCGCTCGCTCTCTCTCTCTGTGTGTACTGTGGTCACTTAGCTCTTCCTGTCACTGCAACAGATCCGGTCCCTTCCAGAGCCAGCGTTGCCTTTCGTACTGAAGCCACTAACCATAGACTGGGTTTCTCTCACTTGTCCCCAAAGGGTCATGACGAATTCAACTGCCATCTTGTAAAAAGGCAGTCTCCATTGTAAATTAGTAACCTGAATTTCTGGCACCAAGTTCCTCATGTTTGTGGTTTCCAGGCCCTAACCAACTACTCGGTGGGTAACACTGAGCTCCCAGATTGGTGGCGCTGGGAAATTAAATCCTGAAATCCAGAGAAATGGCCTTGAGGCATCCTTCAGTCTCTCTGCCCCTTTAATTTAACCACAAGTGGCCAATTCCGTGCAGTGACTCCATTTATGCTCTGAGTGCGGAGGGCAGCTGTATACATCACTGCCTTCTGTTTACACTGCTCATCTCCTCAATTGCACTTTAAGTAACACTGCTTTCTGGGCACGACCTAGACTCCCTCTCTCTCCCCCACTGCAGACTGCTGTGTAGACATTCAATAAACATGCCTGCATGGTTACATCAGGTGTAAAAGATCACGGTGTAACGCAAGGCTCCTCGGGAGAAATGAGGCCCGACGGAGCAAAGGAGTCTAACGACACATTCCCAGCGCCTCATTCAGCCCAGACTCCCAAGAAACACTGAATGAATGAAGTGACCTTGCCATCTCCCTCCTGTTAAATCGCCACAACACTGGAGCCAAAGCGCAGGGGTCACGCACGCCAGCGCTGAGCAAGCCTGCTTGCTGCCAAGCCTTGACGTGACTTTACCACCTGGTCTGGTCATGGTTCTTGGTCAACTCATTAGGAAGCCTGGTGGGGAGTTTATGCATGGCTAGCCTTGTCACACATGAATGCTTTTTAGAAAAGAGACCAGCGGATTAGTGCAGAAAAATGTGAAAGGGTTATGCCAATCTGATCTCCCCCATCCTAAGGTGATGTCACTGTTTGTCACACTCGCTGTGCCTAAACAGCTTCTTCCTAGCCATGAACCACCACCATGAACTCCTGGAAAACAAATGGCCACAGATCGGAAAGGATCGCCCTTGAAAACTGCTTTATTTTCAGGTGAGGGCCCGTTTTATTTTTTACGCTGCATCACACGCTATTCCTGAAACCTTTTCTTTCTTCCAAACGGAGAATGTACTTCAGAGATACTATTAAGTCACATCGGCTCTCGTCTCATTGCTAAAGAAACATCCAATTTTCACAATAGCGTATTTTTGGTTACTACATTTTAACAAACATGTAAAACGCTTGCTTACTTAATCCATTAAAGTGATTTTTCTCCATAGACATAAAAAAGTTCACCTTTGTTAAAGTAAAATTTTGCCCTAACATGAATATACATACATATTGCATCCTGTTGTCGAGGTTCGTTTATGTATATATATATAAAACTATATAAAAATATTTATGTGAATGTTTTCTATAAATATAAATATATAAATGAACCTCAAGGCAACAGGATGAAAGAAGGCAAAAATATCCTTCCTCACTGGCATCTTATTCTGTGAGGTAAACAAGTCACCCAGATATCATGAATAAATATAAAAATGTTTTTGAGACACTGGGGGATTGACTTTTGATGTTCTTATTTATTTTTGAGACAGAGAGAAAGCACAAGCTGGGGAGGGACAGAGAGAGAGGGAACCAGAGGAACCAAAGCAGGCTCCGCGCTGACAGCAGAGAGCCCGACGCGGGGCTCGAACTCACAAGTCATGAGATCATGACCTGAGCCAAAGTCAGATGCTTAACCGAGCCACCCAGGTGCCCCCATTGGGGGATTTTTTAAAAGAAATCTCACCTTTTCATTTAGGATCTTCTACACTGGGCTACGCCTGCCCTTTGCCTTGTCTTCACACTATTTCTTTGATAAATTATATTTTGAAGCAATCCATAAATATCTTTTCTCCCAGCAGATTTAGCATTCTACTGGCGCACTGATACAGAAAGCAAACAAAAGAAACTGTTGGCTGTGCTTCGTAATTTTCACAGGAATTTAAAGTTTTGATCCGGGGCTGTTCATCGTTTGGGCCAACACAAAGCTGAGCTCTTTTGTATCTGTGTTTAGAAATATTCACAGTGAATATTAATTTATGCCAAACTGTATGATGTGTGCAAGGAGAAGTCAATGACGTAAGAGATTTCTAATTTCCGACTGACTGTATTAAGACCCTTTAATGTTTATTTATTCTTGAGAGTGAGAGACAGAACGCAAGCGGGGGAGGAACAGAGAAAGGGAGGGAGGGAGGGAGGGAGGGAGGGAGAGAGAGAGAGAGAGAGAGAGAGAGAATCCAAAACAGGCTGCAGGTGCTGAGCTGTCAGCACAGAGCCCGATGCGGGGCTCGAACTCCTGAACCACAAGATCATGACCTGAGCCGAAGTCGGACGCTCAACCTACTGAGCCCCCCAGGTGCCCCTAAGATCCTTTAACAACAGGATGACGCTCTTCCCATAAGGTTATCAACGCCTCATCAGCTTCCTCTCAAACATGAAAAACTTATTCTTTAAAACACCTACGGCCAAAGAATGACCTAGAGAACTGGTCTCTGAACATGCGAATTAGAAATCAGGCTTCCAGTGAAGCTATAAACCAAGAACTGATACGAGTTTGCTTGAATCCAGTCATACCTCGTATATCTGCCACCACTAAGGACTACGGCAAGCCCACCTCACCAGCCAACCTCGTCTCCTTCTAGAACCTACACGCCCTTCCCTCTACCACAAACACACCACAGGCTTTCATGCCGCTTGGCATTTTGGCCCCCGCTCTCTGTTCTTTGCTTGGAATATCTTCCCTCCTCCCCACCCCCAATACTAATCCCAGCCAACTGGTTTATCTGCTAAACTATCCACCTAGACTCAGCATAACCATTACCTTCCCAAGAGATCTTTCTCGGTGCACCACCCACCCTCCCTCAACAAAACTCTGCCTGCCTCTCTCTTCCGGGTTTCCATCACACCTTGTATTTACCTCCAATAAAACGAATGGCAGAGTATCACATACATTCATTTTTCTCTAAGAACGCTTAGAGGACAGAGACAGTGAACAACTCTTTGTGTCCCCAATGACTAGCAATTTCTATTATAGTCAACAATAAATGTCTGTTGACTGAATAAATGAGTTTTCTGAAAACTAGAGCTTACTTTTTTTTTTTTTTTTTTACCTCATCTGTCCTTTTTATGGTTTAATTTTTCTAAAAGGACCCTGCTGGGGTGCCAGGGTGGCTCAGTCAGTTAAGCGTCTGACCCTCAGTGTCGGCTCAGGTCATGATCTCATGGTTTCATGAGTTCGAGCCCCGTGACAGGCTCTGTGATGACAGTGTGAAGCCTGCTTGGGATTCTCTCTCTCTCCCTCTCTCTACCCCTCCCCCTGAGCTCACACTTTCTCTGTCTCTCTCAAAATAAATAAATAAACTTTAAAAAATTGTAAGAGGACCCTGCCTTGTTAGGGTACAATACATAATTAAATGGGTTTTTTTTCCTGATGACCTAAGTTCATCTTCGTTTTATAAAATATCACTACACCCGTCTGGCTGCTAATATGTACAAGGACTGTCTGCTATCCCGAAACCTTCCCCGTGGCAGAGACTTAGGAATTCTTAAGGTACTTCTTAAGTTTCTATGTTTCTCCTCTTTTTTTCCAGACCTCCTCTTCTCCCAGTTTATAGTATAACTGCTTCTGATAGTGTTCGCAATCCACCCTCCCTTAATGGGAAGCCCTTAATCCGCTAAGAGCAGAGGAATTCGATAACTAGGTTTGTTAATCCTGTGCAACTAAGACTAAATAATCTTTGAATTGGTGCCTATAAAGTAATAATGTCTTGGGGCTCTGGTATGTGGAATGTGTGACAACTACATACTTGAGTTGGTTGAGGTCTTAGAAATTACCTCCCGGGTTCTCTGCCCTCGTTTGCAGTCCTGACCTCCACATAATTGAGATTTTATAATAATTAAGCATCTTAGATACGATTTGCCATAATCCCTCCTTAGAAGAAAAAGACTCACATGGAAATTTTATTCGGAAATTGCAAGTTTAAAATGAATTAAATGGCCCTTGGTACATTCTGAAATAGGCTAAAACATTTCTGGACTGAATCTGAACCATCTGCAAAACAGAAAACATCATTAAACGAGTTACTGTACATAGATGTTGCGTATCAGTCAGGACAGGCTAATGATGCTTGGGAACAAACAGCTCAAAACTATCCATGTCTACCACTCACTGTGGTTTTCTTTCTTTTCTCACTCGCGCTACACGTCCATCATGAATCACATTCTACCTTCTCACGCTGGGACCCAACTTTTGATCTCAGTATTGTCAGCCTCTGGGCGGAAGGAGAGAGAGGTAGAACACCACATGCGGGCTCATTAAACTTCTGCCCAGATGGGCCACACATCCCCCTCTGCCCTCATTTCATTGGCTGAGGCAAGACACGTGGTCCCTTGTGAGTCCAGCCAGGTAAGAGGGTATAATCCTCTCACCGGGAGGGAGCGGAGGGGTAGGAAACTGGAATATTTGGTAAACAGGAATAGATTTACTACTCTAAAATCTACCACTACTACTTTACTGTTTCAGGGTCTCTAAAAAAGGGGATGTAGATGTCAGGCACCAGGGCTGATGGCAAAGAAATGACAGCACTCCCTCCGACGGAGGATGGACTTTACCTCAGAATCTGTCACCCCAGCCTTCCGGACAGCCACTACCAACCAACTGACGGAGGTCAGCACGTGAGATAAAAACTATTTGCAGCCCTTCTATAGAGTCAAGTAATCCAACGTTCAGAGTTAAGGGAAGGCTTCCTAGAAGTCACACTGAGGTGCAAACGGGTCCCATCCGAACCAGGTGACAAAGAGGGAGAGGTTGAGGCAGAAGCAGCAGCACACGGAAACCTCTGCAGGCAAGATGGTGTGGCACAAAATGCCACGGCACTCCGATGAGGAAGGCGCCTCACGTGCTGGCAGGGGGGACGGGGAAACTGAGACAAACTGGCACTATGGAGGTCAAATGGATTTGACTAGATCGTGTGTGGGATTGACATTGTGGGTTTCTGACTTGAGCCGAGTCCAGATGATGCTGACGGTCAAGAACTAGGCACAAGCAAGGAAGAACGGCTCAGTGGGGGATATGAGGCCAGTCCCGGGCACCTGAACTTGGAGCTGCTTGGGGGACATGCCTTTAGACGTGTAAGTGGGGCTTGTCCAGGGCACAGCTGGAGAACCCGGGTGAGATCTAAAGTCCAAAACTGGAGAAGAGCGTCATCAGCTTTAAGATAGCCCTGGAAGGTCTAGAAGTAATGGGACGGCTCAGGGAGCGATTAGAGTGAGAAGAGCAGAAGACCGACAAGACTCGGGAGGAACCCCACTAGAGAAAAGAGAGTGTGAGTGTGGACACAGGAAGCTGGGGGCAGAGAGCCCAAGAGAGATGGGGCTGAGGAGGAGCCGCTGCATTTACCCAAAAGGTGGGGTTCTGGTGACCTGCGAAGAGCAGATTGAGAGGTCAGGGGGATGGGGACACAAGTGTGGCTGCTTGTGGTGACCAGAACAGTGAATGGGAGGTGAGAAGGCACAGACTGCCTGACGCACCAACACGCTCCAACGACAGCCCTCTCCACACCCTCCTCCCCTCCCCGTAGAAATCAAATGCTCCTCAGGGTAGAGGGCCCATTCAAATTAAAATAAGATGAAAATAGACGTATTTTTCTAAAAATTAAATTTTTATGGTCCTAATATTCAAAATTAATCTCTCATAGCACGTTACCTCAAAACTAATCTTTCATAGCACGTTACCCCTTTTAAACTTCAAGACGATGACACATCATCTTTTACAACGTGGCAAAGATGCAATGTGTACACACTGCCCCCACGTTGATGGGTCTCAAGCTCTTATTTCCAGCCCAGATCTCTGCCCCACGTTCTGGCTGTCCCACTGAATGGCTTGCTCACCACCCAAACCTACCCCGGCCACTGCTAACCTCCGCATCTTCCCCCAATTATGCCATGAGCCCTGCGAAAATGGACTTCCTGTCCAGTCAGACCAATATGGTACTTACACTATTGAGAGTCACGGGTCCCACAGTGAATCGCTTACAAAGCAGTATCGCCCCAAGAATCGCTGCCTAGTAAAAGTTCTTGCTACACACAAAGATAAGGTCTACCTTCTAAGTCACAAGTATGCAAGCATTCCTACCTTTGCTTTTGCCCCTGAATTACAAGCATATGTTTCCATATTAAACGAGTTAACCACCCTTACCGTTTTTATTTTAGTCCTTACCCACGTGACTGACTTGTGTTACACTAAGGCACCGGGGCCAAATGCCAGCTTTTAAGAATTAGAAAGTTGAACAGCCTCCCTGTCCCCACCCCGATGTGTCATGAGCCATTTCCCACCTGGCTCAGAATTACCACAAGGCTCAGGGCTGCAGGCCCCAGCTGTTCACCTTCTACTGTTCAGCCTAACTACATTTCTCTACTCAACTTCAGACGTACATATGCACTGGCTAGTGAAGAGATCCACTCAGACGTCCTGCGGACACTTCAGACTCAACATGACCGAAACCAAGTTCATCACCTACAAAAGAGAAAGTACACTTTCCTTCCCGGTGTCCCATCATCACCCAGCCAAGCATCTCATTGAGACCGTAGGCATGAACATCCCTTTCCTCCACACCCCAAGATCACTTCCACTTCCAATTCGTCCTTCTATTTGCCCTCCTACCATTACTGCCCAGGTCCCAGCCTCCATCCCCTCCAGGCTGACTAAAATAGCCTCTGACTGGAAGCAAGAAAACAAGGTAATACTTCACGATTAATGTCTCAGTTAAAACATTCTCCTGGTGGGACATTTGAACTTAGAACCTTATTTTCCTCCAAAAACACATACTGAGAGTGTTTAATGTGGCTGTGACATTTTAATAAATGAAAGAAAGAACAAAGGATTAAGGATCCTAACTAGATTTTGTGTTCCTTCTACTACAAGGAAATAGGGTATGAGCCAGCAGGGAACCTTCAAAATACTGAGAGTCAAGACAAAACATAAACACTTCACTTCCTTGTCCAATTAGCTATCAGGTGCCTTCAAGTTTTCCTCTAAAACATTTCCCAAATTCAATCACGTTCTCCATCTCTCCAACTGAGATTCTTAGTATGGTCATGCTTAGATTGCTACTCTAGGAGAGTTTGTCTTCAACTTGAATTTGCTACTGATATTTTATATGTAATTAATTTAATCCTACAGCATGTTTTATTTTTCCAATTTGTTAAGGTCAGTTTGAAGTCTTTGATATTTTACAGAGTATTGGCAACTCTGTGAAATCGGTAAAGTCAAAATCGTGTTCTCTAATTCTTAATCAAGTTACCCATACATAAACTAAGCAGAACTGGTCGCTATGTGTTAGCATGCCTGATACCACTTCATTGGTAGTGGGAATAACGCTAAATGCTCTTTGGTGCGTGACATTCATGCATTTAGTCCTATAGCATTCCTATCGTCAAGAGAAAGTACCATATTACTAAAGTTGAGAGGAACACAGCTATTATTTTTCCATTATTTATCTGTCCTCTCCTTCTCCATACAGAAGACAGATTAGATTAGCCTAATGCTATTTAGTTTATGCAAAACCCAATGGGCTACTAGATTTGTCTAAAAATAATAATAAACTATTTGATGATTTTTTTTTCCTGGTATCTCCACGTATGTGATATTAGTCTGACTTGTCTATAATTCCCATGGTCAAGTTATTTTTGGCTGTTCTGTAAGCTAGGCACAATCCTGAACACATTTTAATTCTCAGAGCCTTCTCTTTCTCTCCATAATTAAAAAATAATAACAAGAATGACCCACCACCACAGTGGCACCTGGTAGTTCTTTCAGTGCCCAGCATGGCTAACTAATACAAATAGTTTCAGTTCTTCAAAGCACTTTTTAACTCTTTTTCTATTTTGACTCTCTTTACTTTCATCAAAACTGGGAACTGTTCCAGGCTCCTTCACATCTGATACCTCTTATGAAGAGTGAATTGAATAAGACATTAAAAGCCTCTGCCTTTTCGCCAGCTTCTGTTACCGGTTTTCCTGGCCTGTCTATCAGGGCCCCATGCCAAGCAACTGGTGAAATTATATTACAACAAAGTCTTTCTGAAACTTGCAGTAACTGGCCCATATGGACAGGGTCCTGAGTGGACTAACGGTAGATTCTCTCTTATGTGGAAAAAGTTTATGACAAGAGAATAAGAGAGAATATAAATAAATTGCCTTTTCTCAATTTATTATATATTTTTTTTTTCTCTCAGCTTCTCGTGCACCTTCGAAGGGGAAGGAAGAACAGGCGAGAAGTTTCGAAGAGCATTTCTGTTTCTTGAAACTCAGGTCAGCCCGTTTTTCGTTTTAACACGAGCAAATGAAGATTCGTCAAGATCTGATCTCTCTTCACCTGGTGTCTACCTTGATGACTCAGAGGAGAAATATCTGGGGTGGGGAATGCCTGCTGGTACCAGAATCTACTGGCCTAGAGTGTCTGAGGCATTTTATTAGAGGACCACGAGTTGGGCCATATGCTACAGAAGAGACAGAAAGAAATGCGCAGGAAATGCTGGCATCCATCACTCCGTTTGCTTCTGTCTCCTCCTCCGACAGTGCTTGGAAAGAACCAACAAGTTCATGAACCCCTCCACCAGCAGCGGGAAACCTCCATCAGTGTTTAGTCAGTTTGCTAAGTCCACGAAAATGGAGTAACATTTCCAAATTGCCACTCTCGCCAACAAGCCGAAACAAGAGAAGAACATACAGTTATATGTGGCCAAAATGTTTTCAGTGCTTCTTTCATAATTGAAGTGAGCTGGTTCATAACTGAAGTGAGCTGGTAGAATCAGGAATACAAAAAGATCCTAGGGCCTCTTCAGCTCCTAAATCCACAAATCTCTACCTTCATCAAATACATCTAAGTTCATTCACCTACTAGAAAAGGAGAAAAAATTTTTTTCCGAAAAATCTACTGCTTCGTACACAAATCACTACACTACTTGTGAAAATTCTTTTTTTTTTTTTTTCCTAGACTGGTTTTCTAAGCCTCCACTGGGATATGTTATTCCTATTCCATTAATCACACCAGAATTCTCACTGACCTTCTTTTGTAGAGATATTTTTTTTTTGCCTTAGAACCAGAAAACATTTTATCATTTTTGTGAAAGACTATTTTCCAAGCCAAGCTTTCCACAGAAAATTCTATTTATCTGTGGTTTGATAGTTTAAGTATCATTACTCAACTTAATTTGCCCTTATGAGTTCTTAAGAGTCCGAAGAAGGCCTGCAGTCAGCTACTGTTCAAAACCTGTTCCTTCTCAGATGTCACTCTTTGATGGCAGCATGTGTGTGATCTCTAGCCTTGAAGCCTCACGTCATTGAAAGTGGATTTTCCCAAACCAGATTCATCAACTGGAAGATGGCAATACTCTTTGGGAAACTAGAATTCTTTCCCATTAACTATTCTTGAGTACAGGTGAATAAAAAACGAGGGCCCACAGACAGAGCCAGTGACTAGAGTAACACAGAAAAAAAAGCTCCCTATCATTAGGTAAAGGGATCCAAAGTGTAGGTGTCCCTAGGATTTATCTTAGTGCGCTCAAAATCTGACACCATTAAGCATTATGATTCACAGACTACCTACATCGAAGTCAATGGGAGTGCTTTGTAAAATACAGATTCAGGGTGCCTACGTGGCTCAGTCGGTTAAGCATCTGACTCTTTGTTTTGGCTCAGGTCACAATCCCACGGTTTGTGAATTCGAACCCCGCATCGGGCTCTGTGCTGACAGCACAGAGCCTGCTTGAGACTCTCTCTCTCCCTCTCTCTCTGCCCCTCCCCTGCTTATGCTGTCTCTCTCTCAAAATAAACAAACATTTTAAAAATAAATTAAATAATAAATAAATAAATAACACAAGTTCCAAGTCCTCATCATCTCTGACCAACTATTTTGGAATCTAAGAGGTGAGGTCCAAGAAACAGCCCCAGGACTATTCTTGGGTACACTAAAGTTTCAGGATCCCTGCCCTGAAAGAAGGGTAGAGAGTGTTCCAGTGGCCAAGGTATGGGTTGGGTTGGGGAAGATGTGAATTGAGTTGGGGAAAATCTCACCTAAGCAAAGCAAGAAGGAGGAGCAATGATCAAGGTCAGAGGAAGGTAAATTGATGAGGAGAGATAACCAAAACCACCTACAAGTTCCCTAAAAGAAAAAAAAATTTAGTATGTATTTATTTTGGGGATAGCACAAGCAGGGGAGGGGCAGAAAGAGCAGGACAGAGGATCGAAGTGAAGGGGGCTCTGCACTGACGGGCTTACAGCAGCGAGCCCGATGTGAGGCTCAAACTCATGAACTGCGAGATCATGACTGGAGCCAAAGTCAGACGCTCAACCGACTAAGCCACCTAGTCGCCCCTAAAGAAAAATTTTCTAATTCTACATCAATACACTTTTGGAAACCACTGAATGAAGGGTGTTAAACCACAGTATTAGCATAAGTCTACCTTTTAAAATCAAAGCACTAAACTGCTATTCAAATTGTTGAGCTTAAGGATTTTGAAGCAAACCAGACTAGGTAGAGTGTATGTAACAGACATACAGTGAAGAATGATAAAGTATGGGAAGTATGGTTCAAACCAGAATGGCTATTTTCTCTTAAATCTCCAGCATTTTCTACATTAATTTGCCTTACATTGAATTTAGAGCACTCTGGCTCAAGGACAGAAGGATACCCCAGTGGTGGTGGTCTCCTGGCCACTGGTGGACTTCCTTCTGTCTCAGTCAGAGTTAGTCTATCAACATCAGCTTTTTGAGAAAGTGATAGGGAAAATGTGGGTTTGGCTTTCTCATGCCTCTTCCCACACCAGTCTTCACAGGATTATACAAGACACGGAGAGCTGGATCATAAGAAAATCTGGGTTCTGGTCTCTGTTAATCCACTGATGGACTGAGTAAGTCATTTAAGCTTGTACATTGCAGCTTCCTCACTAGTACAATGAGGAGGTTAGATGAGATTATCTTCTGGCTCCAAAACTCTAAATGTCACATTATACACAACCATGATGCTGCACTTTTTGCTTTAAAGAGGATAGAACCCACACGCATCTCAGTTTATTTCCCCATCAAAGAGAAATGTAATATGTCAAAATGATCCTGTTGTTAATACCACGATTTTGATTGGGAAAACGAAAACAATCCTGAGTAAAAAAAAAAAAAATGAAATCTACTTTGGACTTCAGATACCAGTGAAATTCTAAGGCCCTCTTCCTTGCCTTCCCTCCATCCACCTCCCTTCAGCTCTCTCTCCTCCTTAATCTCACCCTCTACCAGCTAATTTCTTTAGCTTGAGTTAGGTATAACCTGATTTGCGTGTAAAACTTACTCCTCAAAAATTTAGCTGAGGGCAGTGGCTTAGATTAGCCTGAAGAAGTCGTTGAAACATTCTTAAAGGATCTATAAAAACCAGAATACCGGGGCACCTGGGTAGTTCAGTCGGCTGAGCATCCAGCGCTTGATTTTGGCTCAGGCCACGATCCCAGGGTCGTGAGATCAAGCCCCACCTTGGGCTCTGCACTGGGCATGGAGCTTGCTTAAGATTCCCTCTCTCTCCTGCCCCTCTCTTCAGCTCATAGCTCTCTCTCTCGCTCTCTCTCTCGGAAAAAAAGGGGGGGAGGGAAGAACATAATATGTACACACATTTCTGAAGCTACTGGGTTTTGAGTGTGTATTTTTAACAGGGATTTAGCCTGGTTTCGCCACATCAGTCTACCTTTCCTCAGCTTGTAGCACTTTTCACCAACTATGGACCCCTGTATTTTATCCTAGTCCCTCCCTGCTTCCTCTACCCTTCTGAGTCACAGCATCAATAACCTACACGCTGTCCTTAAAACCAAAAACGTAATGATCTCTCAGCTTATATTTCATTTAAATACACTTGTAGGAGTTTTGACTTCTCAGATACCACTACTTTGGAAACTTTTGCCCACACGCTGCCAATTCTTCACTGTTTCCAAACAAAATTTACAACAACTGTTGCCTCTTAGCAAAAAAGAAAAAAAAAAAAAAAGAAGAACCCAATAATAGAGTGTGTCCCTTCTGTTCCCTATAGCAATAGGCTTGCCTCTATTTCAGTATTGCTTAAACTAGTCATTTCATGTATTGTCAGGCTTTGGGGGCTCTGCCTGTACTATTCCGGTTACATCATCACCAACAAAAGATTTACAAAAAGGTTTCCATGGCAAGCAACAAGAACAAATGAAAAAGTCCAAGAGAACTGTAAACAGAAAAGATAAGGCTCAATCTCTGAAACTGACATGAAACTGACACGCAGCCCTTGCAAAAGCAACTGCGTCAATCACAACAACTGAAATTATCAGCATTTCCCTGAAACATGATAAGAGCCACACAATAAATGAAGACGCTGGACTTTTTATGGATGGAATAGTCACACACAGCTCGACGCAAAAAGACTCGAGTGACACAAGGGCAGTCACCTTTCGCATACAAATTCTATTCCTTGTTTAATGGACTAGACAAGTGTTGCCATTTTAATTCATGGCCCTCCATAAAATGAGCATTAAAATAATCCCCTTTTGAATCTTTATGTTTTCTGTAACCCTGGTAGCTAAGTGCTGATACCAACAATTATCTAAGCATAAGCAGTTGTTGGAAAAGGCAGAAATCAGTAAGGGCAGGTCAGCTGAAAAGAGGCGAGAGTGAGGTGTGGGTTTCTGGCAGGCACCTCTCAGGTAATAACAAAGCAGAACACACAGTGTGAATATGCAAGGAGACATTTTCACTCATTTACGCAAAAGACAAAGGCAGAACTATGATTTGTTCCGCTTTGAAGCCCTAGAACTCTCCCTGGCACACAGTAGGCAGTCAATAAATGCTCACTGAGTGAAAACATAGCGCCAAATTCAGAGTCAGGAAACCCACTGATATGAAATGATTACCATGCAAATAAAATGGCATCATTTCACATAAAGGGAATGTGGATGGGTTTTTCTATCTCTGTTAGTAATGAGAAGCCACTCTGGAAATCTTAATACTAGACGTGGAATAATTTCTTATTTCTCAATTTCCTCTTGCTCTCAGTAATTCCTCCCCCTCCAATCAATTCATAAAGAGAAACTCAGGTCATTTAGGGCTCTACAAGGCTATTACAGGAAAGCATAAATATCCTGCAATAGGTACCACCATAATTTGAATGTATACAGAAAAAACAAGTTTTGATAGAGTTCCCTTCTGGCCCTCTTCCTCCACGGCCTCTTGTCGGTGATGATGTAAATAGTTGTTTTGTCTACAGCCATGGCTTCTGCAAAGAAGTCAAAGTGAAACCAGTTTGCCTTTTTTCATAACATGTCGTCATTTTAAAAGATCTAATACAAGACAGAAACGTATTGAATAAATTATTAAACTAAAGGTGAAGGGTATGGATTCAATAATTCTCATTTCTTTCTATAGAACCTCAACCACTCTCGGTACCCCGCCCATCTACATGGTGGCCTCCCTCGGCCTCCGCCTCCCTTCTCCCCTCGCCTTCTCCCCCGTCTGGTGCCTGCGCTCTGTCCCTTCACACCAGCCTGCCATTGCTATTCCCGCCATCTGGAGTCGGTTTTCAGTATCTCTGTCTCATCAGCTCTCCATCTATTTTAAAATATCATCTGAAAACATATGTTTCCCCCCCACACACCCCTTCCAATTTCCTCTCTGCTTTTATTTATTTCATCCTCTGACTTCCTTCGGCTCTGAAAAACCCATCTGATTCACTTCAGAAAACTGCTCTACAAAGGGCTGTAACTGCATTTGATATGAAAGATTGTAATCTCTCAAGTTTGAAATATCTCATATGAGTGGTCAGCACATGCTCCTCCATTTTATCTCCATGAGATGATGGAAAGGGCGAGAAAGACGACGAACCAGGAAATGAGGGCGTTTCTAACATTAAAATTACCTCAAACGCTGTGGATCGCGTCCAAGTGCCCAGTGCTGCCCTGCCCTGTTGCACAGGACCCCAAAGAAGCCAACCCAAGGTCATCACTGAAAGTCACCATCCTGAACGTCTTTTTTAAATACTTCCAACTCGGCAAGAAGCTGCTTAACCCATCCTTAAGACTGCCAATAAGAGAGTCGGGGGGAAAAAATCAAAAAGCTTCCCTCCATCCTTTCTATTCCATTCAAAGTCTTGCCCAATAATCTGGAAGAAAGGAAGAACGGGAGGGAGGGAGGGAGGAAGGAAGACAAACCCCCAAACAGAAAGAGGATAAACTTGCTCTAGACACCCAGTCGGTCAGAAACTTCGATTTTTAGACTGCACGGCCACCTCCTTCTCTTACCTCTTTACTTTCTCTAATTAACCTCTGCTGCTGTGATTACTCCCTTTTAAGTCTCACGGCCAGCATTTACTAATCACGTGTAAGATGCGTGGCGCCCCCCCCCCATTCTCCAGCATCCGCTGATGCGTTTCTGCACTGTGCTGTTGATTGAGATTCTTTCATCCTGTTTGCCTTTCCTTCCTTTATTCCCCCTTTCCACAGTGAAGAAGCTGAAAAATGAGAAGCCCACTCTCCAACTCCTCTCTATTGTCAGCTCCTCGGGCTGCTGTGGTTGTAAGAGCCGGAGGAATCACTGTTGCTAGGCAACACTTTGCACCCTGAGTAAAAAGATAAAGAGCACCTTGCGTGGCTCTGAGGACGAAGCAGTCCACTTCCCTGCAAACACTGGGGCGGCCGACCTCGGACAATCAACAGAGAAATGTCTGTTCTATTAATACAGGGCTTGGGGAGAAAGTTCTTAAATTTTCTTTCTTTTTCTTTAGATCATTTCTCATCTTCTCCAAAAGAAGCATGACCTCATGGGCAAAGAAATGGATGGCAAATCCATAATTTGGGTTTCCAGGATTGATTTGTGCCACGCATTTATTCGTTGAACAGAGATGCTTCGTTATATACCCTTCCATGACTCAGTTTCTTCCACCTAAAAAAGTGAAAATTAAAATCAGCTGCTTCACAAAATTGCAAGAAATTAATTTTTTAAGGTTATGTATTTGTTTTGAGACAGAGAGAGAAAGCACGTGAGCAGGGAAGGGGGGCCAAAGAGAGAGGGAGAGAGGGGGGCTAGAGAGAGGGAGAATCCCAAGCAGGCTCCATGTTGTCAGTGCAGAACCCAATGCAGGACTCGAACTCACAAACCGTGAGATCATGACCTGAGCCGATTTCAAGAGACGGAGGCTTAACCAACTGAGCCACCCAGGTGCCCCCAAGAAATTAACTTTTAAAACAGTATTATAACATCCTCAGCAATGACTAAGCCACTCTCTAAGTTATTAAATAACACATTTCCTGCCAGTCTTCCTCAGGTGTCCCTTGGAGCAGTTTTCTCATGGGGGGTTCATTCTCTCGTCCCGAGAGATTCCACAGAATCATTTTGTGAGTTTTTTGGAGGAAGTATTAGCCACCAGCAAGTAACTTTAGCAGAGGGAGGGTCGTCTCCTTCATTCACAGCCTGAAACAGAAGTGGGTGGGCCAGCGATGGGGTAGAAGACCCAGCCTGCCTCCTCCAGCCACATCATCTCTCAAGGCTTCCCCCTCTGGGCCACTTCCTGAATTGATGCAAGAAGTGAAGTTCTGGGTGACATGGCAAAACCAGGAACTTCTTGAACTCTAGTCATCTGTAAGGCTACAGATGTAAAACTCCCGTGATCCCCAGACCCTGCCCTGTATCGAAGACTGCTAGTCACCCCCACGGTGTCTATTCTCTGTTCTTCCAACATAAGACTTCATGCCCAGCTCACTTGCAGCTCGGGATGGCCAAGGAACAGCTCCAGCCAAAACCATCCGTACAGAGGTGATGGGTGAAACTTTTACATTGCTCCTTCCCCCACGCCTTCTTGTTGCAGGGAAAGTGAACATGGTGAGAGCCGCCGTGAAACATGGGGACAAGGGCGAGACCGACGGCTGGTGTAAAAACCACAATGAGGCGGGTCTCCGATGGCTTCACAGAGCCGAGCCACCGCAACAGCTCAGACTTAGGCGATAGAGAAACATACTTCCATCTTGTTTAAGCTGCTATTATCTAGCTTCTCCGTCACTTGCATGCCCTAAATAATCTGCACCCCAGTAATTTATTTTCTACCTCAGAGGCCTTCCCAGACCTAAGAAGTGTCAAGCATGGCAGCAAAACAACTCTGCGCCCAAAGGAAGCTCCAAAAAGTTTTAGAAGTGGAAACTGTAATAAGATCCACCACTTACCGAGTGCATCTTTCCACTAAACCAAGAATGTGAGGCAGTTCTCATCTATAATTCATTCTAGGAAACATCATGCTTTCAACTAACCAGCATATATTTACTAAGGCATCACTGTGTACAAAACACTATCTAAAACAGAGTGGAAGCCACAAAGATGGACAGGACTTGCCAGTCTTCACGGAACTAATGTTCTCATGGGCGGAGTCGTGAGATGTAACGTTTCGACTAGGCTTAATTATATAGTGTGTGACTAACCTGGACAAATCATTTACTTCTCGGTGACTGGGGAAGAGCATCTCTAAGGTCTCACCTGCTCTAAATATCTAGGCTTCTAGCACAACTGTTAATATGCTACTTCAGTGTCTCACCAGTGCCAGAAGTCAGGATTCTTTTTACAGCTTTAATGAAGCATAACTGGCACACAATATAATGCACACACTGAAAGTGCACAATTAACGGGTTTTGACATCCATATACCCATGAAACTATGACCACAATCAAGATAAAGAAGATTCCCATCATCAACAGTTTCCTCAGATTTCTTTGTATTCCATCCCCGCTCCTTCCCCACTAACCCACACCCAGGGAACCGCCAATATGCTTTCTGTTGCTACAGATCAGTCTGCATTTTCTAGATTTGTACTGAAATGGACTCACATGGGTACAGTACTGTGTGTACTGTGTTAGTGGGTGTATGTTACTGATTCCTCTCACTCCGTATAATTACTTTGAGAGACATCCATGTTGTTGAGGGTATTGACATTTTGTTCCTTTTCACTGTTGAGTACTTTACATTGTATGGATACACCAAAATAAATTCATACTCATCCATCCACACGGATGGACATTTGTGTTGTTTCCAGTTTGGGGCTATCAGAAATAAAGCTATAGAGCTATGAATATTCATATACAAGCCTTTATACGTACATGCTTTATTTCTCTTGCATAATAGAATTGCTGGAGGGGATGGTATCCAATTTTTTGGGAAACATTAATAAAATATTTGTACCATTTTATCTTACCCACCAGCAGCTCTGAGAGTAACGGCTTCTCCACATCCTTTTCATCTCGTGATATGGTCATTCTTTTTAAGGTTATGTGTTGTAACAGGAGTGCAGTAGTGGATCTGTGGTCTTAATTTACACCTACTTAGACTAATCATGTGAAAAAAGATGCTTCTCCAACCCTTCGGCCCATTTTTAATGGATTTAATGAGGTTCTTGTCTTCTTACTGTTGAGTGTTAAGAGTTCCTTATCATTTTGGGGCGCCTGGGTGGCTCAGTCAGTTGAGTGTCCGACTTTGGCTCAAGTCATGATCTCATGGTTCATGGGTTCAAGCCCCACGTTGGGCTCTGTGCTTACAGCTAACTCAGAGCCTTGGAGGCTGTCTTCGGATTCTGTGTCTCCCTCTCTCTCTGACCCTCCCCTGCTCACACTGGCTGTCTCGCTGTCTCCCTCTCTCTCTCTCTCTCTCTCTCTCTCTCTCTCTCAAAAATAAATAAATAAAAAGTTTTAAAAAAGAGTTCCTTATCATTTCAACTATACTTCAATAATAATAATAATAATAATAATAATAAAACAACTAGGGAAAAAAGAACTCCTTTATGTATTCTGGGTACAAGTCCTTTGTGTGATATGTATTTTGCAATATTTTCTCCCAGTTTCTAGTTTCCCATTTTACTTTCCTACTGGCACCTTTTAAGAAAAAAAAGATTTTAATTTCCATGAAATACAATTTATCCATTTTTAATAGTTTCTGCTTTTTTATCATATTTTTTAAACATTTGATCAACTTGTGATCACTAAAACTGTGTTCCACATTTTCTTCTAGAAATTTAATTGTCTTACATTTATGTCTATGATCCACTTTAAGTTAATTTTTGTATGTGGTCTGAGGTAAGAGCTGAAGCCTTTTTGTTTTCCAACCATATAGCTATACAACTGTTCCAGCACCATTTCTTGAAAGAATTTTCCTTACGCAACTGAGTTAACTCGGCATCTTTACGGAAAATTACTGTGCTCCATATCTCCTTTCAGGCTACCACCACACAGCCTGGATTACTGTAGCTTTATAGTAAGTCCTGAAATCAGGCAATATACATGTTCCAATTTTCTTCTTTTTTTTTTCAAGATTATATTTGTAAATCAGTGGTCAAGTTCTGCAAGACAAAAACTGCTGGGATTTCAACTGGGATAATGATGAATATATCAATCCATTTGGGGGAGAACTGGCATAATAATATTGAGTCTTCCAATCCATAATCTATGCATTTATTTAGACCTTAATTAATTTTTCTCAACAAAATTGTAGAGTCTCCAGTGTGGAGGCCTTACACATTTTTTTGTCAAGTTGATCCCAAAATATTTCATAATTTTCGATACTGTTGTAAATGGTATTGTTTTTCAAGTTCTAATTGCTCATTGCTAGTACTGTATGTAGAAATATAATCAATATGTATATTGATCTTATCTCCTGGAATCCTGTAAAACTCACTAGTTCTAGTAGCTTTTTTCTAGATTCTCTAGGATAATCCACATAGACTCCAATATAATCATATTGTCTATAAATAAGTACAGTTTATCTTTCTTTTCCAATCCAGGTGCTTTTTATTTCTTTCTCCTGCCTTATTGCATTGGCAATAGCCTCCACTACTATGTTGAATTCAAGTTGTGAAAGCGGATATCCTTGCCTTGTTCCTCATCTTAGGGAAAAGCTTTCAGTCTTTCACCACTAACTGAGAGGTAAGCTTTACCAACGTTTGTCACTGATGCCCGTATGAGGATGGAGAAGGTCCCTTCTATTCCTATTTTGCTGAGTTTTCATCAGGAGGTGATGTGAGATATGGCCAAATGCTTTTTCTATGTCTAGTTAAGACATACATATACTTTTTCTTATTCAGTTTACACTGATTGATGTTTAAATTTCAAACCAACCCTGCAGTCCTGGGATTAAATCCTTACTTGGATTTGATAGGCTAAAAGTTGGTTAAGAATTTTTATGTCTCTATGAAGGATATTGTTCTATAATTTTCATTTCGTGTAACTTCTGTGTCTAGCTTTGGAATAATTAGGATACTACTGTCCTCATAACCTCTACCATTTTCAGAAGGTTTGTGTAGAATCGCTATTTCTCCCCTTAAATACTGGGTAGGATTCACCAGTGAAAGCAACTAGGTCTGGCGCTAGCTTTGGGGGAATGTCTTTAAACACAAATTTAATATTTTTTTATAAAAATACGATCACTCAATTTGTCTATTTCTTTTTAAGTGGAAGGGTAGAATATCTATGTCATTTCTGGGTCTTTTTCTGTAGATTGTTTTCCTCCTCATTATGGGTCACGTGTTCCTGCTTCTTTGAATGCCTGGCAATTTCTGACTGGATGCCAGACAATGTGAATTTCATTTTGTTGAGGCTGGAGCTTTCTTTATTTTCCTTTAAATATGTTTGGCCTTTGTGTTGGATACAACAAAGTTACTTGGAAATAACTTGATCCTTCTGTGGCTTGCCTTTAAGCTTTGCTAAGCAAGACCAGAAGAGTCTTTAGTCTAAGGGCTAACTGTGCCACACCCGTGGCAATGGTCTTCTGAGAGCTCCAAATGATACCCGAACGTGAGCAGGTCTTCCCAATCTGGGTGGCCGATTCCACCCGAGTCTTTGCCAGGTCTTTCCCTGGCCTCAGGCAGTTTCCTCCCACGCACTCACTGAAAACCACACAGATCTCAGGGGCTGTCTCTCTGTGTCCTTCTCCCCTACCCAGGCCCTTGCCACCCTGTGAATCCTAGTGACTGAAGCCTCTTCAAACTGTTTCCTCAACTGAGGGTGACAGTGAGGCTCTGCTATATGTCTGAAAATATAACAGATACTCCAGGCACTGAGCTGAAGCAGCGACGTTTGTTTCCCTTCTCCGAAAGATTACTGTTTTGTGCTACTTGTGTAATGTCTGAAAACTGTTGTTTCACATATTTTCCCTGGTTATTTTTAGCTGTTTAAGTTGAGAAAGTCATTCCAGCCCCTTTTATTCTATCGTCGCCAAAAACATGTCTTGTCTCTAAAAACTCTCCACATCTTCATCTGTTCTCTCCAATATCAACTTTCAAGAGTCAGCTGAGTATACAGCACGGTAGTTAAACGGGCTCTGGAGGCAGACAAATGGGTTCCAGCAGCAACTTTGCCACTACTCCGTGCGTGACCTTACACAAGTTATTTAACCTCTCTCGGTCCACCTTGCTCATCTGAAAACTAAGAAGCCTGGAAGCACACAACCCCTACCTCACAGGGGTTTTGTGAAGTTTAACTGAGAAAACACACATAAGGCAACCAATGTTTCTCCTAGTATATAGTAATTGCTCAATGATCGGTGTTGTTTAAAATTTTCCTCATCATGATCTTCCCAAATGCCAACTGACAAAGATCACCACCTCGAGTCACCCTGGCTAATCTAGCAAACTCTCAGCTATTACCAACCACACCTGTGCCCACCACGGCTACACCTGATTTACCTAGGCCAGCTGAAGAATCCAGTCAAGTTCAAGAACAGACTGGAATGTCTCCTGTAGCTAATGGGTAAAATCTGCCGCTCCCCATTTCCTTCCTTGTCATCATTGTTTCTATGCAGCCTGTCCCTCAGCCAGGGTCAAAGTAGCACCATTTAATAGATATTCTGGCCCTGCCTCCTTCCGAAGGAGCAAAATGTTCGTTCTCCATCTTCATTCCAAGTCCTCCATATACATTGACTCCGTTTTGTATTTAGTGAAACAATAAAATTCTAAAAGCATACTTAAAAACCTAAATTGAAATGATCACAAGATAACAGCACAGCAAGCCAACTCTTAGCTTTTCTCTACTTAATGTTCTCTTGACTTATGTTAAATCCCTTGTTTGCTCTTTTTCCAACCCCTGGGGAAAGATTTTTTCATAAGCGCAACTGGTTAAATGAGCATGAAGAGTAAGCGAAGTTTGTTTCATTACTGAAAAAGCTAATATTTGTTATGTGTATTGAGACACTGCTCTAGATATGCCAAAAGGCAGAACTGTGCTAATCTCTTCTAAATGGAGGCAGCCTTATTTTTCTAATTTACGTATGTTATAGAACGACTCTTAATAAAGCCACTGCGTTGTCTTCCCACGAACGCATATTCTGTACACTGATAAAATACAACCCCGGGTGTTAGAATTCAGCCCAAGTTACACCCGAAACACAAAGAAACTTGGAGACGTTGTTTTTATCCAGCTTACAGAGCACTCGCACGTATATTATCCCATTGAGTCTTACAACAGTCCTGTGAGCTGAGGATTCACAACAGGGGAAAGTCAATCAATCAATACTGCGGAAACAAAAGAGAAAGGCTGAGATTTCCAAGAGCAATCATTTCTCTGCTCTAAAAATTCGGAACTCAAGACCATCCGAATCAAGCTCACTTAACAGGTTATGCTTGTGAACACCTGTTTTCAAAGGGCTCTATCATCTAACTCTGCTTTATTCAACAGTAATAAAATGCCATTTTCTCATAAACATGAGCTTAATTAACAACTCAACATTTTTCTCCACGCCCGCCTCCCTAAAACAAAAGGTCTTTTCTCCCCAACGGTTTATGCTGAACATTTCAAACCTCAGAAAGTTTTCAAAAACAGTGCAACGAATACGTCCTGTATCTACATTTACCAATTTCCAACATTTTGCCATATTTGCTTTATATATGACACAAATGTATGTATGTATGTATATAAATGCATAAGACAAATCGCATCGTGTATGTAATATAACGTATTATGTTGAATTATATATTTATATTTATTATGTCATAGATCATAAATATTATCGTATACGACTCATGAAAGTTAATAGCTAGCAGCGTGACAATTAACTTATAAATACTTCAATATGAATCTCCTATGAACAAAGACATTCTTTACATACGCAAAACTACTTCACTCAGGAAACAACACTGACGTGACGTTATTACCTAGTACGCAGTCCATTTTCAAATATCCCCAAATGACCCAATATATGTCCTTTATAGCTGTTTCCCTGACCCTGGATGCACCCCGTGATCACGCACTGCATTCAGATGTCACATCTCTTCGGTCTCCTCTGACCAAGAAACCGCCCCCTCAGCTCTTCCCGTCTATAATGACTGGCATTTCTTAAGAAAACAAGCCCTCATTTTTGGATTTGTTGGGATTGTTTCCTCGTGAGTCCATGCGGGTTAAACGCTTGGGGCAGGAATGCTGCCTCAGCGACAGGCAGGGGCCAAATCAGAAGGTACCTGACGTCAATTTGTCCCTCTTCTGGTGATGTTAAACTGCTTAAATTTAATCACGTGTTTAAGGTATTCTCCACTATAAAGGTACCTGTTTTCCTTTGTCATTGAGTAGCCCAGAGGTGGCACTTTGAGAATATTCTGTTCCCAACAAGATCTCACTCACTGATTTTAGAATCTACAGATCATTCTTGCCTGAATCAGTTAATATGGTTTCTTCCATCATTCTTCCTACACGGATTAATCAGAACTCTTCGTAAGTATTTCATGATAGCAGAAAACTCCCAGGACCACCGACAGGACAACGTTGGCGCAGGAAGGACAATGCTCGCTAGAGAGACAGCTCCAGAAGAAGGACACAGGCCAGAGAAGTCGGGAGCAGGAGCCAGATAGGTACATACAGCTCTGTGTTTGCTGCAGTGAAGATCCTTCTCTATGCTCGACCTGGTTCAAAGGAATTCTTCCACCAAGTAAGCCGTGAATGTTTACCAGGTTCTTTGTTTCAAGACGATGATGGGATACTGGCAAAGGATCTAAGGGAGCCACACTTTTTAAGCTTCAAATAACCTCAAGCTCCCTCTCTGAAGCGGAGGGAGAACCTCTTAAAGTATCCGACTGGGAAAATGAGACGTGGCTAAAAAACCCAGGAGGTCATTTCTAAAGTACGCCTGGCTCTGAAACGCCTTTTTTTTTTTTTTTTTTACAGTATACGTCAAGCACCCTGAAACTACACCCTTTTATCCTTTTGTCTTGCATGGCTTCAGTTCAAAGGAAAGGGTATTTCTTCCTATCCCTTTCTACCTCCCTTACAGAGAGATACCCTGAGCCTTCACAGCAATGTCATTTTATAAACTTGGTCAGGCTAATTGTCTGTGGACCACTTTAATGCCATGATAATGCTACACCCGGTTCTCCCAAGATTCAGCCCCTACCACTAAACTCCACGTAACAAAGTCAAAAGAGTATTTTAGTTTAATTCAACAATCATAGTGTAACGGATGAATACGCTGCCAATGGCACCCCCCCTTGGATCTCATTTGCATTTAACCTTATGCCTTCCAAGGTGACATGGAGAAAGCCAAAATCAATGCATGCCTATTGTCAGCATATTACATAATGGTAGAAATAAATGACTACACAATCCTCTTATAAATCACTATAAAATGATAAAATCTTTTAAGTTTATTTATTTATTTATTTTGAGAGAGAGAAAAAAAGAGAGAGTGAACAGAGGAGGGGCAGAGAGAGAGGGAGAAGCCCAAGCCCCGATGTGGGGCTCCACCCCACAATCTGTGAGATCACGAGCTGAGCAGAAACCAAGAGTCAGATGCTTAACTGACTGAACCACCCAGGCGTCCCCAAAATCTTAATCTTAGAAGGGGTCATTAAGAGGCAGTCCGATCTCCGACCCAGTGCCAGGCTCACATCCTTGGCATCAGAAAGGATAATGCCATCTTTGCTTAAATACCACCAGCGAGAGACAGCCCACCACACAGGACAGCTCATTCCATTAAGCGAGAGCCACACAGAAGACAGCCTAGTGGTCATGGAGCTAAGAATCAGTGTATATTGCATGGAAACTTACCAATATACCAGAAAATACAGTGACAGGAAAATATAAACCTAATAATAGGCTTACTTTCAATCCTAAGCTTTTCCAAAAGATTTAAAGCAAAATTCTATTTATCGAAATTTGATGTACCAACAATAAGCAAGTTAACAGGGAACCTATGTTTCAGGCCAAGGAATGTAGGGGTGTCTCTTGCCCTGAAACAGATCTTTCTCTGTACCATTAAGTCAAAACTCTATCATCTATGTCTTCTATCAGAGTCTCAAGAACATCACTTTCTTCCCTTCTGTCCATCTGCTCTGCATATTTGGGCTCACTTGGTTAAAAGTATCTTCCATTCTCTTGACCTACTCACAGTTCAGAATACAGTGGTCATGGCAACTCATGAACACCAGGAAATATGGATCTACAGAAACAGTCGATGATTCTGAGCCTAGGTGATTAAAACAACAGTGCAGAAGAGGGAAAGGGAAGTCAATCTGGTTGGGTTTAACAGTATGAAGTTTGAGGTGAAGGGAAAATGCTCAGTGTCCAGGCATGAAATCCAAAACAGGTACTGATGTGTATCATCAGCAGACACAGCAGTTGAAAACACGACAGAGATCAATTTCCTAAGGAAAAGACAAATGAAGAAGAGAGTGACAGAAAAGACACCCTCTCCAGTATTTCTGCCCTTATATATTGCCTTTTTTGATTTTCTGGTTTTTCGCCAGTGAATATTCTTATCTTCCCAATGTAACATAATTTCTGTAACATCAAGAATCTAGCTAGTCCCACATACCTTCTACATTACCATAGTCATAGATGATACTTCGATAAAATAATTTTGGCTGATCTGATAATAACCCCAAAAGAGTCATGAAAAACCTAGCAGTGGGACGTCACCAATGCATAGCAAACCCCCTGGGCAGTGAAGCCCACCTTCGATGGGTACTCTGGAGGGTCATTTATAATGCCTCTTTGAGACCAAAACCACAGGATGTGCTTGTATTAAGTTCATGTGTGTATTCAACGAAAACCATGAAAATCCACCATGTGCTAGGATGTACCTTTTGGGGAACATAAAGGCAAATCAGACAAGATCCTCACGCTTGTAGATCTTAACAGTATTATAATCCTCTTCCTCAAAGTCAAAGACAAACACGTGCCTTGAATCATTTTAGGGTACTACACTGTATGTGCTGATAAAGTGCTTACAACTAGTTTTCTTTTGACTTGGCAAACAGTCTAAACTACTGAAGCTCGCAATCATATGGGATGAGTATAACTGCTGCTTACTTCATATCTGTAGATAAGACTTCATATTCTCACGGTTCTCTAGCCTCAATTTCATTCTTACACCAAAACTATCAGCAAAAAGCCCAAGTCTCTTGTGTAGCTAAGCCCTCAGTTCAAACCATCCTGGCCTTCCCAGTGGCCCATCAATCCTCACCAGTTGGTCCTTCTCTCTGGTCTTAACCAGAGCCATTTCCCATGTCTAATATGTTCCTTCTCCCCACCTCACCAGCCCCTATCCAAATTATCCAAATTCTTCTTTCCTCTTCATGTGGCATCTCCAACACATCTACTCTACAGTCTCCCCTCTCTGAGTTCACATAATATATATCTAGCTAGCCTCAACCAATTCAACATTTAGGTTCAAGTTTCTGCTTGTTATTCAATAAATGTTTCACATAAATTCTTTTTCTCTCTTTCTCTCTTTACTAGAATATAACAGCAAGCTTTTTGAGGGATATCTGTGTGTGTGTGTGTGTGTGTGTGTGTGTGTTCTCACCAGCACCATTTTATAATTTTTTTAATGTTCACTCATTTTGGAGAGAGAGAGAGACAGAGCATGAGCCAGGGAGGGACAGAGAGAGAGAGGGAGACACAGAATCCAAGGCAGGCTCCAGACTCTGAGCTGTTAGCACAGAGCCTGATGTGGGACCGAACTCACAACTGGGAGATCATGACCTGAGCCGAAGCTGGACACTCAACCAAGCCACCCAGGTGCTCCTCGCCAGCACCATTTTATACAATTTTGTGCACAGAAAAGATGGAAAATATATGCAACTTACTGAAATACTTCTTGGTATTTATAAAATTACATATAATACTTTACACACTTGTCACCTTGATAAATGCTTTTAGATCATAATATTGCTTACTAGGCCAACATAAATTCATTCTACTCATAACTCTTCAGAGAAGGTTCTATTTTGCTGAAGGATGAAAATGGTTAGGGGTAAATCTTGTAACATATTGATATAACTATTATCATTACTGCATTACTGTCCTTTACAATTTAAGGCAACATCACTAACAACGACTAGAGGAAAGACCCATGAGTTATGAGTTATTAGTACAGGGATAAAAAGAATTCTAATACCAAAGGTATTGAAGCTAATAATACTTGCCCTTCATTTGCTGATCTGTAATAATCAGACCAGGGCCCTTTCTCCTGCTTCACACCGAGTGTGACATTTCTTCCTAAGAAGTCACAAGACCCTTCTGGCAATAAAACAACCACGTTAGGCTCATTAGGATCACTCTTAAAATTAAGCAGATCCACCCCCCAACTACATCAGGATTCAATGTTTCAAACAGCATTGGGAATACAGAGTTTGGAAAAGAGTAATAAAAATGATCAGAAACGGGCCAAAAGAAATAAAAACAGCATAGCCCTGAATCAGCCTGCACTGAAGTCCAAGTATAGAGGAGAAGCCGGGGAAAGGCAGGACAAAGACACCACAAAGGAAACTTGCCCCCACCCCCAAACAAGCCAAAGGCTTGCAGCCACTGTGGAAAACAGCATAGAGGTTCCTCCAAAAGCTAAAAATAGAAATACCATACAATCCAGTAATTCCACGACTGGGTATTTACCAAAAAATACAAAAACACCAATTCAAGGGGATACATGCACCCCTATGTTTACTGCAGCACTATTTACAATAGCCAAACTATGGAAGCAGTCCAAATGTCCATCAACAGATGAATGGATAAAGAAGATGTGGTGTATGGATACAACGGAATAGTACTTGGCTATGAAATAAATGAAATCTGGCTATTTGCAACAACATGGATGGAGCTAGAGAGTATAATGCTAGCGAAATAAGTCAGTCCGAGAAAGACAAATACCATATGATTTCACTCATATGTGGAAAATAAGAAACGAAACAAACAGGGGAAGGAAAAAGAGACAAACCACAAAGCACACTCTTAACTCTAGAGAACAAACTGATGGTTACCAGTGGGAGGGGGGATGGGTGAAACAGGTGACGAGGATTACGGAGGGCGCTTGTTGTGATGAGCGCTGGGTGACGTACGCAAGTGCTGAATCACTATATTGTAATGTGAAGCTTAAATAACACTGTATGTTAACTATACTGGCTTGTGTCGATAAGGCAGAGACAGAGTCACTGAAAACAGCCTTGACGTCCCTAATTTCTATGATTAATGCAGCCTTCGGGTCTGCAGAAGCTTACACACACACAGCCACTACATACATGCATTAGGCTAAAGCTTTACTGCTCATCGGCAAAGGGTCCCATCAGATGAAAATAAAACCAGGAGCTCTTTTTATATCAGACTCCTACTAAAGAGGTGCTTTGTAGTCTTGGGGGGGGGGGCTTTAGAGTCTTGCAAACAACTTAAAACTCAGAAGGCACTTAGGGTGGGAAGCAAGGAGCCATCGAGGACGGGGCAATGAATGAACTGGGCCGTGTGAGGCTTCACTTGAAATGATCTGACGTCACCCTTGCCTTTTTCCTGCAAGAGAAAGCCTCCAAGGAGGGAGAACACACAGGTAGACGAAGTGGAAAATGTCAGGGTAGAAAAACAAAGGTGATTCTGCTAAATGCAAATGAATTTAGAGGGAACATAGGGGGATTTTTTCTTGGCCATCAAAAATAGTTTGGAGGGTCGGTGCCAAAATTTCAGTATAAGACAGTGTCCTTCAAGCATTCATAAAAAGTCCTTTTCAGCTCCTTCTTCTCAGATATGATAAGCTTTTGTTGTATGCCCTGGAATTTAAATCCATGCTTCCCTCCGGTTATACCTTCTGGTCCCGGGGACAGCCTCGGGGACTTGGCCCAGTTGCCTGGATCTGGTTCAGGTGCTGCCTGGATGGATGGGCTCCAGCTCCCGGCTTGTACGGACTGGGGCTCACTCTCTACAGCCACCTGGCAAGCCTTGGCCAGCTTTGCAGCCTTCTGGACTTCCCCGAACAGCTCCCTGGGGGGCCTTAGCCCTTCTTCGTCCTGTTCCCAGGGCTGGGGGTGAACGGCTCTCCATTCTTCCTGCCTGATGCCCCACATAGAAGGTGAGAAAAATATCACAATGGGAGTAATAACAAGTCTAATGCTGGTATATGTCAAAGCCAATCTATCTTCAAAATAAAGGACTTTCTTGGTAAACCTCATTACAGCCTTAAGTACAGAAATGTTGATATCATTTGTTATGTTGTGTTTTCTACCTAGATACTGAGTTCAGAGTCTGGAAGCGTCCTGAGCCAGTGTCACATAAACGGGAGCTAAACGATCAAAGGGGAGGGAAACAAAAACATTTCATATCTTCCAAAGCATTAATTCGCCCACTGTGCGCACTCGAAAGAGGAAAAAAAAAAAAAAACAGCGTATTTTCAGCATAAGAGATTTTACTGTAGAATATTAAGAGTACAGATTCTTTTCTCAGGAAGGTAAGCTAGGACTAAAAGGAATCTTAAAGACCAACTAATCCAATTACTTATAAGAGGTGAAACTGCTGCCCAGAAGTTAATGACTCGCACTGATAGGGTAGTGTTGAGAAGACACGCAAGCCAATTAGAGGGACCCTTCGCTGGCCAAAGATGGTTCAAAAAGAATAACAGCAACTGACTCAAATATATCAAATCTGTAAAGTCCGGGGGTCGATGATGAGTTGATGAGATGTCCTTCCACCTCTACCCAAAATAGCAGACAGCAGCTTAAGGGTGGCCGCCAGTACAAATTGTTAAAAGTCCCAGTTCGTCATGCTGACAATTGATAGGTAAAAGGCAGAAACGAAAATGTTTCCTGCTTTTTCTTGCCAAACTATAGTTCAGGCTAATCAAATAACTGATGATGGAAAATTCACCCATATGGAAGAACCCCAACTAAT
Organism: Cryptoprocta ferox; assembly: GCA_028646485.1. Lineage (NCBI taxonomy): Eukaryota > Metazoa > Chordata > Mammalia > Carnivora > Eupleridae > Cryptoprocta > Cryptoprocta ferox. The sequence goes on from CM053571.1 coordinate 127,667,940, forward strand.
AAATGCAGAAATAACGATGGAATTAGAAAAATTTCCATTTTGCAACTCCCAGGTAAGTTGTTGCAAACACCATTAAGTAAACGGTGGATGGGGAACTTAACAAAGATTGGACCAGGCACACGGCTAAAGCTCCTGATCAATCTCAACAGTACAAAAACTGGGTCAGTCAGATGTCATGGCCCTCCTAATGTGATGCAATAGGAAATACACAGCACCACTTACAAAGTGCTGTCGCCAGAAAACAATAAGGGAGGAGGAGGAGGAGGAAGAGGAGGAGGGGGAGGAGGAGGAGGAGGGAGAGGGGGAGGAGGAGGGAGAGGGGGAGGAGGAGGGGGAGGGGGAGGAGGAGGGGGAGGGGGAGAAGAAGGAGCCAGAATTTAAGCAGACCTCTTGATCTAACTACGAGTTTACAAGAAATATGGGGAGAGAGGCACAAGTTAAATGATGCTACATGAAAGCAATTAGTCAAACCAAAGCTGTGGGACTTTCTATAGTGTAAATGGTTTCTACAACCAATAAAAGGAATGAAAAAGAGGAAGGGAGTGGAAGGGGACAATTATAAGTGTAAAAATACTAGAAAAAAACAGCCAAATCAATGGATATACCTTGTTTGACTCCTAATTTGAGCAGCTATTTTAAGAAACAACCTTGGGGCACCTGGGTGGCTCAGTTGGTTAAGCGTCTGACTCTTGATTTTGGCTCAGGTCACGATCTCATGGTTCATGGGTTCGAGCCCTGCATCAGGCTCTGACAGCTCAGAGCCTGGAGCCTGCTTCGGATTCTGTGTCTCCCTCTCTCTGCTCCTCCCCCCACCCCATGCTCTGTCTCTCTCTCTCTCTCTCTCTCTCTCTCTCTCTCTCTCAAAAGTAAATAAACACTAAAAAATTTTAAAAAAACAACCTTGCTAGAAGTGCCTGGGTGGCTCAGTCAGTTAAGCACCCGACTCTTGATTTCAGCTCAGGTCATGATCTCATGGTTGTGAGACTGAGCCCCGAATCAGGCTCCGTGCTAAGCATGGAGCCTGCATGGTATTCCCCCTTCCCCTCACCCACTTGTGCACATGTGTGTGCTCTCTGTCTCAAAACAAATAAACATTTTCAACAAATAAAAAAATAATATAGTAAAATTTAAAAACAACCTTGTTAAAGAGTGAAATGTTACTATGGACTGTGTGTCACAGGATACAAAAGAATTATAAATTTGGGGCAATATGTACATTGTAGTTATACATAAAATAAGGGTACTTGTTAATTAGGGATGCAGACTAAAATAATTTGGGATGAAATTTTAAAAGGAAAAAAAAGGGCAGTCAATGACTCAGTCAGGACTGGGACCTGCTCTCAGGAAGGCCAGCACACGGTCTCTGCACTATAACCAGATTCAAAGGATATACAAATAGTAAACTTTTTTTTAAGTTCTTGAAACAAAAACAACGCCAACCATCATCTGTGTCCTCTCTTCCCTCCATTAAGAAGAAACAGTGTATGTTTCAACACCACAGATGAGCCACATTTTCTCCCTCTGGAAACAAAAAACCTAAAACACGTACACAAGATTACCCAACAATCTTACAGATTACGGCAGCTACTGTGGGGTTCTGGGCATTAAATGGGCTCACCTTTTGGGTGTGAAGTGAGGAGGAAAATCTCCCTACACCGCACATCCCATGACATCCCAAGACATGCTGAGGCTGCTTCAAATTGCTAAGTACACTTGCCACATGGAAGAAATAACGCGCAGCACTACACTGTCCTAGGCTGGTTTATCAGATAAAATTTAGTCTTTAAACCAGTCCTAAGAGATGGAACGTGAGACAGCTAAGAATCAATGAGATTCAGTGAGAAGGGGGATAAAATAAGGGTAATTAATTACTAGAAACATAACAGGAACGAGTATCCGGAAAAGGAAGTTCAGAATGGAAATGGGGCAGCAAAAACACAGTGCGGGGGAGACAAAAGAACACCATCAACACATTTTCAAGTCTCAATTTAGCCCAAGATTGTTTAAAAAACATTTTAAGTGTGACAAAAGTGACGATGTACAAAAAGTACAGAAGCATAACACTGGGGCGGAAAAAAAGATGGTTGTCTACCTTGCAGCACTACAA